>JAVJGG010000002.1:10941544-10968836 GCA_035590195.1 Aviceda cuculoides | reverse complement strand
TGGGGAGGACCCCACACCGGAGCAGGTGGGTGCCCGAAGGAGGCTGTGACCCTGTGGGAAGCCTGTGCTGGAGCAGGGTCCTGGCAGGACCTGTGGAGAGAGGAGCCCACGCTGGAGCAGGTTTGCTGGCAGGACTTGTGATCCCACAGGGGACCCATGCTGGAGCAGTGTGCTCCTGAAGGACTGCAGCCCGGGGAAGGCACCTCGTGAAGAACTGCAGCCCATGGGAAGGACCCACACTGGAGAAGTTCGTGGAGGACTGTCTCCCATAGGAGGGAGCCCACGCTGGAGCAGGGGAAGACTATGAGGAGTCCTCCCCCTGAGGAAGAAGGAGCAGCAGAGACAGTGTGTGATGAAGTGACCACAACCCCCATTCCCCATCCTCCTGCACTGCTGAAGGGAGGAGGAGGTAGAGAAAATTTGGAGTGAAGCTGTGCCCAAGAAAAAGGGAACGGTGGGGGAAAGTGTTTTTAAGATTTGGGTTTATTTCTCATTACCCTACTCTGGTTGATTGGTAATAAATAAGTTAATTTTCCCCAAGTCAAGTCTGTTTTGCCTGTGACGGTAATTAGTGAGTGATCTCTCCCTGTCCTTATCTCAACCTACGAGACTTTCATTATATTTTCTCTCCCCTGTCCAATTGAGGAGGGGGAGTGATAGAGCGGCTTTGGTGAGCATCTGGCATTCAGCCAGGGTCAACCCACCACACAAGAGCCATAGATACAATAAATAAAGAACATTGATAAGACTTTCTGGATGCATTGATGGCAGATGCCTGTGGTTTGGCTCTTTAGAATAATTTCTGGTAAAGAAGAAACTTTTCTTAAACACAATCTCTCCACTTTATCCGACATCCCTAGACACCGTAAAACCAGACAAATCCACTTACAACTATTCTAAAACTCTTTAACCAAGAAAAAAAATACTTTTTTACTACTCCATTATCTTTTATTGTCCGTTCCCGAAATAAGCATGAGCCTGAACATGTATATTACATGGTTGTTATACTGCCATATCAATTCCACTTTATTAGTGAATATCAATACAAATGGCCCAGAACTTGGCACAAAGATGTTTTGCTCATAAATTAGTGTGCTTTTTCTATGATTGCAGTCATACCATGTCCTTTTTCATTTAACTTCTATTTTGAACTCTGCACTCCCATACACAGACAAAGAACCATTTGTATAAGAAACAAAGATAAATTGATCAATCATAGTAATTACTGATCTATACAATATGCAATTTTATCACGTAAATACAATTAAATGTGATAGTATCTGTGGCCTTCCTTCACCAATAGGACATATGAACACCTCTATTAATTTTGTGATAACAGTCTGAGGTGTTCTTCAGAAACACCTGAAACATGCAGACTGAAATCTTGGCCACCTTGAAATTATTGGAAGCTTTGACAATAAAGTCAACTGAGTTGGAATTTCATCCTTAATCTTTACTCTGACAGCTATTACTATAACATGTAATATGCATTCTTTCAAGGATTCTGTTTAGTGTCTCTCACAAAGAATGTCTTCCAATTTTGAAATTATAGTAGCATGACCCTGTCTTTTTTCAGATCTGTGCAAACATGTAATAGAAATTATCCCTCTTCTAACAGGTTTCATATAGATGTTTCCAAATAAAGGAAAAACACTAATCATTTCCATTAATTACATATTAAAATATGAGATTTTTTTATTATTATTACATGGGTCAAAGAACAAGCATGAATCCAGACTTCTAGTAGCTTTGTCTCATGCCCTCACTGCCAGCACTGTTCCTCCACTCTGCCTCTATACTGTTACAGTATTTTCAATTGTTATTTTCGCAATGTACTGTGCCATACGCCACCTAATGCAAAAACATACAATGTAACGTTTCTAATTACACTTATGCTGATAGAATCATATTGCTGCAGTTCTGATTAGATCAAAAGATAACTTCGTCACACCCCACCTGTTTTGCCTACAGCATAGCTCTTAGCAATCATGGAATCTACTACTGAGTATCAGCTTATTTGCGCTGCATCTATATCACTTGTTTGAGTGAAAGTTGTCTTTGCTTGCAGATTGAAGAGGCAGCTAAAGTTATGTGAAGCTGTATTTATTACTTTCTCCATTGGTTCAAAAAGGTTTTAAAGCTTTTTATGGTGCTAAAGCATACAGTATTTTCTCTACAAGTCTTTGCTGCTAAAGCTTATCTGCCTATTCCAGTAATAAAGTCTCACTTACACATTAAGAAAGGCTAGAATTTTGAAGACTACTAAGTCAATGGGACACATGCACAAATAACTGAAGGCAGGCTCTAGGCCCTCAAAGTTTTCATTAGAATTTTGTATTGAGCTCCAAAACCAACTGAGGACAAGATTTCACTCAAAAAGGCACAAGAATATAAACTGTATTCCAAGACAGCTATTTTTGCCTGTGTCAAGATGGGTCAAGCACCACATGTTATTCCTCTATACACAGCCTTTGCCAAAGGTCTTTGCAGGATTGCCATTATCTCCAAGAGACACTTGATCAGGCAATAAGCCACTCCCCTGGAGGCTCTGTTTTCAAGGATTTCTCTTAAATGAAAGTTCAGATGACTTCAATGGAAACATTAATAAGCCCTGTGGAGTTAACAGCAAGACTGAGATTAATATAGGAAATAATTATCTGCAAGTCTTCTGGTCAGTTCCCAAATACTTTTATTCAGCTGTACCTGAATTTTTGTTTGTTTGTTTCACCAGGACTGCAGATGTAAGGGAGTTTTTGTTCAGAATATATAGGAGAGTATCTATTCTTCATTTCATATTTCAGACATGAAAGGGGGACTTGGAGAGGAGTATGGCTATCTGTCATTAGTAATAATTTTGCTCCTCTTTAGTGTAAAAAGTTTCTGTCTTCCACAAGCAGAGAAAAAAAAATGAGCCTTACCATAACTGGTCACTTGTTATAAATAAACAGTAGCTTCTAAATAAAGCAAACACTTAACAATCAATCCACAGAGGGAAGAAAGTGGTTTTCAAATTATTACAAACAATCAAAATCAAAGTCTGCTTTTGGATATTTCACGAATAGAAAACAGGCTTAATTTTATCAGACAATTGTTGGTTTAATAACAATTTACCTACCTCTTGTGCCTAACGAGTGGCACAATGCTAAAACATATGATTATTTATATGTCCTCTAAACCACAGGCTACTTAAAAATAATTTTTATTTAGTGTAACTGTTTGTTAATTTGCAGAGCAAAAGAGAAACAAAAGTTATTTCTGCAAAATTGTGCGTTGAATATATTACTTTATAGTAGTTATAATCAGACAGCCATACATTTATCATCCCTTGTTGTGTTTCAGTTCTTAACTCTTGAAAGCCCACAAAAGAATATGTTTTACTTTACCATTGTACTGAAAATGGATGAACACTGTTTGTAATGCAAGTATAAGACACACTAGCACAAGACCACAATAAAACTCGATCCATATGAAAACAAGATCTTAAACCCTTTATCCTAATAAGACTTTCTGAGCATTAAATAGCAACTTTAATCCCTCAGTCATTAATTCCCGTACGCTACAAATCTAGAAGTAATTAAGAACAATGCATTGCTGCCTATGTGGTGAAGAGAACATCATGCTGACGTGATTGATTACGTTTATTTAAACTGGAGATGTCTGACACTTTCCAGTGATACTTCATTCAATTTTTATTACTATTTTGTGCATCAAGATAAGCTTTTAATTTCCCCTGTTGTGACTCACTTAAATAAAACTTAGGAAGAATCTGAGAAGCATTACATGAAAGAATATTGCTGTAATTTACAAGGCTATTGAAAACAAAATTGAGTTTAATATTTTCACTTACTATAACTATTGTCAAGGATTTTGTTAGAAAACCAAGTCTAAACTTTAACTATAGAACGCCGAATACATACCTTACAAGTTGCTAATCAGGAGAAGAATTAGACTGAATAGAATATATAATACATCTTATTTTATTACATGGCCTTTCACTGCAGTAGCAGTAAGCTTATTGCTTTATACATATTTTTTGTTTGTTTGTTTAAATATCAAAGATGATTTTCCCCATAGGCATTGTGAGACAACAGTAAACTGAAAGTACAAGGCAATCTTTTTTCTTTTTTTCCTTTCATTCCTATTCAGAGTAGTTAAAATTCTCCTCATGCAACATTTGACAGTATTAACTAACCTGTAAATGTATAAATTTACCAAATAACAGGGACAACAGCACAGAAGTCAAACCCAAGAGAAATACCTTTTACAAGTATCTTGCTGCCTTCATAAACACTAGAGGTAAGAATAAGAAGAATTGTTTATATATATCTGGATAAACTTAGCAAACTCTCCTTTAAAATACCCAGTTCTCCTTTCTGTAGAAGCAGTCAAAGAACAATTGCCAAGATCTTAGCGTGGGTACCAAGGGACCATGTTTGCCGCCTGTAAAGAGGAAACAAAATTTAATGAGAAACCACAGCTTAAGGGTATAGCTTTCCAGCTGGTTCTGAGGGGCCCATCTAGGCCTGCACAGTTCCAAAACAGCAATCCCAGTGACCAGCCACCATACGTTCTCGTTGACTGCCTGCTGGCTGCAGAAAGACCTACAGCAGGGACCTATTTCACCAGAAATGCATTTCTGATGCATTATTTTCTTGTCAGATTGGATCAATATGTATGACTGCTACTGCCGGCCAAAGGCTGAGAGAAGAAATACATGGCAAGGGGCAAGAAGGGGACTATTGCCTCTCATGACAACATTGTCCCAACAGCAAAGCGTAGAAAATTATTGCATCCTGAAGTTAACCTGGTAAGTGAAGCATCTACTGTCAGCCATATCTGAAACATGAGAGGAGGAGAAGGTTGCTAGAGAGAAGGAAATGATAATTAACTCTGCATGAAAAAGGTGTACTTTGAATTTTAAACTGCAGTTCTTCAGATGTGCATCATTTAGACATAGCACATCACTTTAAGATGACTTTTATTCTACCATATCTCCCAGCAGGAATGGCATTCTTCAAGAGATGAAAAAAAATCAAAGGGAGAAAGCACGATTTACTGTCATTACCAAAATTGTATTTATAATCACAGCCAAAGAAACATTAGGAAATGTCACTTTCTCACAGTTATGTTGGACTAGGCCTGACTCCACCCCTTCCTTATAGGCATAACATTCCACTCTTGAATTCTGACCTGTGTCAAGGAGCTGAAAACCAGCTGATACGTATTTTAAATGTTACATTCTTTTCAGATGTATTTTGTCATTCACCATGAGTACAGTGTACCTGGCAGTAGGGTGGCCTTATGAGCTGTAAATTGAGTGAAATTAGCATTTGAATCAATGCTATGTGAAGATAACAGCCTGCAATAATCCTATTTAACAGCTGTTAATTGTCTGCTATAAACCACAGTTCAGCAAATTTTGATCACACAACTGAAATACCTCCCCCTAACATGAATATACCAACTGATGCACAGAAAAAGAAATGTTCAGAGATGCACATCTGAAATTTATTGTAAATATAGATTTCATGCAGATACTGTATCTCATAACTACGTGTAAATCATAAAACATTGTCTGTATGCAAATATTGCCAAAAAAAGATTATACAGAAATGCATATAAAATGGTTTCTTCACTTATTTATAGGGAAACTTTAGGTTTGTATGTCTTAATGGCAAAGAGCATTCTTCAAAGTTATGATCGTATGTTGTTAAGAAAATATTTGTTTCAGTGTGTTGCCCACATCCATGTGGCCAAAGATGTTAGCAGTCCATAAGCAATACCATTTTTTCCTACCGCAGGGAGACTTGTAAGGTAATGAAAAGCCATAGTTCCAACTGCAGGATGAAGGGATACTTCTCCATCTTCTCCTAACTCATTCTGCTCGCATCCATTGCTCAATCTGAAGCACACACTAGAAGAATGTATTATTCTGGAACTCAGAGCATCCTACAGAGGAAGGTTAGACTTCATAAACAGTGTTTAATCTTTTATCTGTAGCCAAGCAAGAATGGAACCCTATTGGTTGAAAAAAAAAAAAAAAAGATCAGAAAGTAAGCATTAAGACATCCTGGCAATGAATGTGTCTGTTATAAGGACTCATATTCAACACAATGAGAAAGACATTTTCTTGCCACACGCTTGAGGACAGCAAGAATCTATGGCTGTCTGTATCAAATGGTGCAAAGATAGGTAGCAAAATATCCATAGCTAATTTATCTTTTTCTAAGAACAAGTAGATATACTTCATCTTCCAGCTTCATGTCTTCTGTCCTGCAGCTCAACTGAAAAGGAACTAGTATCATGGTAGTATCTTGTGGAGATGGAGGTAGTTAAGAGGACTTTCTCCAGTGCTTTGCTGGTAATAAGGATTTTACAGCTAATAAGGATTTTACAGCACTGATGGTTGGTTTCGAAAAAGACTGGATGCCAAGGCATATATCAATTTTTTCTGCTGAAAAGGCCTATGACATCTAGCTTAAAAGGCTGCAGGTTGTCTTTCACTCTTTCATTTATCCAAGAGAACACAATTCAGAGGCAAAAGTGACAACTGTGATGTTCATTAATTAATCAGCACTCAGATAATTGATGAGGTATACTTTCCATGGCAGTCTTCCCAGGAAGTTAGACCTTTCTTCTATTCCTCCTTCAAGTCTCAATACATGAGGTTTTCAAGATCTTTTCACTCTTGCAAAAAGAATGAAGCGTGGAATGGGCTCATCTAGATCACTCCTATATTGTTGTGGAAGCTTCCCTATCTCCTGCAAGTGTCCTCAAACTCTCTCTCGGTTGTCTTGTACCTTTCTGTTCCAAAGACTGTGCCATTACGATCACAGCGGCAGTTTCCATATATATTTTTAGTCAACAAGGTGCTTTTATAATATTTAATTTCCTATTTTTTTATGTTTTTTCACATAGTTCTTTCATTATAGTCTTAGTCAAGGCCCCAGTCTTGGGTTTCATTCATTCAACTTCTAATGTATTTTTTTTCTTTAGAATTCCAACAACATAATTTCTGGCACAACACTTCATTTCAGCACTTACATCCAATTTAAAGTTAATAACTGTCCCATTTACATTCAGACTGGTAGTCTTTTCATCACCTGCTACAATGGTGTCCCTTGATTTAACGGAGGAATTCCTCTTAGCTAAAGAAGTAATCATTAAGCCCTTCAACTAACCTGTGCACACTCTACCAACATTTGCAAGCTTCTGCAAAGTAACGTGATCTATTGTAGGTCTTCAAACTTCTTCTCATTGACAAACATTGCCTCATTATAAGTTTTTTCCAGAGTATGAACAGCACCATCGGTTAGTATAATTTGAGAGTTTTTTTCCTGAGGAGCAAAAAGTTAGGACACTTTGAACATGAACTGTGCTTATCCCACTCTATTCTCTAGTATTTGAGATTCTCTTGGTGATGCTCTCCACATAGAATTCTGTCTTTCCCTACTGTCTTTTACTTTCTCTAACAAAAGGTAATTCTGGCTTCTTTCATATACTTAATCTCTGAATGTTATTACAATGCAGTGTCTTGTCAGAGATTGTTTGATCAACCAATCTGCAAGATTACCTTTTCAGTCACAAAGTTCTTCCTGCTTTCAATTTTTTACTTTTGCATTTCTTTTGAAAGGATAGATTTATGAAAAGCTGCGATTTAACAGCAAAGGAACTGTTTCTCCAAACTTTGTTAACAGTCCTGGACTTCTGTACCAGGGCTTTCTTCTGTTATACAAACTTAATTTGTGTTACTCCTGTTATCACATACTGTTAATTAATTACCCAGATCATCATTCAGTGCACCTGTTTTACTAAGAGCAGTGGATAAAAATTCATTTTTCATTTATTGTGATAATTTGTTAATCATAGTTTTCCTATGAGAATGAAAAATTTCTTATACTGACCCAATCGGTAGCGAGAATGCTAAGTGACTGTCCCCGAATGAAAGCCACCCCCCTCGTTTATAGCAGCATAATTTTGGCAAGCTCAGCTAGCTGACTTATAGACAGATCCAGTCATGACCTCAGTTGATGCATCACAGGCTCACAAGACAGTGGAACCTCTGACAGGTAAGCATGTGTCATTAAAGAGCTCAGCAATGTATATTCAGGATACAAATTCCACCGTCAGTTGCAGTTCAGGGTTGTATACTGCCAAATATATTTATTGCTGCTAATGTGTTCAGAGTGCTGTTTCAGCAAAGTCACACCAAATTTCTCCAAGCTCAAAGTGCACCTGAGGTGACAATACTGATGTTGGTTTGCATTTGAAGAAGGATTTCAAGGCAAAGTGCAAGGAAGGTATCCCTTCTTACTTCTTTTAGAATGAGTGACTCTTTGAGGCTGTCACAGGTTAGTGCACCACAGGGGTCTTCCTGTTCATGAAGTCTGGCCGCTTCCTAAACCTTGACGAAACACCCCTCCAGCTAGCCAGGAACAGGCGTATTCCTGGAGTGGAGTTGCTTCACACACTTTCCAACTAGGAGACTGGGTCCAGCTATCACAGCACTTTAACTGTACATACAATCTTGAGAAACCAACACCACAATTTTGTCACTGATCACAGTTGTGAAGTCTCAGAGATGGATTTCTCGTCTGTAATCCAGGAACCAGGCTGTCCTTTCTGCCATTCTAAAAACTCTCTGCCTGTCTTCGGTCAGATTTCTACATCCCCTTCCGGCTGCTTTCCTTGAGTCACTTCCTTTAAAAACTGCCCACCAAGGAGGGAGAGGAAAATTGCTGACTAAGCCTGATATCTAGTACCTGGAGGTTTCTCTTTGCCTTTTAGATTAAGAATGAGGTGTGATCGACTGCAGATTTCCTATAAATGGGTTGAAGACAAGTTTTAACTCTTGCTTAAATACAGATCATTCAGGATGCAGCGTCATAGCTGACTGCGGTCAGTCCAAAAATCAAATAAGAAAAAAACCATCTGTCAGAGTGCTGATTTGACATACTGAGCAGCCACACAAATACTAAGGCTAGCGCAAGGGAAGCAGACGGGATCTGCAGCCAGAGGTAGGTGGTGGGGAGGACGGGACAGGGCTTCCAGTCTCACTGGCAACACAGTCTTAAGTTGACTAAGGCAGGATCAGAAAGAGGAGCACTAAGGCAAGTGTGAATGTAACCATATAACATTGTGCCCCCACATTTTTCACTGTAATACATGGACAATCAGAGAGTCTATCATAACATTTTTCTAGGCAAGGAAAACAAACTAAATTATACAAAAGAAAGAACATTAGTAAAGCTACGAAATCAAGTACCCAGAAATGAAGATGAAACATTTTTCTTTGGAACAGACACAGGCTAGGACCATTGTTATGCTTTGACTATTTTGCTTCTTGGTTAGGTTTGTGTCTAAGTTTCCTGTATCCAATTCAGATCCTATATACTTTTCTCAGAATTCCCAATGCAGGATGTATTCTGCATAAGGAGAGAGAAAACACTTTCTATAGAGGGTTGTATTTATAAATAAGACATGACTTATTTTGTCTGGGTAATTTTTAGACCATCAGTAATCAACATGCACTTCTTGGTGTGGACATGTGGACAAGAAACTGAAGATTAAGCTAAGAATGGACGTAAAGCACATCTACTACTTAATACCTGTGAAGAGGCTCTCACACTACAAAAAAAAAAAAAAAAAAAGAAAAGAAAAAAAAAGAGAGGACAGGCTTACTGCCCACAGAGCTTCTTCATGTCTGGAAAGGGAGGAGGTAATTCATGCAAAACAAGCTGATGTGGTATCACATGCAGCCATGTCTTCACCTCCCCCAGGGTTACTTGTTTGTGTACGTGCCTTTCCTCTACCCCAGATTAATTCATCCAGGAGGAGGCACTACTGACACACAGTCAGTCCACTAAGGAGTAGTACTGAGAGCCAGAATCAAAAGGCAGCTATTTTAACCATCCTCCAGGGGTTTTGGGCAGACCCATTAAATCAGGGAAATGAATACAGCAAACTATTTCAGCTCGCTGATGTGTGGAGTAGATTGCCCGAGTATGTTAATTACTGCCTTTGGCAGAATATCTTTCCAGAAATGTTAACACAGAATCTGGAAGTAAAATGTCTCCTGGCACCACAACAGCATTTTCAGATACCACACTCAGATGTGAAGCATTAGGACAAGTTGCAGGGGGAAAAAAACAAAAACGAACCAACCAACCCAAACAAACAAACAAACAAAAAAACCCAGGAAGTATCATGCCCACCAAATCCTGACACGGTGCTATAAACCTAGAAAAGTTTTCCACTACCAGCTAATCACCTTACATCACAGGAGAGACATTCTGTGCCATCACCTACAGTGCTTCGGCGCAAAAGCAGAACTTAGTCCCTTGACACCCTTGTCAGACCCTAGAGGCACACTTACCTCACTTTAGTTTCTGCCAATAGAGTCCTTTAATTTTCAGCCACTGAACAGGCACAGAGTGCCAGAGGCTGCTCAATACTAAGCTGGTTATTGTTTCTCCCATGCCAAGGATGAGAACACTATCCATGGGCTAGGCTGCCCACCATCCAGCTTGCCTGTACGGCCAAATCCATTAGGCAGGCGGGCGGGACCTTCTGCTACCCACTGTCTGTATTTGCCATATTTCCAAAACCCACAGAAGAAAGGTTCCTTTCTTTTGATGCTGGAGACAGAAACCAAACCCAGATCTCCCATCTCTCAGAGGATGAGGTTAATAAAATATTTATTGGACCACAGAGAGAAGTGCAGGCATTTAGGGAGTTCAGCTGTGCTGCAGGTGAGTAGACACCTGACTCTAGAGATTATTATTCATAGAACATCAAACAGCTTCAACAGAAAAGACTGGAAGAGATAAACCTCAAAATATTTTATAGGGAGACTTTTAATGATAAATGACAATAAACTAAATGCCAAGGGGCTACTTGCATATATATATATATATATATATGCAAACAACTTTTTGTAATTATTCATTAATTTCAACTCACATATAATTTTCAGAGAGAATACATGTGTTGCAAAACGCACAGCACACATGATTCCCATTTGGGTTTGTTTTATTATTTTAAGAGTAAACTGACATTGTCAAAATCATAAAACGGTTCCTAATTCCTATCTGTTTCTCCATAATGCCTTCTCATTTACAGCAGCTCAAGTAAGATCATAATCATGGCCATTTTGCTTGAATAAAAATGGCTTTAAGGAATAGGAAATAGTCTCCCATGGCAGCTAAAAAACTAACCTATGTCAGCATGAGTGGCTTGAGAGGTCTATACAATCGGAGAGTCCTGTAACCTAGGAAGGCACACAGCCCTAATCTTGTGGAGGTTACAACAATCCTGACAGAGAAAGGCTGCAATGTTACCGAGTAGTATACTTTTAGAAGGAGTAAAAGAATATATAATAGAAGTGCAGACACTGTCTTAACTGTTGCAGAGAACCAGTAAAATAGTCCCTTGAAACACCATCATGTTGCATATTTACTAAACTGAATAGACAGTCTTCAAGTCAGCAGCATTAATTAGGAGGTAACTTTATAGATAAATTCTATTATGGAGTACTAGTCAGTACTACAAACAAGAGAACCCTTCCTGAATGTCCTCTCCTTCCCATCTGTATTTTGAGTCCTAGCTGCATTTGTGACTTTTAAATTCCTTCTGTTCAAATACTGATAAGTACTTGTAAAGCAATAACAATAAATGCAGAAAATCATTAACCTATTTAACTTGACACTGCATCATGGCATAAAGTCAATTGGCCATGGAAATGTTATCAGAAAGTTCCAAAGCAGCGCTGGCTTTGGAAACAACATCAAGATTAGTTTAGGCATTGTCAGAGACAATCATACCAGCACCATTATGCAAAGTTATCAGGGGAACATGCTTTCAGTATGTAACTCAGATTCTTCTGATGAAGAAACCTATTTAAAAGGTCACAACCAAGCTCTCTTGAACATTCAGTTAAACAATGGGTGGTTTTCTTCAGCTTCTGCCAAGAGAAAGGAAAAACAGGGTAATTTTGAAAGTGTAGGTCATCTGTAAGGAAACACTGACTGTTCTAGCTGCAAACTAGACTATTTTAACCTTTCGGGTTTTTTTCAGCAAGTCCCAAGCACTTATCTGAAAATATGCCATGTTGTTTGCAGAGATTAACTCCTCCATCTTTAGTTACTAAATATTTGTTAATTATAATGACTGCTATATCCTTAGTGGAAATTGCAGAGTACAGTCTGCCCAGACATATTTTCTTATTTGTAAAAATATTTCATTTATTTAAATGAAAATCTTATTGTTTTAAAGAGGAAATCTGCTCAGTGCAGATATTTCTTCCTAAAGTTTCACTTTTGTTTTTTTCTCAAATCAAAGTACTTTTAAAGACTAAACATTTGAGCCACGTTTGATAGTTATGTCAGATCAGTCGAGGAGGCAGTACAGATCCAAAGAAAGTTAGATTTAAATGAGAATTTAGATTTGAAGCATACCTGGGGCTAGGGTTCATATTGACATTTTGCAGCAATAAAATTAATTACAAATTAAAGCAGTAGTAATATCCTGATGAAGATCTTCATCCAGGATGTTTACCTTTCTGGACACTGACATTTCACCAAACCACAACTACAAAACATGGGGATGTTCCAACATTCACATTATTTCCATAAATGTGGAGATTTCCACTTCTGAGGTTCCAGGTTTAAGTGTAAGCTTTGGAGATACAGTATGGAATTGTACAGAAATAGCCAAACAATCTCATGTCAAATCATACTCATTTTGCCTAGATTGATAACAGAATTTAAAACTTTAATTCCATATGCGCAATCATTAATCTCATCAGTTAAAAAAAAAAAAAGTAATTTACTTAATCTTCCTAAGGAAAAAGCATACTAAAGCAAATATACAGTGTCTCAACAGAATCTGAATTATTTCCAACAAAATATCTTGATAAAGGATAATATTAATGTCCTCAGTTCATCTACTACCCTTTATGTGCACTCTACTAAGTGGAATGAACAATATGCAAAAGTGTACTGATTCCTTTTCTCAGTTAAATTATACCAGTTTTACAAATGTTTCTATCACATAGTCGAAAGGGAACATTGCAATTGCTGCTCACTACTATTATAGACACATGTCTTTGGATACTTGTGGTGGATTTTGTCCTAAGGTACCATTTTATTAAAGCTAAACGATTGGTCTGTCGCATCTGTATGTAAGCATATCCCTTTCTCTCACAGGTAAACTTAGTTCACAATTTTCTATTACCTAACGGGCATCTGGATGACTTTTGATACCAGATTCAATTTCAATTGTAGCGGTTGTAGCTTTTCCAATAGGTGAAGTCAACCATGCAGGCTAAGCTCGTCTTGAATTTTGAAGTAGGTGATGTTAGCAACCATAGCCTAATCAGCACAGCCTTGAACTATAGGTAGTTAATCTAAAAGTGTTGACTGAGTAAAAGGTAAGGATGACTCTACCCTAATATATCTGCACACAGTCCAAGATACCTGTAAATTTTAGCCACAAAAAAACCAACCAACCAAAAAACAACAGAAAAACAAGTTAAGGATGAAGAAATGTCCAAGAAAATTGTTTCTTTTCAGAGAAGCATAGATGCATAGCCAGTGGGATCTGTACAAGCAACAGAAACACAGCTGGTTTGTACGCTTTAATCAATGTGGATCAGAGAGATAAATTCAGCTTAAATTGTCCAACCCAGGTAGAGGTAATCCAAGACTTTTTGGATATTTTGGGTCGTTTGCAAGATCTTGCAGGGCACATTTTCTAAAGACTTTATGCTGAGAGAAAGGCGAGGGGAAAAGAAAAGGAGAGGACATGCAGTGTAACAACTTTGAGGTCTAATACTGCATTCAGACGAAATCCCAAATGATTATCAAAAGTTCCTGGAAATATTTATTTTTATTACATTTGTGGTTACTTACTTCATCTCATGGTTATTTCTTTGAAAATCGGCAATCATACCAAGGCTGCTGAATTTTGAATGTAAGGAAATAGTCTGAAACATTTCCCATATCAGGACTAACTCCTCATTTATTCTCCTTTTTAAGAGAGCATTGCTCTGCATGCAAATAGGCTGATGCTTACAGCAGCATTTCACTGATAGAATATCAGCATATGTTATGAATACTGATGAAATTCATATTCTCTTATAATGTAGCACTGCATTTTTCAAATTCTATTGTTAGGTACCTTCCGATGCTAGCACAAGACTTTATATATATATGCGCCTTTTCTAACATTCATTACAGACAGTCTCTCTCTCTCCTAATGTCTTCAATTATATTCAGCACTTGTTTTGAAATGGAATCGCAATATTGTCAGGCTCACTTTAAAGGGCATTTGAAAAATACTCAGGTTGCGTATAGAACTGTTAAAGGTAAAAACAAAGTAAATGAGATTTTAGATAAGATTATCATATTTCCAAAGACTCTCAATGGATTGGGATGCTGGATCACCCTTAGTTACAATGCAAATTGAACATCCAAATTCCTTCCATGAGACTGAAAACTTTAGATAAATGTACAAAAACAAGAACACTTGAAATTAAAGTTGACCTGCTGCAGTATCTGGCATCTTATCTTTTGTATCTTGGCATATCAAGAAATTTCCAAACCTTGCATCATCAAACATATTTTCTCTGCAGTTCCTGAGACATGACAAAGCTGAGTTTAAAAACCCTGTGGCACTCAGCTAGGAATTACTTTAATTTCTGGGTTTGCTTCTGAACTATAACATTACCTAAGCATATTATTTTGTGTTTACTTTAGTTCATTTTCATAAAGAAAGCATAATTGATTTGGCAACATTTCAACTTATATTGTAACGGTTTCTCCATAGATCTGCGCTAAAATTGGTTTTCTCGTGTAATCACACATTTTAGGATTCAATAAAATTGTACTGACCTGAGATTGTTGTAGTACTATATTCTAGTTTTCAAATGGTTTTAGTATTGCAAATTCACTATTTTTTCAAAAGGTGTTGAAGTAAGATTAAAAATACAATTAAAAATAAATTCATAGTGCATAAACATTGAAGTTATTGTGTAAATGTTTCCTTACTTTTCATCCCTTATATTTAGTAAAAGACTTCTGGTATAATTTTGTGCTTTCAGTAAAAAAAAAACATTTACACTTCATAGAGGTGCATAGAAATTCATACAGAAACAGGTAAAAGAATCTTTTTCTAAGCATGCAATGCCATACAGCCATCTGCATCTATCTGCATTGGCTTGAAAATGATAAGCTTTAAAAAACAACCTCCCTTCTGCTTGTAATAATTATGGCTGAAGTTTATCATGAAGGCCTGAAGTTCACCTTGTTTAAAAATAAGCAAGAAAGTCACATATTCATGTGACTCTATAGTTCAGACCTTCAGTTTTAAATAATACCACAATATCTTGAGACTCTCAATAGAACTGCAGGTACCAGTTGCTGTGGATATGTAACAAATCCCAGAGGGTCTATGCTGTTCTTGATCCACTGTTGACATTTCCAGTGTTTTAATTCTGAACAAGGAAAGCTATATAACCTTTGGGGCCCAGACACCATGCATGAATCACCTCCACTTCTGTTCATATCAATATGGAAAGAGGGTCTCTGAAAAACACTTTTACGCAGAAGTAAGCCATGAAAGGGACATATCTCCATTATGACGCTCCCTTTGACTACAGGATATTTCCGAGATCGCAGACCAGAACACGATTTCCCATCAGATCCCAGGAAGGTACCTGCAGTACAATCCCTTCAGAGTAACTGCAAAGGCAGAAGTTCAGCAACAACATTAAAATCTCACGTTGCTTTATCAAAAGAAATAACTGGAGTAGTATTTAGCAAGGGATCAGTTTTTTCCTGCATGTCCCTCAGCACTTTCTGAAAGATTATCCTACAAATGGTTATTAAGTCCTTGTGAGTAAAAATTCACCTCTCTTATCAGAGTTTTAGCTATCTACTTCAGGGGCTGCTAAGCCTGCTTTTTGGCAACCCAACCAATTCTGGTTCAGTGTTTACCAAAATTTATGACACTGTTCTCCCCTAAGCTCAAGAACTTGGAACATTCTTTCCTTCTCTGCTAGCAAGGATGCCATATTAGAAGGTATGAACCAGTCAGCGCTTCACTCAAAGTAGCAATGCTCAGTTACTCAGACTGGATGCTGAGAACGTGATTGAAAATACTTTGAGACTCAGGCAACAGCTCCTGAAGTCACTCCTTTCTGTTTCTATGTGGTGTGAAGTAAGAGCTTCTCCCCTGCACAGCTCAAGTTCTGGGAGAAAGGAATAAGATAAAATTAAAAGTTCAAGCATGTTCCAGCCTGATTGCCTCATCTGAAAAAAGCTGTGGGAACTGCAGCCAAGTCATAGTGTAGCCACTTTGCAGCTTTCCCAATCACCAAGATCTTTTTAGATCTTTTTACCATTTTTTAAAATGTTTGAATTTTATTTTTGTAATTTACCTTTTTAGAAGTAACTGCACCTTAACATGCACACCGAAAGATAAGTATCCCAATCTTTTAGCAGCCAGATGACTCTCTGCCCACCTATGCATATATTGAGAGAACACTGCAATTTCCAATAAAACCAGTATGTTTCCAAGTGGATATAAGTATACTAAATGCCAGGCTTACTCTTTTCTACCACTCACACAAAACCTCTTTCTTCCTTTTTACTATTATCCCAATTATGACCTTTTATTACATAAATGTTCTTGAGGTTTTTGGTTTTTTTTATTCTATACCCCATGACCAGCTGTAGGAAGAATATTTTCATGATCTCTCAATAGGACGTGGGGGTGTCATAAAAATAAATGTGCTGTAGTTATGAGAAAGTTCAAATTATTGTTGGCCTTTTAGATAATTTTTTTAACAATTTTATTAGTATCATCTCTAGTTTTAGCACTAAGTTGAAAGCTATTCCTCTGGTGCATATGCAAAGCCTCATCGATTCTGACAGTATGGCTATGCAAATATTCTCAATTCAAGTACCTCAATGAATAATTAATATTGTGCTTAGATATCTAGCTGAAAGCACCAATCAGAAGGTCCAAATAAATTGGATTGGTATTGAAGAAATTGTTCCCCACGCTCATCAAAAAGATTACTGTTTCTTTTAGAGAATAGCTTTAACAATATGAAATAAAGCCCTCTTGGAATAACCTGCTGATATCTGCATGAATAATCAGACCAGCTATAACTTATCTGTCATAGTGCTGGCTGGTTTTCAAAGACATCTTCTGTAAAGGTATTGTTTTGTAATGACAGAAATCAAACTGATTTGGGGAAAGTAACAATCTCTTTTTGTCTTACTTTTCCTTCATCTTTGAAATAGATACTTCCAGCATGCCAGTTTGAAATTAAAAACAAGTGAGCCATTATTCTACTGCAGGATGGACAGAAGGTAGCCTGCCAGAAGTTGTCTTATATCAAAATAATCTTATTTTTTCTTGAAGAATATTAGCTCTCTCTGTGTTTATACCCTTCAACAATTTGGGTTTCCATGTGGCTCATGAATGATACACTTTCTAAAACTGATGCATGTTGGACATACTGATACTGTGTGATACTGAGCGTTTCCATGCTAAACACAACTCTGACTGAAAAAAAGGAAGCATTAAGGGGGCATATTGGAAGACATAGCTGTGACCAAAAGACAGAGGAGGCATTTTTTATTTCCCTGGCAATAATTACCAGATACATTTACCAGCAGTGAGAAGTAACTTGCACCTACCTAAAGATAGTGAAACCTTTATATCATGTCTTATTTTTAAAAACATTTAAACCAATTCTATGTAATTTCAGATAAATCCTGGCATGATAAATCCTGGCATTCTGGCCCTGTAGCAATTTTTCTAAGTTAGTCTGTGCAATCAAATGTAGAATGTTTCAAAACAAAAAAAGAGCATTCCTCCTTATCCAATTAAAGGGGTTTTTATTCTTGTGAAAGGGGATCAGAGAAAAAATGTCAGGTTTTACACCCTCACCCCGGAATGAAAAAGGTCACCAGCCTAAAAAAATTTTAATACTTCATCTCATGCAGCATACAAGCCTGTTGCCCTCAGAAACTTGGGGTTTTCTGCTCATGCTGTGTTACCATTTATTTGGATCCAGGAAATTTCAGAGACACATCCCATGTACTTGCCTTTCAAGTTTCCAGTGTTGGAAAGGTTCTCTGTTCAGAAGAGGTGTTAAAACAATACTGACTTAAAGAACAAGTTTTAGAGCATCTGGGAGTATACAGCCTGTGTCCTTTCCTGAGAAACACAAAACGATTTAAGTCGATAGAGCTGGGATCCATTTATGTGGATGGACATCTGCACCCATGAAGCTGTTCCGAAGCCATACAAGTCTCAGCCCACTGCATAAGTATATAAAGTTGACGTAGCACTTGAGTAGAATTACTAGAGTAAGTTACACTGGAGTAAGACCTATCTCGCATCAACATCACATATAGCTTATGGATTCAACACTAGCGTAATTACATTAATTGGGCTTACAATAATTTATAATGTAATTACATTAATTGTACAGAAACAAGTAGCTGCTATTATGTTTTAGCCACCTCTGCACAGCACTGTCAACTTGGGCATCAAAGTATAGGTTAAAAACACAACAACAGAAGTAAAATTTTTAAAAATGGCATTTCTAACATGTAAAAAGAATTAGTTACTTTTACGTAGCTTCGTTTGCTTTTTCTATACCTTCCTCAAGACCAACAGGTTAGTATAACAGATGATGGATGGCCTCTCCGTAATGTCTGTGTTTACTGTACTGTATCACAAACACACAAACATCTGTGCTTGAAAACTTTGCTTTTCTATTGTGGGAAAGCATTTCCATCACCAAAATGAAAAATTGAGCTGGCTTGTGAGAGGCAGCTGGTTTGTTTTTATGCGTACAGGATTGCTGAATGGGAGACAGTGGGTGAATAATGCTTAAAGAATTTTTATGACAAATATATATGGTATTTCAGTTTCTTTTGTTATGTAATTTTTGACCATTCTACAATTATGTCTTTATAGCTCACTAAAAGAGGAGCCCAAGGTTTTAAGGATGCTATTAGAACACTTGTAAGAACAGATGAAATAATGTTATATAAAAAATACATAACATATAATATTATATAAAAGCATATACCAGAGTTTAAAGGCAGGAGACACCATTGCTATCAAAGTTCTCACAAGTGTCTAGTAACTCAATATCTGGTAGAATATACATCTAAACAGACATTTGGTCTTAAATGAAAGTTTTCAAAGTAGTTAGGAGGCAAGAAGATCTCACATATAAGAATTAAGAACATGACCTAACTTACTGGAAATTAGAGATATGCCAAACTGTAGCTAATATATAAATTGGCTGAACAGTTTTTTAACAGTGTTGGAAAACCAAAAGCAGATTTAACTTTGCACATCAGCAAGTCTTTGGTAATATGCCCAATCCAGAAATTTAGAATGTAAGGAAAAAAAAAAAGTTAGAACCAAGCCCAAACACTTCAGCACTCAAGTGATGCAGACCACCACTATTTTAACAATTCATTTTAACAATTTTTGGAAAATTACTGGAGCATGGAGAATTTTTGTTGGTCTAGATATAAAGATAACTGGTACACTTTACCTTCTTTTACCCCTACCATCAATAGGAGTTACTGGCAAGAATTAACTGAAAAATAGTAATTTATATTGTCACTACAAGGAGACGAAGCCTTGACTTTGTTTCCAATGTTTATTACCATGCTTAGAGCTCACAGAGTAACTTTGACACTTTCTAGTCCTAACAAAACTTCAGATTCAATTCCTCTTTGTCAATTTAGCTTATAAGATGTAAAGCACCCTTGATTTATGCATCCTCATCCATAATCATCACTGAAAAATGTAAATATTTTCTTGATGGCTGTCTATGTTGATGATCAAATGAGACACTGAAAATGACGTCTTATTTTCACTGCCAGAGCAAGGTATCCTAGCAAGAGCAGCAAATAAATTGTTTTCACCACAATGAAGTGTGACAAGAAAAAAAAACAAAACTAAAGGGGAACAAACGTATGCAGGCATTGGTTTTATGAAATATCTCAACTATTGAATGAATTGGTTAAGGCTAAAATCTTCATGTCTGAGGAACAATGCCAAGATTATTAGTGTAAGATCAAAACACGACACTGATATAAGATTGAAATATCATACCAGGTTCAAAAGCAAAACTGCACCCGCTCCAGAATGCAAGAGTTAGCAGGGGCACTCCTGTCTAGTTCTGTGGTTTTTCATCCAAGAGGACATCTGAATATATCTGATGGAGTTTTTTTGATGAAAAGCAGAGCTGCATAACAATGACATCAACAGGTTCAGTAACAGACCAACAGGTGCTCCTGACAAGTAATCAAAGCCAGGCAAGCTGAAAGCATCTTGCTCAACTTCATTCCTAGGCACACCTTCACCCTTTACAACTCAGCCTTCATGCAAATAAACATGCCTTTAGAAAAAAGAGCACAGTCATAAATTTAGTTAAACAAAGCCTAAAACTTTTGCTTTGACCAAAATTAAAAGTTCAGTTTGTTTACTTTGAGGGCATTTTAAAATCCATTTATTTCACCTTTTTTTTTTTTCCTTTTAATGTAGGTCATATTTCAAACAAAAAAAAATGTAGAGCAAATAAACTAATTCTGAAAACATCCAACATATTTTCAAAATAAAAAAGACAAACTTTTTTTTAACACAACAACAAAAAAATCCCCAAACCCCTCTTCTTTTCAAGCCCTAGACTGAGGTGCTTTTTCCAGGCACCATGGCATTCTTAACTGAAACTGTGTTTATGAATAGATGTCTGTAGTATCGTGGTAGGACTGCTAGTTTGATTAGACAACCTATGCATGTAAACCAATGTCTTAGTGCTACTTCACATCCAAGGACAGCCTACAAATATGCCGGCTCCTCCAAACACGATGACGCCAGCGGCACTGAGATTCATTGCCCACCTTCCCACTCCAGGCTCTTCCCTTTGTGCCTTCCACTTTTGTCAGTTACTACTATCAGTTTGCAGCTGCTGTGGTAATGAGCTACTCTGTTACCCGTCACGCACATATTCATCTTTCGGTCAAACTTCACAGGCATACACATGGCTTTGTACATCTCCCTGCAGCAGGCAAGAGAGCTGCCTGAATCCACGATCATCTCTCAGATGTACGCATTATCAGCAGAAAATCCCTCTAAACGATCCCCTATTAAATGTCCTTCACCATCATACACTGTTCCTCTGCTCACAGTTGCATTTTCCCTAGGGAGTACACAGGACACCAGTTTCCTCAAGAAGCTGTCTAAGGAAGAGTAACAGCTCCTGAATCTGTAACTGAAGTCACATGCAGCTAAGGCCTCTGAATTCTCTGAAGTTGTGAAAAACATTCTAGAAGAGATGCTGTCCTGAAAGACAGCAGAGCAAGGGAGAATTTTTGTTATTTATTTATTGGCCAGTTATGCTGAGAGTTTGTATCTTTTGGTGAAGATGCTTTAGCTTTGCTTATCCTGTCACAGAAATTTGTTTAATTATTTCAAAATCAATTATGTCATATCCCTCCCTTGTAAGCCACTAAGAGCTGAGAATGCAGCCCTGGCCTCTAATGTAACCCTGGAGGCATAAAAAAGATCATGTCAGTGCACTGACCTTTGAAAGTAAACAAAAAAGCAACACGTCGAGGCGGGGGGAGCCAAAACTCAGAAACACTACAAAAGGACACCCCCAAACCCCTGGTGTGAGTTTTTTGTTGAGAGTTGCTATCTAGAAGATACCTTGCCTCATTGGAACGTCCCCACCTGCACATGCTAAATGCACGTACGAAACACTCTAAATATGAAAGATCCTAATTTTGAATGACACTTATCATCATACTGTACTTCTGCATAGAATGTGCAGCATCTTCTGGAACAGCAGCTTAACAAGATCAGTGCAATTATAAATTTCTGTGCAGTGGAACTAAGGTTATTTTGCATTACGTTAATTTATTTTTTAATGCGTTTTGCTCCTTTGCTTCCTCTGCAGACATAGATCACATTCTAGTTATTATCTGCAATGGGTTCATTATACTGTGCTTAACTCAGAGAACCCGGCAATTTTCGTAGTAAGTATTTTTAATTCTTAAGCATAGCATAAATGCATTTCCCAATACATACATTCCTTCAAAAAAGTCGAAATGCAAAGCACTGATCTGTACTAGAACGTTATTTTTCCTTCCTCTCTCCCATTGTGTCTTTACTCTCTACATAACAGAAAAGAGTAGGCAGAAACCACACAGGCACAGCTGGATTTCAAACAGCCACGTTTACTAGCTAGGTACAAATATGCATGCTTAGGTTCATATGCATACTGCTGTTCTGGCTGGCTTCTGGTAGCTACTGCAACAAAACACAGCTCCCAAACTATTTAAAAGGCCCCCAAACTGTTTCAGTACTCAATTCCCATTCATTCAGTAATTTAAAATGCCACAACACTTCAAAGCTCTGGAGTTAGAACTGATCTTATCACTTGCATTACAAAACACATACAGAAAATTATTCCAATCCACCACAGTAGCACAACAGTTCTCAGCGACATATGCAGTTATTTTGCGTAGGTCCAGGAAGATAATTCTTAAAGACACCTTAAGCGTACACAATTAATTTGATTTTTAAAGACAAATTGATGTAGTATGCAGTCAATATTTAATTTCTTCTAGAAACATACAAAACCTGACAAACTTTGTTAATCAAGATTTCTCTGGATATCAGACAAAAAAGGGCAAAAAGGAACACCTGACCAAAAATTGCAGCTGGGACTACCAAGCAAGGAGACATGTGAGGCTCCAGAGTTCAAAACTTTTAAACGCACAGCTCCCCCCCTCCATACGAAAGCTTTTGCCAGTAGGTCCAGACTACTCTGGGTTCTTTAATCCTAATTTTTTGCATGAAACTTTCCTACTACTAAGAACATTTTCAAAAAGCTTTGTTGAGGAAGAAAAACAGCTCTACATAAGAAATACTAAGAACCTCAGGGTTTTCTGAGTGCATATCATACAAAATTGCTGTTTAGAACACACTTGATATCACGTAATATTTATATTTTACAAGGGATGGAGAAAGTTAACTAGATAAATGGGAAAAACCACACAGCATTATTTGTAGTGTCAATTCTAGATGATGGGGGTTTTTTATGGTCACTCTTTGTCCATGTGGAACAAAGTTCCTGATCTCTTGCAAAGTTTTTCCCAGTCTTTTAATGCTCTTTCAACAAACAAAAAAAAGGATATCACATCTAACTGTTCAATCTAAGGGCACCTTCTACATCCAAATGTGCTTCTTTGGAAGCTTTGCTGTCCAGAGACAAACAGCTTTAACTTCAATACCTTCAAAACCACAGTGGGAGAGACAGAGAATGGCAAGATTTTAATCCTTTCTGAGGTTAATTCCATGTGATCAGTACCATCTATTGTCTGTACATCACCTCATCCAAGGTAGCTTACAGTGCTATCTTCAGAAGGTTTTGCCCTTCTATCATGCTTTATTTTATTTCCCTAAAGCTGGTTCAAGTTACTTCTGACCACACTTACTATATCTCTTCCTTAACCGGTGAAAACAGCATGCTTACGAACAAGACAACATTCAAAGTTTTCCCTTTCCTGAAACTGCATGAAATGCTCACAAAAGCTACTTTTACTGCAAAAGGCAATGGCTTTTCACAAACTCCCCTGTACCTTCATATGCTGTTTCTCCAACCTTAGATTTTATTTCTACCAGCTGTTGCCCTAGTGATTTTGCAGATGGCTATATGGGCAGATGGACTGGAAGTTCATGCTATAAACATGCAGCAAAGGAGAATCCATGGTTTTGCACTGCTTCAGTTACCAGGATCTGCAGAGATGTCAAAGACATGTTATTCCCCATTTGGCAATATGCTTTGATTGCTAATTAATGCAAACAGCTTGTTGTCTACAGTAATATACAATTACTTCTCAGTGACCAAATGGCTTACAACAATTTCAACAAGCAGTTCAGGAGCCAAAAGCATTCCATAAATAAGATGCTGACACTAAGCTTGTGTACTTTTATTTAAAGATGTAATATTATAGCCATCTGGAAAACTGTTTATTTAATAACATCCAGCAACATGGGACTTGCCACCTGTTAACTGGCAAGTTATCAGCAAAACAGGTAGCCAAAGGCATGAGTGGAGCCAGCATTCAGGGCTGGGGAGGAAGAAAGACAGTGACTTTTGTTTGTTTGTTTTCAGTGACAATGTCTTTCTTTTTGGGACACTCATTTTTTTTTGGGGGGGGGGGGGGGACACCAACCAAAAAAACCCCCAACAACAAAAAAAACCCAGTCCAATTTCTATGGAAAATCATCACGGAGTAAATATAAGCACTGGAAAGGTATTTTACAGTGTCAGCGAGAAACAGACCTCCTCTTTCCATCTTTCTTGAAGAAGGCAGAAGAGTCTGCTTAGAGTTTCCAAAATGAATGCAAGATGAAAGCCTAAAGCTTGGACTTAGCTACAAGCTCCACAGACCAGTGATGCCATTTATTGAAGACATGGGTGGCTCTTCCTCTCCAGCACACATCAATCTATAGCAGTGTAAAGAGACACTCAAACAAGCTTGACAATTTAGAGCAACTCCATGATGTGGCATGTGAATGCTAATTAACTTCTTAGAAATTTTTCCCCTGAGGCCAAACATTTTCTGAAATGGCCTCCTTGTAGTAAACACATCTGAAAACAATCCTTTCAAGTGCATGATTCATGTTCTGTGCTCACAGTCCAGCGTTCCAAGCACAGAAATCCTTCTACAGAACTAGATGGCCAGAGAAAGGGAGATAGCACAGACCAGAGCATGAGCTAGATTTTCCATTTGATAAATACATATTTAGGATCTAACATATTGCATCTGTACAGAAATTCTATCTGCAGCCAAGTTAGAGGTAAGATACCCTGCTAGGATTTTAGGTTACATTTTTAAAGTAGGGTTTAAATCATTAGAGAAAACACCACCCAACAGCTTCTGTCTGCATTCCCATCACGCCACTTCAGTCTTTAAGCTCTAGAAACAAATCGTATAAACAGCAAACAGCAGTAAACAGGGAAACATTACTGTATCCAGACTTGTCTGTCTTGTCTCCCAATAGCAAAGCCCTCACTACAACAAAAGCATGTGTCCTACAGTCCTGCAGCTGTTTGGACAAAGCTGCACCGGACTACTCTAGCTGAGGAAATACAGCTACACCTACTCTTGGAATCTAAAACTTTCTCTAGATCCAATGCAGACCCCTCTGGTCCTGGTAACAAGCAGTGCAAGAATAGATCAAGTGCAGTTATTTTACTACCACAGCATCTAGTTCCTGTCTTAGGCTAGATGACGACATGATGGGACACTGCAAGGTAAGCTTGGTCACCACTGATGTTTGGACTTATGGAAGCAGCACAGGTACAAAAGATGACTTGCATTTTCCTTGTAGAGTTGTATATAAAAATATATGCATTTTAATTACATATTATTTTCCCTCTAATACACTGAAATCTAAATGCTGGAATTTATTAGACTTCTTGTTCTGAACACAGAATGGGAAGTAGTTGAAAAAAAATACATTATCGGTTTGGATATATTTACTATGATTACTAACATCATACTAGAAAATGTTTAAAAGTTCAAAGTAGACAAAAATGCTGGAGGCTCTTCTCCTTTCCATACATCATCTTATATCTGCATATTAACAGTAATTCTGACTAATGGCTGCCACGTTGCTCTAATCCTGCATTAAGTCTGAGATTCATATACACATACCTTCCGCTTCCAGGATCACTGCCCATCATAGTAACTGGAAGTACCCAACACATTTAAACTGACTTAAAGGTAGCAGTACTATCCATGAGTGAACAGGTTCAAGATGAAATCAGAAAAAGCTGCTGTAATGAGGTAGTCTGTGTAGAAATAAGTTTCAGTTGTTATCCTATAGGATTTTTTTGTGTTGAAATTACTGTTATATCTTAAAGATTTCCCAATAATGAGACAGAAATCAGACACAGAAAAAAAAATTAAGAATAAATTCTTCTACATTACAGCAACACTAATATTTGCTTTGTACGTCCTTTCTCATGCAAACCTAAGAAAGTCCTAATATTTCTCTTCTTATTATTTCATACATACTATAAACCATATTGGATTGCATTATTAAGTGCATACATGTATTTCTTAAAAGATGCACTCATAACTATATTCATAGTAAAGTAAAGAAATAAGAGAAATCTCACCAAAAAAAAGATAAAAATAATATAAAGCTAATTCACACAAGTCTCCAGCTTGGAAAGAAGGCATATCTTGGAACTACTGGGTACCATCAAATTAAATTTTCAAGACGTGAACTGTTCCACCAAACCTTACTCTGGCTAAAGAATCAATTATTTGAGTGTTGTCTCCCCGTCACAAATGGACATTAAAAAAAAAAAAAAAAAAAAACAGCAAAGAAAGTAATCTTCAAATAAGTTTTCAGTAATGCTACACTAAGCAGTTTTCAAAAAGGGAACCCACACAGATTTTTCAAACCCACTAGGCTTTGAAATATGCCACAAATATCAGAAGACTGTCATAAGGCTGCAACTCTGGAACTAAAACTCTCTGTATTAACATATTCTTTTTTAAATGCAGAATAAATATTGCATTTTCTATGCAATTAAATATTGCAATTTCTATAGAATTATCTATAGAGCACTTATCCCAGTGAAATGAAATTTGGAAATGTTTTTTTTAACTGCCCCACAGTATGAATGAACTGGATATCAAATTATGATAGGAGGAGATGTGGAGATCACATGGGAGAGATTGTAGCTGAATACCTTCCCAATATTAACTCCACATGAGATAGGTAAGATAAGTATAAAGAGGAAGCAACATATAATTTGATTGTGGCACATTCTCAACATCATGACAGAGTCAAGTAGTTCTGACCTGTATATGTTCTTTTTCACACACTTTTCCATAAACATAGGAACAGAAGTTCATACCCATATATCATGGAGGATAACTTTTCCTCCCACAGATCTTTCATTTGTTATTAAACAGTGCTTTTCTATTAATGGTAGAAATGCTTTTCCACTATTTGTAACTGTTGACTGCAGTCTGTCAGCCAGCAGAGCTGAAATGATAACATGCAATTCATGTAACCAGTCTCTTAGTACCAGTGAACAAGTCGAACATACAGTCTAAGACAAATCCACCACTTCATGAAACTGTATTTGCACAGAGTATGAGTTAGTTAGCTATGGTTAGAGTCATTTAAAAAAACCAACCCAAAACACAAACCC
>JAVJGG010000002.1:10906109-10941444 GCA_035590195.1 Aviceda cuculoides | reverse complement strand
AAAAACTCAAACCAAAAAAACAAAACCACGACACAAAAACAACAACAACCCCCACCACCACCTCCAAACCAAAGTGTATTTGCTTATAATTTCTGTGCAGGAAGAAGCAGCACATGTGGCAAGTGAAATACGAGTATCAAATTATTATTCTGCAGCTTTAAAGAAATAGGCCTTACTGAAAAAGAAACATTACCAAACATGTACCAAAGTAAATGTGCTTTCATATCGGCAATGTTCAAATATATCACTTGCACAAAGTAGAATCAAACTTTTCCAGCAATTTCTAACCTTCCCCATTTCATTTGTGAGCAAAGCAATCTGAGATGCTGCTGACATCTAGGAATTAAGTTCTGAAACCCTAACCCAAATAATGCCATGTATAGTTTTGAAGATGCACCTATGTGTAGTGGCTTAAAACACCTGCAAGATGTACAAACACTAATTTACAGGGCTCAGTCACGTACAAATCTGTACTACGTACACAGAAGTATCTTTAAAATAGCGCTCAAACAATCATGAGAGGAGACAAGACAACACTGCACCCTACAAAGGAGACAATCTGCTTAATGCAATTCTAATCCTAATCCGATTCCTTACCTGCTTCTCTCTACAGCCATAAATGCTTTCTCTATTTCCTGTTAGTAGCCCCAATCTGAGCACCATTTTTCACCTGTTACTGACGCCTTCATCAATCTCTCCCTTCTACTGCAAGTACTACATTTCTAGTTACCTTGTCAGTGAAGCTGAGTGTTTTTTCTAGTCTACCCACCACCCTTTTGTTAAAAGCATTATTCCTTCCCTTGCTGTGCCTCATTTAGACATTCAAACTGACAGTCTCTTAGGTGTTCTGGTGGCAGCTTCTTAAGAGATTGAGGCCTTTTGTGTGTCAGCCCCCTGACACACAATCTGCATGTAGCAGGGAGGTGACAAAGAATCTCTTTTAAAAATTAGAGAGAGCAAGAGAGAAATTTGCACAGAGTAAGTGAAACTCTTCTGAAAACACAGCTCCTCTGGAGACGAGGTTGCTGGCTCTCTCAGGGTCAGGCGGCTGTTAGAATTGCCCACAGAATCAGCATATCAGGCAGTTCAAGGGTTGATGGATCTACAGAGATGTGGAGGAGTTTTAACTTTAACTTGTCCCTCTTGTGTCTGAAGACATTAACATTGTGATGGGGGTTCCCTGTCATTTCCTTGTGCTGCTTCCAGCAGATGGCAAAAAAGAGATCAGAAACATCACTGAAATTATCAAATACTGGAGGAGAAAGAAAGTGTTTGGATGCCATGACAAGGCCAGCAAACTGTATGTAAAGATCCTTACCGAGTAGCACAAAATTGATTATTAGTTTGATAATGTAGAACTCGGGCAGCTTATTCACATTACCTACTCCTGCAGGTAACAAAGAACAGATAGAGACTTTACTGAAGGAGTTTTTACTTCCTTATATTAACAGCACGTAATGATACAAACAGTCAGAACAAGAATCATGACACCAACAACTCCATAAGGCCTATTCTTGTTGATGGTAATAATTTCTTGACCTTCACAGATTTATGATCACTGCTTTAATTACCTTTTAAGACCATCCTACTATAACTGTTTATCTTTGTCCATATATTATCAAAAATTTGTCCTTCAGCCATATCTATTAATAGCTCTGATCACCTACATAAAGGAATTAAGAAACTCAGTTAAATGTATTCTTTATCTAACTCAGATGTCTACTCACCCATCTACACAAAGTCCAGATGTTGGAAGTAATAGATGAAATTCATAGTTTCACTCCTATAACATGTCACAGAAGCCAACTTTTCCCTATAAAGGAAGAAAGAACACTGATTAATTTTTTTTTTTTTTTTTTTTTTTTTTTTAAGAAAAATCAAAAAAGACTGGGAGTCCCAAGCTCAGCCTACTTCAGTCTCAGAATACTATTGGAAAATTATGTGCTAATGATCCTGTTTCAGAAATGTAAATGATATTTTGTAACTTGCACTGGAACTTACTCCAGCATTTACTGTTGCAGTATTTGTTATTATGAAGCAGATTCTTACAAAACAAATTATGGAGAAAAGCCTGCCATAGTCATTCAGTACACAAAAAAAAAGAAATCATGCATTTGTTGTTGATCTTTACCTTCCCTAGATCCCCCCACCCCCCCCGTTTCTTTTTTTCCCCCTTTGTCTCCTCAGTGGGAATGGGGGATCACCAAGGGATAAGGGAGAGAAAAGCATTCCGCTTTCTCCCCTTCCTCTCTGTTTGTTTCCTCTCCTTTCTGTCCCCCCTTTCCTCATACACTGAATGGGCATTTTTCTGTTAAAGGCATGTCTTTCCTATTGCTGAAAATTCATACTGAGAGATCTTCTCTCATCTAAAATAAGTTATTCTGTCTTTTTTCTGGGCAACTGTAAGGTTCATTATCACAAATAAGTGTCTTCTATTTATCGTCTTCACTGAATTTGCTGCCATTTCAGTGCAATTCTTATTTGATTCTTAACAGAAATTCAGTCCCTTATTACTCTTATTTTTACATGGACCCTTACTAGCCCTAAAATTCATCTCAATACTAGATTCTACAATGGATTTGCTTTTTCTACAACTTCTTAGTAAGTATCAAAGTCTCACATCAACATAAAAATGTGGATCATACTGTCAACTTAAATATTTGCAGTTAAGGATTTTCCAAAAGTGATTCAGAACTAATCAAGAGATTAAAATCAACACCAATATACTCCCTAATTTACCTGATCTCTCAAATCATTATTTTTAATTAATGTTTCTATGCATTTATACAAAAGTTGTTGATATCTGTGATTGACAACTACTTTGTAAGAGCTTCTTACCAGCCTACAGCCCAAGTTTTAATTTCGCTGGTTAAATATCCCATTCATCTTGCTTCTCTATTAGATTCTCTGCCATTTTGAGCACCATGTCTTACATCTCCAAAAAAACATATCCAAAAAACCCTGCTGAATTCATCCAGTTTTTCAAAAGATACATCAAAAAGCGCTAAGTGGATCTCTCTCCTTAATTCTGACTACTAGCGAATGAAGGGATATTGCACTCTCGAGAAACGCTCAACTTTTTGAACTATGAGCCACAGTTGTGCTATCTTAATAATTTTGATAGGCACTCTAATTTCATTCAATCCAGACTTTTTCCTGAAATACTTCCCTTTAAGGCTTTTAATAACCACTCACATATTTTAATACTCCTATTTTCTGCTGAGCTAGCAATTTCTTGTTATTCTCACATAGACTGGGTGAAAATAATGAAAAATAATCTACTACAAGATAAAAGTAATTGTGTAATAGGCATTAAATAAGATCTTCAAGGATTATTATTCAACCCCTTCTATGGCTCTATACTTTATTACAATTTAGTCTGTTTCAGAAAAGAAGAATCAGTGCTTTCAAGAAACAATAATTAAGAAACAGACTGCAAAACCTGTTTTAAACAAATTTGTGGGTTTTATCTACCTTTTCTTAGATTCATTCATTCCAATAATTTAATTTTAAGTAATCACTGATAGCATTACATAGTTTCTTGTCTTTAAATCTGTAAGAATCCATGTGAGGGCTTTAAAAACTTTAGATTGATTGCTCTGTTGAAAAAATGGATTGTATCACTGATTGTTGTATAAATCAAAAACCAGTACTTAAATTCCAGTATAGTGCACTTTTCATCAAAAAAAGTCAACGCTGTACACTCTTCAGCCAGAAAGTCACTGTATTAATGGCTCCAGCCATTACAGAAAATTCTGAGGTCAGTAGTCAACAGACAACTTAAAATGGGACAGCCTGATTCTAAAGACTTCCAGTAAAACTGAATTATTCCAAAAAGCCTTGAATTATTTTCCAGTTATGCTACTAGAAGCAGGACTAAAGCTCTTTCCATAGCCAAAAGCCAAGACTTCTATTATGCAACACTGTAGTTATCTATAATGTGTATCATGCTGAGCCATTCATCCAAGACTATCCTTTGCCTCCTTTAGGGTGAGAAGTAATTTAATCTCAATACTAGCTCATTTCTCCCAAGATTGCCAGTCCTGTGAGAAATTACAAGATTAGCTTTACGAAGAGAACAAATGTGCATTAGGCAGAGGAATTTAACCCCACCTTCACCCTAAGGCTGATATACAACACTAAAGAACAGAGATTTTCTCCTAACCTATTGCAGTTTGATAAGGTGAAGTATCTTATTTGCTATTAAAAGGTAAAATAGAAGCATTCTAGCTTCAGCAGTGGAGGCTTAAATACCTTATTGACAATTTTTTATTCCCTTCATAGTGTATTTCATTGTAATGGCCAAAATCATTATGCAGGAATACACTCTGGCAGTCAACTTGTGTAATTCAATATCCTTCACTACCAATGTGTTATTTCCAATCTTGTCTAATACTGCATCTCTTTCTAAACCCTCTTTTGAGAACATAATTGTTCCTTCATTCAGTGAGTACAAATCAGTCTCGTACACAAAAGCCTTAGTACAGATACACATCATTGTACAGTTAAAACTTCAAAATGCTTTTAAAACAAACGCATGCAACACGGGACAGTATTTTCACAATGCTGAAGAGAGCTAACAATGCAAGTCAGACATTACCAGGTTTGTGCCATTGTGCACTATCATTAACATACAGTACCGAATAAGCCAAATTTACCCGGCATTGTTCAGTTGGATTTTGTACTTAGCTATAGTCACTAGTATGATTACTAAGTGCTCAGCTATGACTACAGAACAAGGAAATATTGTTGACTGGGCATGGGACACTAGAAATTAAAGTCTTTTCTTTACAGGATTGAATAAAGCTCCCTACGTACTGCGAAGCATCAGGCTGAATCACATATAAAGTGTCAGAGCCCTCGATCCTAGTGTTAATTTGAGGGGAGACTGAAGTAACGGGTTTGGTTCTCTACACATATAGGGGGAAAACATTACTTAAACTTTGTTGAAGCGTTTTTCTAACCCCAGGGGCTTCAGGGGTGAACAAATTCTTACCCATGACTACTTCAGACTTTGGTATTTTTGTTCAATTTTGTATGAGCTGAGCAGCCTTTGTCTCGAAAATGAAAGAATACTTCAATATGGCAAACTAGTGTTGGATGCAGGTGAACAGGATGATCAAAATGAATGAGCGAAATCAGAGATACAGATCTGTTCTCTGTTTGTTCAAGCTAAATGCAACTCAGTCTCAAGTCACTTGATGAGATTTGTTCAAGAAGTGATTACATCCCAGCAAATCAGAAATAACAAACACAATATACCAAATTTAAATCGTCATTCTAACTAGGTCAGCAGAGAACAGGTGAGCAGTCTAAATACCACAGAAATTATCACATGAAACAATGTTACAAGAATGATAAGGAGCTTCGAAGTCAGAGGGCATCTTTTCTGCATATAAATAAACAAAAGATCAAAAGCCTGACCTATGATTTTCTGATTCACAACATTATTCAACACCTGGAATTTGATCTTATGCTAGTTGAATATGAAATGGACTTTTCTGACATTTTTCATAAACTGTAATTCTTGTCATTTCAGAAAGACTGAAGGTACTTGAATTTTTATTCTTCTCCTGTTAATGGTTTCCATCCTATTGGCAAAGAACATTCATGGACTATTTAGCCCTACAGAAAACCTCAAGAAAACCATGCAGATTTCTGCTGGAAAGCAATCTGCATTGAGACAGAAGTTCAAAACCTCTAATACATTTTCATAAAATTGTTTTACTTTAATCAATTGGTGTTTGTTAATAAAAGCATGTTTTGTTCCAAAATTCCAAATCAGAAAGGGACTGAGCATTTGCCATACTCCCTTTGTATATAAAAAGTTGCATGCTTTACAACAGAAAACTACCTTATAATAAACTCTTCAAAATTTGTCTACGATAACCATGGAATCTAAAGTTCCACTTTGATAATATACGATTTTCCGTAAAACTTACCATAAAAAAACCACTAGTGCTCACAAAGGAGCAGATTCACATCCCGGTTTTCTTATGTTTTCTTTCTTGTCTTCCAAGCCCTCTGATGTTTCTTTTAATTAGTTTGCCAGAAAAGCAACTTTCTGCTTGCTGTTAGTCAGCACCCAAAAATACTCTACAAATTACTAATTCAAAATCATCAACACAGATTTGTACTGTCAACATACCTTCCAAAAGCTAAGGCATGGTGGGAATAAATGCACTAGACATCATAATCATCTTCATGAATAGAGGATACTCACAGTTTTAGACATTTCCTAAGTTCCTTTACATTCTTCTCAGCATGTCAGCTGGCCTAACAAGTACCATGCATAGACAGTGACAGAAACTGTCAATGTAATGGGGGAAAACAAAACAAAACAAAAAACTCTATTTCCTTTGACTCCTAAACTCCAGTGTGTAATTTTAGTTCCCTGTACAAAATCTTTAGCATCAAGAATTATTGTATTGTCACCAATAATTATGGTTAAATAGGCAGGAAATCTACAGAGAGCCATGAGGTCACCATGCAAACCTCTAGGCAGATGATACTTTAAGGCATAGGAAAAGCAGGTTCCCCCTAATTTGGTGGTGCTGTCACTGTTGTCACATTCTGACACACACTATGCCAGTTTGGCGATAAGAGTTAAACGAGGCAAGTATAGTTTCAAAACAAGACACATCAGCTTTACAGAGCACAGAACAAAGGGAATCTGTGCAGTAGTCACAAGGAGTCATTTTAAAGCACAGTGAGTGTTCTACATTAATAATATATCTTTCTATGTTGCACCAGTCATCTTCTATTCAGTCTTGTATGTCTCAAACATTAGCTGCTTGCCACATCAGCCTAGTGGTTGCCAACCTTCTTATACACATCAAACCTGACACTGAAAACTCCCTATTTACACCCGTCCTCCCAGTCCTGCTGCTTCCTGGCTTTCCTTTTCCTTCAGTGCAGAAATTTGGACAACATTCCTTTCCTCTTTCTCTTCTTATGGTTCAATTACTGAAGCACACTCTAATGCCTCTCACCCAACTTATTTACCGCTGATCATATCAATAACATTGTTCTTCCACTCTGCTCAAATTCCATAGCTCAGTTATCACTTATCACTATCACCATGTTTCATGCCTGCTGACATCTTCCAGTGGTGCAATATCGGAATTGATATTCAAGGTTAACTGGGGTTACAGAGAAACTATGAAACATCTGTCCAGAAGAACATTAGAACTGATATATGGAGTTAAAGTATTTCTTCAGTTTGCTTGGTCAGTTCAGAATTTATCACTATCTTAAGATTCTACACCTCTAAAATCAGTAGCTTCCTGTGGGGGTTTGGTGGTGAAAAGCTGAACTGATAACTACATGGTTTCTTACATATTCTTGATGGAACAGAAACCTGGCATGTTCCATTTCTTCAATTTTCAGCCAAATAAAAACTAATCAAAACTCCTGAATAATACCAAAAAACCCTCAAGCAAACAAAGAAAAAAAACCCAAACCAACAAAACCAAAACAAACAAAAAACCCCACAGGAAAATATTTATTCCACAACTTCAAAGCCATCTTAGAAAGTAAGATATCCCCTTTTACATTAACTCTGCATTGGTACCGGATGCAAGCTACTCAAGGATCAAAAGACCGGGGTTGACACTACAACTATGAGATGATGGTGGTCTCATCCTCCCTGGATTTTGGAAACAAGACAGAATTAAGAAGAAAGTATAGTAATTACCTGGCTCCCTTCTCAAAACAGTCTTGTTCGGACATGACTTGCTCTACTTTAATTTTTACCATTTTTAACCATCCTTTCCTTAGGTTTATATAAAACATTACCCAGTTGTGAGATTAACCATGGGATTGTGCTGAATTCACATTAAAACCACCTGAAAACACATTTGACTTTGAAAAAGCTGAGCTCTTACTGACATTTTTATATCTCTTTTGTCATGACAAAACTTATTAAAACAATCTAAAATAGCACTTTAGAAGAATAAAGAACTGAATAACCCTTTTGCAAACCCCTAATCAATTTGTAATTAAATCCACACAGCACACGAGCTATAATTTAGTTATGCTTTCCTATGTGTTCTTGCAGGTGAAATAAACAGATTATTTACATATCTATAGAGATTGTGTGCTTCCAGTTTCTTCTGTCCCAAAACAAAATAGTCATTCCTGTCTCTGCCAATGGAGAATTGTATGTGATACTTTTCATTTTCCATACGAGTCTATGTGCAGAAAACTAAATTTTGAGAAAGTGTAATCTTTCTTCATTAGTGGGAAGTGAAAGATTGTATCCATGAATCTCTCACTCTTCTCACAAATGCTGATTGCACAGTTGGGGCTAATAATGAAATAATTAAACACACAAACAATCATTAAGCTAATACCTAGTGTTACAGCCATTCTTTCTCTATGACTATTGTATTTCCAATAGAGTAGTCTTGAATCTTTCCTGTAAAAGCAGAGCAGTAACTTGTGTGGGGCTATGTGTTCATGCTCTTTTATGCCTTTTGGTATGACTACATATGGTGTAATAATATTTTTATAGAAATAGATTTGGGTTTGTTTTCTTTTTTTTTCCTCAGACTGTTAAGAAACAAAGAACGGCACTGTGGGTTTTCTGTGAAGGCTTAAGTCAAGACACTTACCACCGAGTCTGCCATTTGTCTGGTGCTAAAGCTACAGTGTAATCTGCTGTCACAATCTCAAAAAGTGAGAATTATAGAAATCTAAACAGCAGAAACACTGAATTCCTGGGTCTGCAGCAATACTTTCTAAAGCTACAGGCAACAGCATAATCAAACCACATGGAGGGAAAATGGAGTCAGCATAGTTGATGTAAAAAAAAAAAAAAAAAAAAAAAAAAGGCAAAATTTTCACAGGAAGATCAGACATTACTCTACCTCACCCAAAAATGAGATGAATTCTTTATCATTTAGAGCCTTTACCTCAAGTTGTAACTCAGCCCTGTAATAGGCATGCTCTAGTCAAACCACTGAGGTAGCCACAAGTATGAATGGGTAAAGTCTATCCGTAGTGCTGTGGGGATTGTTGGCCTAGATGCAAAGGTCCCTTGTGGTCTTAAAAGGTATTGCGACATTAACAGAGGCCTGATCTACTGTCTCTTTTATTTTTATTTAAATTAACATGCAATAGTTGGCAACACACTCAAACCACAGTAGTTTACAGAAGTGCTATCTAATTCAAAAATACCAATAATACTGAGAGCTACGTGTGGCTCTATCTTTACTTCTCATTACTACGCTTAAAACCCATAGTACAGATGCTATCGGGGACAATGTACTGCACGTATACAATGCAAGTTAAGGATGGAGAGAGAGCTCCAGTGCTACATAGCTTTGCCTCAATCAGTTTAAGTTAGATACTTAATACACAATATCAGAAAAGATTATACATTTACTAATAACCCCCAACTTTCATTAAGGGGATTATTGTATTTTTTATCTCTGCATCTACTGCTTGATTTGGCAAGGGAAATAAAATGAGCTCTATGAGGGGATTGCCTCTCTAGTTGCACAGGTAATTAAGTATGAAAGGAAAAAAAAGTATAAGAATTTTTAAGTTATTTTAAACAAGTTTCCCTGATATGCTACCATCAGCTCTCATGAAAGTGTGACATTTTGGCATACCAGAAAGAAACAGCAAAGAAACACATAGAAACAGAATTCTTTGTTGTTAGTTTAACAGCTTGAAAATGAGAGGTTGATCCCATACAGCAGCTACACACAGCTTCACACCTTTCTAGAATTCCTCAATACCCTACAGGTTTGAGGCTATTGGGAGATATGTGATTCTATGGACATCACAAGAAATCTTTTCTTATGAGACTCTTCACTGAATGGCAGCACTCACACTACAAGTGCCACTTTGCAGGCGTGAGGATTGCTGGAAAACACTTATATGAGCATCTCTAAACCTCCAAGAGGTTATCGAAACCAGAGAGCACATTAGAGGGAAGTTGTGGAGCAGACAAAATTTCTTTGAGAAGTTCCTGCCCAAAAGAGGAGGAAAGACATTTAAACTGGCTTTATTTTATTTTTCTTATTTCCTAAATTAAAAAAAAAAGAAAGAAAATAAACAGCAGAAACGTGTCTGTAGACAAGTAGGAGACACACTAAAGTTACAATTTTTTTAAATGCAAAACAAAAATACAGGAGCTGTGGGGAAATACATCTAAACTCTCTCTGTAAATGGACAGTGAAGCTTCCATATGACTTGAATTATTACCTCATTTGTGCAAAATCTCCCTCACTGCTGGGACAATCAGTATTATTTTAAACATAGCAGCACGGCCAGAGTTTCTGAAAATCTCTTAAAGAACAAAGGAAAACACAGAATTGGGAAACTTACTTGGAGAACATTCTCTTAAGAGTAGCAACTAATCTTTACATAGCAACAGAAATACTGAATAATCACGAAAGATATTAAACAAGTTCCTGTTAACTCCTGAATGCAGCATGGACCAGACTCACTCCTGCTAGCACGGGGGTGTGCAAAAAGTACCTACAAGAGGGAATTTGTCACAGTGAAAAATAATACTGCCATCTGCACTCCCTCAGGGCTTCAGCTTTCATTTGATGCCAGAGGCTCCATCACAGTCTTGCTGGCAGAGGGTGTCTTGTGGAGGTGATGAATCAATACATTTTCCAGCTTCCCAGGCTACACTCTGTCTCCAGCCCCCAGATGGATGTATCTCCAGGTCCCGCCAGCTGCTGCTGACTGCCGTGTCCACCGCCAGCTGAGACTACACCCTCCAGCACCTCTCCTACTTTCTTCATCCAGCTGGCGCTTCCTATCCCACATTTCCCTACACTGCCTAACTCTACAGCAGAGGTGACATTAACAGATTACACACGAGAGTCAGCCAATGCTTCTCCAGAGATTGCAACCCATAATTCAACAGCCCTTGATTTAAACCAAGAGCAACACACGAGTCAGAATCATAGCCTAACTCATGCGTTCTGTATAATAAATAGACCAAGCACAAGGCTAGTATCCAGCAACTCATAAATTTGAGTACCTCCTCTGATGCCTTGAAATTTACAGAAGTTTTAGATGCATTTGCCCCATGCAAGTTGCAAAGCAACGTTTAGAACTCAAATAATTTCATTTGTTGCATTATGTTAAACATATAAACCCCTATTTAGTTCCCTGTAATGTGTCATAACTATAAGGAGCCACACAACGGGCAAGGTCCATTAGCACCAGTGAATATTAGATGTTTTCAAACAACTTTTAATGAAAATCCCAATGTAACCATCCTTGCCTTACAATCCCTTCCTCAGTTTCACTATCTGTAAGATAAGGTGGTGTATGGATACTAAATGAAACTTTTAGTACTACTGCATTTCATTATTATTCAATAAATATTTTTTGGTGGTTTGGGATCTTTTTTGGTTTGTTCTTTGGTTGGGGGGGATAGTTTTTAAATAGAGAATCTTTTCTGCAGGTAAAGGTTAGTATTACTGGTTAGATTTAACTGCAGCATTAGACATTTTACCTTGGATCTCTACATTTGCACATGTCTTTTCCACCTGTGCTCACTCAATTAAGTGGACTGATTCAAGAAACTGTAGGGGGTTGCCAGTCCTTGGCTAGTTTGTGGAACCAGCTCGCATACCCATTGAATATTGTGTGGGCACGCAAATCAAATAGCATTATTTCACATTTGTATTGTATTTACTTTAGTAAACCCTGAACACCATGCAGTCTTCCCCTTTAAGCCATAACTCCATTTTCGTATTAAAGTTAACACTTCAAAAAGTGTTCTCATTCAGTATGAACACTTCATAATTACATTTTTCTAAAAAGCTGTAATAAACTTTATTTAAGAGCTTCCCATTTTATTGCCAACCCCAAACATTGTTCATTTGCAAGCACAAAGTGTCCTCTTGACACGATAATGAAAGTGCATTCATACATGTCAGCTGGAGCAATTATGTACTTCAGATTTATATGCAACAAGTATTATTCAGTCTTTCTGCTGACATTTTCAAACATGACATGCATATTAATATTAACACCTGAAGTGTGAACATAGTTCATTTTAACTGCAGATTTCCCAAATTTCTGAGAAATTTGGGCAACGAAAAAAGAGAGTAATCAAAATCTTTTTATAAAGAGGCCATCTAATTCCATACCAGATTCAGACAGATTTGCTCTTGTTCAATTACCTCTCCAGTACCTAATACAGGAAGAAACAAAGAAAGAGTCAGAAAAGAGCCCCGGGCAGGTATTAAGATATACCACTGTCTCTAGCAGTCTCACAGCATATTAGGCAAATGGTGAATTTCTGTTGCTTTTACTTGAGCCACTTAGCCTAGTCTTCAGCAAAGCTCATTGCCTGGGCTTGCAGCCCCACCAGCGCAGGCTTGAATGGGAACTGCTAGGTGTCTCTGGACATCCTACCGCTTGCAGCACAGAGTTTGCTGGAATAATGCTGATTTACTTTGAAACTGGATTTTAAAGGGCACTTCTTTTCCCTACACCCCAAGCCACCTTGGATGTATTTCACCCTCAGAAGAGTCACAGAACAAAAATTGGATGATTTGTTTCCTTTTATTTTAATTAGCTTTGAATTTTTGTCTTTCTTCCAATGCTTCCTACTCTCAAGAAAGAAACCAAAATTAATGGAAAACCACTACTTCATTGAAGAGATAAAAACCTCACCTAACCTTATAGAAGGTAAAACCTAACAAGTACAGCCCTCAGCCGGGCTGCTTCAGATGGAACTCACAGTTGCAGCATCAGTTGCCCCAGGGCCCTACTTGACATGTGACTAATGGTACCTTTGATTTCTTGCTTTACAGATCTGTTATGAGGATCACCCATCATCTACAAAGCACTCCGTGAACCTGTAGTGAGATACATAAGAAAATTGCCAGTCTTCTGTTCAGTGCATGTGGAATGACAGATTAGGGTGTGCTCGCCACCAAAATGCATTCTTGCAGGACAGAATCTAACAGCAGACAGTGGAACTTAAAACTGCTTATCTGTGCTTCATCTTGCCCATCCTCTAGACCCAAACAAAACAAAGTAACCTAACAAATCTCAGTGTCTTGCTTAAACTATCCAGCATAATTAGATTGTGACACCACACCACTGTGAAGCAAGAACTGGTTTACATTCTTTTCAAGGAACAAAGAAACAAGGATTCTCTTTGTAACAGATCATGAGAACTAACAAACTCAACCATTAACCATTACAGACCTGCAACAGTACACAGGCCTTCAAGAAGCTTATAATAGGACCCAACTTTTTTGGTACAGGATCAGTAAAATATCTTATTGATATAGCAGTTAAGGTTCAAAAGCATTTTAAGAAACAAAAAAACCCCCAAACCTAAAATAATTTATACAGAACTGTGTTACTGCAACATCAGCTGGTTGAGTGATAACAATGGAAGAAATCTCAGGTGAGAAAGATAATAAGCCAGATCCTAAAGTTATTACTCTGGTATATCTACTTATATACCAATGAAAGCATAATGCATATTCAAGCAGCAGGCTCAGTCATGAACTATAGCCCTGTTCTGCGACCCAGTTAGACCTGCTCCTGACATTTCTTCCACTGAAGCAATCCCACACACCTGCAGCAGAACACTTCTAGAACCCCACCGGTTTGGTACATTTAGGACATAACACAAGACCAAGTTCCTGTCCCCTCCCAGGAAGCAGAGCAGCCCGGAGAAGGCTGCTGCTCCTAGATCAATTCATGCAGCACAGCCCTGCCGCCCTCTTGTTCCCCGAAGGTAACCTGGGAGCAGACAGAAAGCAAATACCAACGTCCAAGTCAAAGATGCGCAGGGGAGCACAGGAAAGCACCTGGTTTGCAGCCTGCCTCTACCAATTCCTCCTCAGTGATTACTTTTAGGATTCATCCTTAGGTTAGTGTGCTGCAAGGCGGTCTCTCAGCTGGACTGAAGAAGTTCTAAGTCTGACCTTTGCAAAAAATTCCTTTTCAAAGAAATTTTTTTTTTTTAGGCAGCAGGCTTTAGTCTTAACATAACTCTGCTTCAGTTCCAACTACTCATTCTTAGTGCTTAGTTATGACCCTCAGCTGGATTAATTTTAACTCTTTTTCTGTTTTAAACTATGTTTCCATTCTCCCTGGAAGCAAACTTTGAAAATTGCAATTAGGATTGCAGGTGGGGTGGGGGGTGGGGGGGGAATTAGCACTTAAAATTTAATGCTTAATTTCCTCTGTGGGAACTCCAGAGGCACAAGTAATGGTTCACTGGAAACAAGTCATTAAGCTGAACATCTAAGGACAGAAATAATATACAAAGCTCCTGACTTCTTATGAGCTCATTTACAAAAGATTTGGCTTTGGGACAATTTATAGACTCTTTAGTGTTGTCTGCAATTACTTTCTTTGTCAAAATCATTGAGAAGGAAGATAGTGAGAAAAAAGTTGCATTACATGCACATACATGACTACCCTGCATAAAATAATTATGTATGTGTCAGGGAATTGACTTCATCTTCCTGATTCTATAACATTCTAATTTTTTCAAGTATAACTGAGAGGAAAAAAGTGATTGAGAGTGCAAATCAGAGGGATATGAAAAAAGTCTCTAATTTTGCTATATAAATTTTACACATCTGTGGGTCGGACATTATCTATGAAATTAGACCTAACCAATAGAACCAGTTTGATAGATGTCACACAAGGCACAACAGAGATGTGTCATTTATTTCCAGTGTGTCCTACTTGAAGAAAGGAGCTCTACTTATCTTGAGGAAAATGAAGAACAGTTGCATGGATATGTCTAGAACCATTAGCACTTATTAGCAAACTACTGCATCAGGTTTCGGTTCGGAGAAAGTGTACGGCTCATGGGAATTTAAAAAAATCCAACAGCTTCAACATGTGAAAGTCTTTAAATGTATTTATTTTGAAAAATAAAGACCATTATTATATTAGCAATAGTAACAAATAGAAAGTTATATGGAATTAAGCTACTTTGCCAGAAATTGGCCAAGTCTAAAACACGTAACTACGTTCACTCAAAGTCACTGATGTAATACTGCAGAACATGACTAAAGTGAAGTATTAATGGTCTCAACTACAGGGCCATTGGCTACCTGCTCTTTACATTGAGTAGGAAATGCAAAGGTCTTTGCTCATCTGCAAAGCAGATCACTCGTATCCATTGGCAGTGATTTCTGTTTTCTTTGAACACCACACATTGGTGAATAGCAAAGTGCACCTCTCGCAATGGGTACGTGAAGAAATAACAGCTCCCTCAGTGAATTTGTTTACATTTGCTGCAGATGATCTGTAGGTTTGCTATGACACTAACCATATCTCACTACCACTCTAACAATTCTCAGCTGTCAGCCAGAATAATTTTTTTCCAGTTGTTAGATGCACACTCAGATCTGACTTATCCACTGCATCATCAGTATACTCCATAGAAAAAAATATTTTAATGGAGTTTTCCAAAAGAAGACAAGAAGCAAATCCCGAAAGAAACGAAAGCTCAGTCTTCATGTGTTTTTCTGACTTCCACATTTGAGTAAATATTTGTACCACCACAGACTGGCACGTCTAAGCACCAAACTCTCCTGTTTATCAATAGGTCAGCTTTATGTACGCAGAGCCACAATGCAAGGTGCCCTGGGCTGTCTTTGAAGTGACCTTAACCTGATATGGAAATGACATGCATAGAAAAGAGAAAGAGTTTTATCTCTTTGAGAGCTCCATGCTTGAACTCTATTTAAAAACAACAACGAAAAACCCCACACAAACAACCAACACAAGACAGCCTGACAGCAGTGCCAAATGATACTGACCCATATATAATAGGTTTTTGATTGGAAGTATTTTTCACCATGGACATAGATTTGTCCTTAATTTTGTGACTTTCACTATGCTAGAGGCTCCTGACAGTATTATCTTTTCAATTAAGATTGTTGGTTTTTCAAACATATTTCTTTCCTGGCCAACTTACCTGTAGAGGTACAGTCTTAAGTTTTTGCCAATACATTTTTATTTCATTTGAAAAACTAAAACCAAAAGTATGCTGATAGAAAAAACCCACATTTATCTGAAGACTTAAAAGAACTATATTAGATACCCTAATCAAAGTATAACAGCAAACCTGAGAAGAGTTGGTTTTCTGCCATACAGATTAACACTTTACAGGATCTAGCAAGTCACTAGCTTTATATAATACATGAGACTGTGCACTTCAAAGCACATTAGAACCTAAAATTATTGTTTAGAAAATAACTCAAGATGCCCCAGACATAAATTCATGCTCATGCACTATACAGCATAGGTCCAGTGAAATCTAGGGCACAACAGAGCTACCACGCACACGTAGCACAGGTAAACCACAGGGTTAGCTCACTTCCCAACGGTAACAGCTTTGCTGGGTGTTCTCACACCAAAGCGGATGGCAGGTCTGTAGGGTGTGCTCGGAGCCGACCAGCTACTGTCCATGAACAACAGAAGGCATTTGAGCAGAAACTAGACAACACCAAGATTTCCAGACTCACCCTAACACATAGCCACAGAAACAGAGCATGCACCATGCTGCGAGATTGTCACAAATCCTGATCGAATATTGTCAAACTGAAAATCCCATGCTAGCAGAATTTCTCACATGAAAAAAGAAGACATGTCCAGGAAAACCAGCAGTACAGTAGCCTTGGCCAAAGCAGTCCAGGCCTGTTTGCCAGAACTAACTAATAAAGGCAACATGAGACAATTGAAAACATAGGATAAATAATCCAAAATGAAACTACTGTATTCAATTCTGCCACCAACTTAATAAAAGCCCATGACACAATTACAGTATGATCATATCGTAATCGAGCACCATCATACCCTGTTATCATGCAACAATCTAAAGATGGGAAATGCAGATGAGCTAGAGCAGAGACTTTCCTTCCTCCAGGAGGCCAAGTTGTAATGGACCATGCGCAATAAAACTAGAATGTGATCTAAACATCCATGGAGTCATTCAGATCATCAGCAAAAGCTTCAGAGTTCTCCGCTGAGATAGAACAAGATAATTATTTTGTTATGCAGACTAATTCCCATGTAAGTGTCATCTGTCTTTTAAATTAAGGATGATTTGAACTAATGCTGTGATTTGAAGTAAAGACAAAATACAAGGAACTGATACTTAACAACAATTCCATTAACACAATCTAATTGTATTAATAATGTGAAAGGTTAGAAAGCTTTTCAGTCCCACATTCAGAAGTGACCAAACATCTACATCTTCTCTTAACTTTTTTATCATCCCTATGTCATTCCAGTACGATTTCTTTACATTCCATCAAATGGCATGAAAAGCAGATGAAAGCACTCAGACCTTTCCAGTAATCCTCTAAGCAACAGGGGTTTTTAAGATGATTTGTCCCTCAAGAAATCCTTAGCTTTTCTTTCCTGTACCCCCTTTTCAAAATCCTTTATGCTCAGCTCAGTAAAAGGCAAAGGATCACTGATCAGAGCAAAACTGCTGTAGTTGTATGGAAGACACCAATGGTAAAATACGGTTCACTTGTTGAAGTATATTGAAATGGGACAGCAGGAAATGAGAAACATTCCACCTATCTGTTTCTTGAATCACTTGGCTCTTCACAAAGCTTTCTTCATGACTTCTTTATTATGTTGTTCTTTTTGCCTTTGTATTCCCCAGTGAAGAGACATTTCTAGGTTTATTCCAGTAATGTCAAAATAATTGAATCAAAACCAAGAACAAAGTATTACAAGAGCTGTGACTTGATGAATTTATTATTAGAGTAATTGCTAAGAGTTCTTAAATTTCCCAGTAGACCCCTCAAGTTCAAAAACCAAGCAGAAGGCATATAGAAAAACACACACTAATATTAATACTGTCATCACCTTTCCCAAGGGCTCACCCTTATCATATATAAATCTACACAGAAGGGACCAGAGCAGGTGCTTATTGTTTTACATTGTTACCAAGTCAATTGTTCTACCCTAAAGCCTGGTTTCAACCAGTGTAAATCAGGAGTGATTCCACTAAAAGCAATGGTGCCATGTTCACGTGAAACTGAGAAAGAAGAAATAGTACTCCTGGCATTGAGAAAGTTCAAGTGGAATGTGCCTATGCAATATTAAAATTGCATTATTTCATGTAGTTTGCTTTTACAAAAGTTAATGAGAGTCCAGTTGCAAATCTGCTGGCAAAAATTAACGCAGAACATCATTTAGACAATAGTCCAAAATACGCTGATAAATTGTTGGTCTTACAGATGACATGAGGAAGCTCATTGCCAGTTTCAGCAGCTACAATGAAACAGAGCAATATTTAAATGATAACTGTGCACTTGATTAGATTTAAAGCCTATAAACCCTAGAAAATTCAAGATGGAAAAGGAGATCCCAATTCTTGACTATTTGTTAAAAATAGTGAAAGGATAAACCAACATTCCCTCTGTAATTTAGTGTCACACATCAGAAGCCTTGCAGAAATTTCTCTGACATGCTCCTGTACTGAGACAATACAAGTTTATTGTTACGTCAAATGAATTAGTTACACGCAGTCAAAACATACTATGTCAGTAATCTAAACTTATGATATTGGCCTGTAGCAGATTTTGGTTAAAACAAATCTGCTATCCAATTCTGCCTTTTCAAGAAAATTATGAAGAGGCCAGCACATATATAATTCACATTCTATTAAAAGATTTTTTTCAGCTGCCTAGTACAGCATTTCTAAGACAGACTGCAAAATGGTGCTTAGAGGATTGGGAAAGGCATTGTGTTTTGAAAGAAATATGCTCACAATATTTGAAATTAATACTTATATTTTGTTTCACCAAAGTTTGAAGGAGGGGGAGAAATTTTATTTAGTTCTTTAACTATTTGTCTGCATAATAGCGTATTAATTCAGGACTTACGCAATATAGCTTTATTCGTATTACCTACTATATTACCATTTGCCATGCAGATTGAAACAGAACAGTATTTTTAGAGAGTTTATACAGTGATGCAATGACATAGCCTGGCTTCTTGGCTTTAGCAGCCTAGAGAGCAGCACATCCCGAGGCAAGCTACCCAGCCTAATGGCAGAGTGGTAATCTGTGCCTACTCATATATTCTTGTCTTTTTTCTGGGTTCTCTACAGCATACAGTGCTTTATTGCACATTTTAAAAGAAGGAATTGAAGTAGTAAAAATAAATAAAGGAAAAATGAGATAAAAAGCAGGCCATATTTATGGAAATAGATCATATGGATGACAGAAGCGCCAATAGATTCTGTAATTATGGGAAACTCCCACTCCAGGCTTTCACAAAGGCATTTGAAATTCAGCCATTAGTATGGTGCTACCACAAAAAATGCAAGTGTAGTTCTAAAATGTATTAGGAGATATATTCCCAATTTAGATACAAAAAGATTGAGATTAACATACTAAGCATGGGTGAGACTAGATCTGAAATCTAGACTGCCTGCAATCCTAGCTACCCATATTTAAGCAAGAAAAACCTAATTTAGAACTGGAACAGAGAAGGGGCTCTAGGTGTTATATCACCTGCCTTAAAGAAGGAAACTATAATAGCTGGTAAAAAAAACAAGCTTCCTTTCTTATTTCAGTTTGTTTCTTTATATATACAATCACAGACATGCGGTTGTAATCTGAAAAAGTAAGTTTAAATTGAACAACACAAGAACTCTTGCTCTAGGTAATTGGTTTATCATAAATATGGTTCCTAAAATGTTGGATTAAGCTTCTTAATTATAGTCCTTTTATCACTCAGAATTTAAAGCTTTGTTTCTTTAATTTTAACCTGATTGTAAATGTATCAGCCTACTTCGGGGCTTATTGAATTCTGACACTTCATTTCTCAGAGGAACCCAGCACTCATGGCACATCTTGACTTTACCCCCTTCTCTTTAATTATAAAATGGTATTCAGCATTGCCGTTTGCAAACCATGATCTTTTGTACATGTCCTTCATAATTATAACAAACTTTCTACCCCCTTGGCTGACAAGCAACATTACAGGCCTGTCAGGTTTCTGGTAATAATGTCTTATTTTACAATGTCATATGAAAAGCTGTCCTTTGAGGATCAGAAATGTACAATATGCACCGCTTCAATGTGTAAAGTTAAGATTAAACTACAAGGAAGGCAATTAAATGCTTAGATCATATTAATAAAAGTATTTCCTGTGTTTACCCTGGTGTTATCATTGCCTACAACATTGAGTGGTGTATTTGTTTTGCTGACTAACACATGAGCTGAAAACTCAAAAAGGGATTAAGGAACTGTTTTTCAAAGAATACAGTCCAAACTACTTTTTTACCCTGATGTAATGAAAAATTCTGCACTTTTATGGACAGATCTCTGTACAGAAGAAATATCAATCTACCTACAAACAAATCAACATGGGTTAAACTCCTTTGATCTTTGTGGCTTCTGATAAAAACTGCAACTCACTTTATAGCACTAATGGTTTATTTTTTCTCTTCATAAAATCTTATTAACTTATCAATATAAATCATTTATTTACCTTCATTTGGCCATCACATCCTATAATAAGACAATAAGTCAGTCAATCTATCAGCCATGGGCATGTTACCTAGCAATATTTCAGAAAAGAAGAGACTGGAAAAAGACAATTCAATATATTGGGGGGAAAACAATTCAAAAGAGTGGCAGAAACCTGAAAGGCTTGCATATGCATACTGTTGCACAGAGCTACCTAACCATCATTTTATTGTATGCAAAGATGGTGGGGGAAATTGGAGCAATATCTGCAGACAGCACCTGATACAACAGCAAGGCAGAGCTTCTTCACTCACAATAGCAAGACAGACCTGTGCCATCTGCTACGGTTTTTCCAGTACAGCACTTGTTTCTGAGTATCAGTCATATCACCGAAAAAAGCTGGTGATTTACAGAAGCCACTCGTCTCAGGGAAACAAAGGACTATGTCTTTGTTATACTTTTTCGCATTGACTAGGACAACAAACCCTATTGCCTATCACAGTGCAAATAATACTAAGAATAATTAATAACCACAACTGACTAGTTTATTAAATATTTAAGCCTGTAAATTAGTCTCCAAGGGAAGTGTGGTCCACTCTGAGATATTTAAAGGTAGGATACATAAAACACAGGAAAATGTTCTGTGGGGAATAAGCCTATATTTACAGGAACATCAACTAGATTATCTATTAATGCTGCTTCATGGCCACTAAATGAGTCAATTTACATGAAAGTTAAAAATGAGAAGTTTACTCAGTCTTAGAGTATTTTCTTTTTCTGCTGAACTCTTAATACTGTTTTACAGCAGAACTGAGTTTGGGAGTTTTGTTCTTCCTTTTTTTAAAAAAAAAAAAAACAGAATAAATATCAGAAAGATTGTACTGAATTTCTTTTTTATTATATGGAACAAGGTAAGGGAAAGGAAAAAGATTACGGGCCAAAACATCCCATTCTTGGAAGGCAAGATTTATTTTTGACAGACTCTTAAAAAGTGTTTAACAAATCTAATTATCACATATATATGTATATATAAGTACAGTTGTAGTAAATGTGAGAGAAAATGGAACACAGTCTTGTGAGACATGCAGGCATAACAATGCTACACTACAGAAATGCCTACCTATTAAGATCTAGACCTTATGAGAAAGAATTCTTGTTTGTTGTCAGGATAAACAAAATATAAACACAACATACACAATGCATAAGCAATCAGCATACTCATTTGGAAGTTTGTAACATTTTTAAGTCAGAGTTCTGCCCGATTTCCTGGTTTCAATGCTTAAGGCAAGCTGTAATTTTTAACCTTTTCTTTCCCTAGAATCACAGAGCAATGTTTCCTAAGCAGTTACCAACTGATAAGCAATTGCATCGAATTGTGTGATAGCAAAAATCTAGAAGATTATTAGTCTATGAAAAGAAATATTTTAAATTGTTGGTTTTGTTGCAAGGTTTTTAATGTGTCGCACATAAATTCATATATGCAATCACAGCCGCAGCGTAGCCACATGATAACTTGATTAAAACTTTGATTATGGAGTTAAAACAATCAAGCTTTGTGGTGACACACTGCAAGGAATGCCTCCATCAAGTCTCCATTTCCACGTGTCAGGCAACCTTAGCACAAGAGCTCTGGCAAGGCCATGCAGTTCTGTAACATATTGACAGTATCTCCATTAAAATTAGGATCTTCAAACTGTGTTAAGCAGCAGCCTCCATTTCCGTGGCAAGGAAACAAGATTTCCTTGATGAGCTTTAGCACATGCTGGTATTCCGCTAGAGAGGATAATACATTATCTTCCAGAGACCAGGAATGGTGGCAGGATGCACAAAGCCCTTGCCCTCTTTCTACTTTGCAGGGGCTCAACTTCCACAACTTACAGACATGAATGTAATAATTAATTAGAGCATAATTAATTCAATCCCACCTCCACTTTTATTGTGCTACTATGCTGAAAATGTACAGATCTCCTCTCCATGTTACTACTTTTGGCAATTGGGTGAGAAGTTACTGAACTAGCTAACTGAACTGACATCAACCATCCTAGCCCTCTAAAGCTTAAATGGGCTTCCAGTTACGTAAAAGAAGAATTGTAAGAAGTTGATTAGTTATTTAATGCTTGCTCAGAAGAGAAATATTTACACATTTCTTTAAGTTTAGTACAGACTGTGTTAGACCAAAATCAGTTGGAGAAAAATAAGGCACAAAGATCTCTTGATGTTGAGCAGAAAAAAATAGAAACTGATATTATTTTACAAAGTACAAGGTCAATATAAAGAAACATTTTAATAAACTTGAACCCCTTAACCTACAAGATAGTGGACACAGTCCAGCAAGTTTCATGAGCTGGAAAGCCAAAGGAGGCCATAGAATATATAATTGCTAAAGTACTTTCTGTGAGAGTGCAGAGGGAAAAAAAGCAAACCATCTTTGAATGGATATGTTGCTCTTGTCCATATACACTCTTGTTCAGAGTTTGCTTGCAAAAACAGATTTGCAGTTGCCAGCGAAACAAAATCCTGCACGATACCTACTGGAGAAACACTGTATGTTCAACCTGCTCTGCCAGCTAAGATCATGTTCAGAATCATTAAGTGCCTAAAAGGGAAGACAGCGAATATAATTCCTTAGTTTTGTCACATGCAAAAAAGAGTCATATAATGACTTACATCAACAGTTGGCATTGCTGGTCAATAGCTGGTAGCGGCTTTAACTTGCTTTGTTACAGGTATCAGATTTAATAACTACCTCTTTGTCCTATAAATACACAGAAGAGCCCTGGAATTTCTAAATCAGCCATTAATGGAGTTAGCCTGACATATGGATTATCACAGAAGACTGAAAGAAAGCAGCCTTACTTTTCTACTGGCACAAACTTTGTGTAATCTTAACCCCTTCTTCTGAAATTGAAGGAACATATTTCAGATATTTAAGGTATTTCAACTTACATCACACAATGAATGCAAGACCTATACCTGTGGTGAGGTACCTAAAATCAGTTTCAGGAGCAGAAAGAGCTCACTGCCTGGGGCTTTCCTTGAGAGCAAGCCCATTTCCTGCAGCTTGCTCAGGAAGCCTAAATAGTTAAGGCAGATTAGGTGTGGACAGAAAATTAAAATCCAATCATTTATATCATGCAACATAGTGTATATAGTCCTACACTTCTCTTCAGAGCTCAGTAAACCCATAGCTATGTGTCACCCAGTTTCTGGAATGCTATTAAAAAGGCGTTGCTACTCCCAACTTTATTTTTTTTTTTTAAAAAGAGAGTAATTTAGTGTCTTCCAGTTTTCATTTGAAGACAAACATCAAAATGAAAATTCATCATAGGGCTTGTAAGACTGCCAAGATAAGTTTTCCTGAAAATTATTGCTTATTCATGGTTTCTCTCACTCCCTGTTAACTTAGCATGCTTATTCAAGTTTGCAGGCTGGAGGTTAACAAATTATCTTCAGTGGCTCTCCTCAGCATTTAAAGGTCATTTGAGAATATCTGATTGGAATGATTATAACTGAGATTAGTCCTCAGCTGACAAGAAATAAAATGAAAAGGGCAAGTTGTTAGGAATAGAAAGGAGACATGCCAGAGACTGTTTGCCTTGTTTCTACATAAAGCAGCACATACTCTCCTAGGCACTGATGTAGTGAATCTCTGAGAATTATTATAGTAAACAATAGCTTTTAGATCAATTCTGCTCTCATTCACAACCAACATTCAAGAACCGTGTTTGTTCTGCTGCTTTTAAAAGTGTTTTCTTTAGAAATTTTAGAAGTGGCTGCACATACAAACCTCTTGAAAAGAAAGATTTGTACGAGTAATTCCAGTCACCAACTTGGAAATTTCCCCCCATGAGGAAATGAGAATGCACATCATGTAATATATGACCACATTTATATACTATAGAGCCTGAACAACTAAGTTGTTAATTTTGTTAATTTTTCTCTTGCCTCCATTTTTTGTGGGGCAGCAAATGTTCTGTCAGCCATTATCTTGAGAAAAATTGTAATTGATGGGTTCATTTTCATTTATGCCTAAGGAATTTTCACATTATTGTAAGCTGGAAAATATTAGATAATTAACATTGGTGATAAAACTGCATTCATTCTGATTACCCTGTTCCACGTATATGCTTAATTGTCAACATTGCAATAGCTTTAACTGCAAATAGACATCATCTATTAGCCAACCAGACTGCTCAATGAGAAAAACACAGACATTTTAGCTGTTATTTGGAGGCTGAGAAGAGCATAATTATAATTTAAAGAGGCAGTTTTAGCTCTCTTATCCACTTGGAATCCCCCCCCCCAAAATACTTGTCTTCAATATTTGGGGACAGAAAAACAACACTCTTTAACAGTGATACTGAAGTCTCCTAACGCACTGTCCATCTAGAACAGTCACAGTGTTTTGTAAAGGTAGAAAAGAAATACATTTGTTTCCATTTTTGGAAAGGCAGAAACAAACACAGAGAGAAGAAACAATGGTTGCTGGTGTACATCTTGAGTTACTGGACAAACTTTACTAAGGAGAGCTGAAAAAAGGAGAAAACACACTCCCAGGATCCACGTGCAAAAGAAATCTTCCCTACATAGGTCACATTATTTCAAGCAGAATAGGGAGATGAGGGTCTCTCTGCTGCACTGTTCCTTCTGCCTTGGATCCTAGTTACAAATATCAAAGTAAAAAATAAGATCTATAGAGCTCCCTGCGATCCCTTTGTGTGCAAATTTTCTGATTGGACTTGACATCCTTTTCTTCAATAAGATGGGTGACGAATAAAGGAAATCTTTTGGCAGAGAGGCTGACAAAAGAGCTCCATCTTTGGTGCATGTTTCTGCAGGCTCTCCCTCTGCTCAGTCTAACACTGCCTGATTTTTGACAGCACTTCTTCCTTCACAGTAGGACCTCCTTCAAATCTCAGAAGACTGATCTGACTCCAATGACCTGAACAGTCCCAACAGAAGCTGAATCAGTCTCCTAAGCGCAGTGCATTCCATCCTACTCCCTCTACAGGTTCAGTTTAATGACAGAATTATATTCCAAGCTATTGAGCATTTGTGTTCATTCAGTCTAGTGTTTCAGCCTGCTCTATCTATCACTAGTGTTATTTCCCTGGATGGTTGTTTCATATTTTATTAGAAATGACAGCTCTATTATTAACAAGAAAAAAAAAAAAACATAGCATGAAAGAAAAATCCAAGTACTAGCTTTAAGATCCAGGTGCTGAAGGATGTGAAAGTTTTTTGTGGTGACACATAGGAAATGGCTGGATCTGTGAAATATTTTCTACTTGAACGGTTTATTAAAACTGACACTGGTACAACAATTACTACCAATTATTTTGTCAGAGTGTCTATTCCATTCAAAGTGAAAAAGTTAGTTGCAAAAAACACACGTAAAACCTAAAAGTAGCTAAAGACCATTTTACTAGGGATTACTTGATTGTTCAAGAATTTGGTAAGGAAGAATTTTTTGTAGTAAGAGTTTTCTCTCCAGATTACTAGTTCAAACCCCTGCCTGATACTAATCACAGAAATAAATACCAGCAAGCATTTTATGGTAGCTTGTATGACATTAGTTCATAGGCCAGATTCTCTAGAGGTCAGATGTCCCTATCAAAAAACCCACAATTGTAATTATTACTTGTCAGCAAATTATACTATCTACTTCCCAAGCCAAAAAAGTAACCCTTTGGGAAACTGTGCAGTAGGATAAGGTAGAAGCTCATTCTCCCAATTAGACTGTATATGTAACTAGTTTTTCTTTCCATTAGAGGTCATAAAAAGAGATTTACAATATGTCTTCATTGTAAAGTCAACTTGAATTTAACCCTAACTCAGTTTACATCTGCATGCAGAATTCTCTCCTTTTAGTCCAAGATCCTTAGATCAAAGTGGTGCAGAAAATCAAAGCTGCTCTGCAGAATGAATATGGTAAGCATCTTTAGAGCGTCATTAGCCTCCTAATACCTCCCTCCTGTGCCCAGTACAGACATACAGTAACCTCCCATCTACACTCTGCAGAAGAATTAATCTCACAATTCAGTTTCCTGCCAGATTTTCCAGGCTAGGATGTCTGACCCTAATATTTAATGATGTAGCATACGCACATCAAAATTAAACCACCTAGGACGCATTAGACTATTCCACTGGTACTGTCCTGCTTCCTTGCATTAGCTCCAACAAATCGTCATGCAATGGTTTGGGATGGAATCATGGTACAACGGACTCTGAATAAATGCCTGGAAACCCTAGAAAAATTAGAACGGTTCTTCATATTTTGCTTGCACAAAATATCTGTGTAGAAATGATGAGGATTCCCAGCAAAACTAAAGATATAGTAAATTTATCACAGCAAAACTTGCTTTCGTAATGAAATAGGCATAATCATACATACCAAATTACTAATACTGACAGAGTTTCCTTTTGGAAAGGGTTCAGAATTTGTAATTCAGAAGAGTGTGTTCACATGAGCTATATTAGCATAACTATAGCAATAATAGAGTAATGTCGATGTTTCCTTATCTAGTCAGCTAACAAGTAAGCCGTGCTAATGGGTGAGAAAGTACTATTAAAATTTATCAATTCATACCTGCCTTCTCTTGCCTCAAAGTAGGCTAACACAACAGGAGAAACTTAAAGACAATTCACAGCAGTTTTAATGTGAGTGATGACATATTTCGAGTCACTCTGTTTTTCCTTTCAGCGACAAACAACATGCTACGTTTGGCAAGAAGGAATATACTTCCATTTTAAGTCTCCCAATTGCTTCCTAGATGCGAAGAATGGAGGAGGATAAACTACCCTTGCAAGCTGCATGATTTTAACTAAATTTACCAAGGCTTCTTCCATATTTGTAAATATACTTACTAATTTCAGGACTTCTGATAATACAGGGACCATATTAGGGGTAAAAAACCCCCAAACTCTTCTTATCTCATAGATAGGTTAATAAGCAGTGAACAAAACGGTTTATAACTATATGATCCACTGACTAGAAGTTACATTTCATGTTTGGGTCAAGTCCGTTAAGTCTATTAAGGTCTCAGATACCTCCTGTATGAGCCACCAGGGCTCGAAAGAAATATCAAAACTACTGACCTCAGGCTACTTCTGTGTTTAATACACATCTTACAGATACATGAATCTGAGAGCAGTGTTGCCCCTGTAGGGGAGGGATGAAAAAAAAGGAAAGCCATTTCAAATTTGAACCGAACACAGAATAAAAATTTACCTTATTTTGATATACAGGAACTTGAAGCAATACATTTTTACAACCCTCATTCACAGAATTTAAAGCCAGAAGAAACCATTAGATCATACAGGCTGACCTCAAGTAGATCACAGACCACTAAGTCTCACCCAGTTATTCCTGCGCTCAGCTAAATAACTTGTATGTGATTGAAACAAAAATATCAATGGAGAATCCACCACATCCCAGAGCTTCAACTAGCTATTCCAGTGGTTAATAACCCCCTCTCCCTTACATTTGGCATCCAGCCTCAATCTGTCTAGTTTCAGCTCTCAATCACTCATTCTTTCACCATTTTCTGCTGGATTAAAACAATTTTTCACTCATGGAGAAATTATACAGTGTAACTATGGTATCTCAAGATTAAATCTCTAATGATACAGCAGTTTCTCCATTCCTCAAATTGTTTTAACTGAAGAGAAAAAGATACGTTACAATTACCTTTGACTACCACCAGAACTGAACACATTTTCTAATACTGTTTGTAGAAAAAGTCATTCTATTTCCCTCTACCTAAAAATGGTCACAATGGAACAAGCTTGAATTATCTCCATTCTGACAAAAGCAGGCAACCAAAGATCATATTATATACATATACTTCTGAATTGTTACCTATGCTGCACAAGAGATTCAGTTATTTGAGCATTTGATTATGTCAATCTGTGCACATAATTTTACATGTAATGAATAGGAATGTATGTGTTCCTCAGATGCTACAGACTAGCTGAAACAAGTTCATAAAGTCAAATAAGAAAGATGGTACTTGATTAGGAACAGGAAAAATAGAAAAAAAGCTACAGCTAAGGAAAAACCCACAGAGGACCAAAGGAAATGCTGGAGAGAAGGAAACAACCAAACCAAGGAACAAAACAAAAAAGCCCGAGAATCGTTTTTAAGGACAGGGCTTGAGAAGGATGTTAAATTAAGGCCACAATCTCATTAGCATTCAACACTCCTGCCTGCTCTTGGGAATGTCCTCAAGATCAAACAAACAAGATTCTGCAGGCACACAATCAAAGCATAGGTGTTAGCCTTGACCACAAAGCAATCACCGTGAGTGACATACTAATCTTTTAAAATGCCTCTGACTCCAATCAAAAATATAATTTAACAGGTCCAGATTGTACCTTTATAAATATTATAACCTGAAAATTTTCATGAACAAAGATGAGAAACAATGGAAACTTCTTTCAAAGCAGAAAATCAGAACTTGAGAAATGCATTGCTACGAAACGAAGTATCAGTCAGGTTTCATTCACATAGGCCGAGCTCCGAAAGCCTCAAAAAGCCAAGTGGCATTCTAGAGAAACAGACCTAAATTCTAGGATGCGGGACAGTTGGGATCAGGTTGTTGCCACAGCTAAAGTAAACAGTCTGAATTAATTGTTTCTGGGACCCTCATTTAGGTCATCCTCCAGCCAATTTAGAAACACCAACAACAACCCACAAACTGCAAGTAAAATTAATTTAAGTACAAATAAGAGTAACAGATAATGGTAGATGGAATATGACAATGCAATACCTAAACATAAACATACTTTCCAAAGAAATAAATATATCCTTACAAAACCAGGGACAAGTTAGCAGACCCTAACACTTGATAATACACCCAAAATTCAAAACTCACCTAAACAGATACTTTTGAAGTGCACATGATGCAAAACTTCTCAGGGTAGCAAATTTATCCATTTTCTTAACTCACATCTGCATTTCCTTCTTCCCTTTATTTCAAACTCTGCGTTTATATCATAACAGTCCTTCAGTGAGCCGTTTGATGCAATACTACGTATTGTTGCTGCTGCCATTCAAAAGCTAGAAGCTCCCCACTGTACATCAACTGATAAATACTGATGCTGCAAACATCTACATTAATTTGCATCATAACAGAAGCACTTTTTTCTAAAGAGAAAATGGTTATTTCAAGTTGGAGGGCAGAATGACAATAAAACTGGTAAACTTATTGGGTTCTTTTCTAGGATTTTTTAAACCTATAGCTGAATTTTAAATATATACAGCTTTATCTTAGATTTTAACTACACTTGGAACTCTGCCACCATCCTGTTAAAGCGAGTCTTCTAAAGCAAAGGGTGATGGCAGAATAACTTATTGTTGATTGAATCTCCGATTAACCATTCTCCCAGCGGGTGCAGTTAGGAGCACTTCCGAGATATTCTTGTGCACATTAGGATTTCTCAGGCCTGGAAGTTCAATGCAAAAAGAAGTGGTATGTTCTCATGCCTCAACCCGTAATTTAGTTTGCATATGAATGCAAGTCATCTGTTTGGAAATTTAAAGTAACAATCTAGTGACTAATGTATACAGAAGAAATTGAAAGCCCTAACTGACTCCTGTAGATCAGGATTTCAAAAGCATTTTTAAAAGACTGCAGCTAACAAAATCAAACCACATAGGCATTTGGTAAAAGCAACATTAGTCCAAGTTGCCGTTGTGCATCATTCTTAGGAAATACTACATGTGCTGTGTTTACCAGGCATCCTGGAGTAGCCTCATTCTTTGGCAGACCTTGCAGTCTTTCCGGAGGATACAAACCACCAAGTATTTAGAAGCATTCATTAACCTTAAGTGTCTTGTTTATTGGTTGCTCAACTCAGGACATCTTGTAACTAATTTCCAGAAGTGCCTCATACCTTATCTCTTGACCAATAGTAAAGGCTTGCCTGTCACAGCGATTAAAAACCTCCCTGATCTTGCTAATTTCCCTCAAAGGTAGTATACTATTCAGTGCCACCTACAGTGACGTTCTTGTGTGAGAAGTGCAAGGGAGACTTTGTGCTGGATATTAAGGCTTGATCTACGCAGATTTTGTCCTCCAAGAATTTTTTTTTAGGAATACAGTTCCCCAGTTTGTGAACAGAGATGGTTTCAGGTGTATCTGGAGCAAATAAACTTAGTTCCAGTTTGCAGCAGAACAACTTTCTAATTTACTTCAGGTTAGGTCAGCCAGCTTATCAAACAGGTTAAAGTCCTTGTGTCTGCTAAGTTTACTTTGGTGGGAACACATTGTGGAGCACAACCATACAAAGATTTCCAGGCAATTTTGAAGAGCCAGCAGAGGGCCATGATGATCAGCCAGGTGCAATAACTTCCTTCTCCACATATTCTTTGAGTGCACCACTGGAGATGATTTGAGCCAATGAAGTTGGCACTGATTACAGCAGATTAATGCACTTCCCCCACCTGTGCCACGAAAACAAATATATTCAACCACTTCAGATAGACCTGGACAAAGACACATGACTGCAGCCTAAGTGAAGAATAACTATATCTGTGCATCCTGCCATGATGGTTTGAATTTATAACCACTGGACATTATAATGTGATTTCTGCACTGTCCCATTTTTTCTGTGGCTTCTCAGCTGGTTCCATGCACTTGCCATGCTAGAAGAGTATAGACTCCCCCCGTGCTCCCTTACAGCACATAGTCTCACACCGCAAGGCTCCTGCCCTCATGTCTTTCCAGACAAACCTGCCATAGGACCTTGACAGTACTGAGTTTGAATACTGTCCTGATGAGTTGGATGAGTTGTTGATATTATTTGGAGAACAAGATAGATTTGTGACAGTACATTGAAATATAAGCTTTAATAAAGAAAACAGTAATTGTGTGCCTGTAATTTCACTGATTACAGAATACAGCTTGCAGCTCTCCAAATTACAGTTTACAGAGATAGTATCCTGAATCTTTTAATCTCTGTGCTTCTTTCTAAGCATCTATTCATATGACTTCTCCCTCCACAGCAGAATATGAATTTTGCAGTACTGACTTTATATAATCTGAGAGAAGCTATCCTATAGCCTTGAAGTAAACAGAAAATTATTTTTCACTAAAAGGCGTGTTCTTAGGCTTGGTTCTTTCATAGGCTTAGCCTATGGAAGGCTGCAGCCAGTTTCAGTCTGTCAGAACCATATACTGCTCTACCATCTTTGATTTAGTCAGATGAATCTCATGAATCTAATAAGTACCATGCAAAAACATTTGGTCCGTTGCAACACCATAAATTTAATAACAGTATTGTCCATTTATAAATTAAGAAGAAACTAGCAAAAAGGTGACTAACTATGCATTTGGCCACATCAGTAGTGGACTAAAAGACACAGTCAAAGAATCCAACCTGTATTTCCTTATTCAAAGCATGAAATACAGTACTGTTCTAAGGTTATTTAATGCATGCTGTTGATACAAGTATTGTTCTTCTACAAATCCATTTGCTCTACATAGAGACAAGGGAGCATTATTAAAAAGAAAGCCCTTCTTTGTCTTTCATTTGGAACTACAATGTACAAATCAAAGCAAACACCCCGTAAGTTCTGATAGTTACATTTTTTGTTTGTTTTTAAAATCACATCCCTTCTTTGGATGGATAAGAGCCCCTTCCCTGCCTGGAGAGACTTTTATCAGGAAATACAGACTAAATATTCCATGCTTCACTCATCACTTGTGATAGCCAAACAAATTACAAAGCAACATCAATCCAAAGAGCTTACAAAATACGAATGCTTTGGTAGAAATTCCCTGTCTCTTCTGGCAAAACTTATTTCTTCCTTCTCAGTTTAAATAATTACCATGATTACAGATCTTGCATTTTCTCCTAGCAATAAAGCAATGCTACTACTGAAAGATGTGGTTGTGTCTTCCTTCTACCATTTATTCTGCCTCTGCATTGTTCCTTCTTTCCTCCCATAACAAAAACCAACAAAATACCAAAACCATCAAGAAAACCTTTATGTAACAAATTAAAATAAAAACCAGAATTTTTTCTATATGGGCCTTTCTTGAGATTATCAAGCCTACCAAGGAAAAATGGTTCGTGGTGATAGATGTTTGTATTTGAATAGGAGACCATCTCCATCAAATGACTTCTTAGATTTGTGCTATCATATTTCTGAGTTCTAACACAAAGACAGAAAAATAAAAGGCTTTTACTGTCCAACATGAAACAGAAATACTACTCAGATTTCAAGACCATGCTCATTTCTTAGTTAAATGGGCAGATACCAGAAATGGTCATATACACCAATTTATGGTAGAGGGTATTGGTCACAGGAAGAGAGATGTTTTCGTACAGGTCCCAAGTCTTACATTTTGGTTTCAGACTCATGACCTGGCTGAAGACCTTTTGGAGATTAGCAGAAGAGCTTTTACAAGGTACAGCACCTAGAACTTTTTCAACATCTTCTCTTTCAGTAGCAATTGAGAATTCACCATTCCTACTCTCTTCAGCAAGATTTCCTCTTAAAATCTGTTCTACCATAGCCCCCTGAATAACAAAATTCAATCAAGATTAGATGCATTGTTTCAATTTTAAGGCTCATTCAGTCTCTAAGCTCAATTCAGTCCTTGGTCTTTCCACTGAGAATCATTTTAGAGTTTTCAAGTTATTTTATCATAGTTTCCTAAACACATCCCCAAACTACAATTATTACAACATGAAAACTAAACAAGGATAAGATTTTAATAAAACATTTTAAAAAAGCTTACATGCTGATAAATTACTCCATCCCAAGTAGTACCTCATACCAGCAACACAATCAGGAACAGCCCTACTACTATCTCTCTTTTCCCAGGGCTCTCTTTGTTTTCTATAGAGACAGAACCACTCCCACCACCCATCTGCTTATTAAACAGTTGTTAATTCAGCATCTGTACCTTGTTAACACAGCTCCCACTACAACAGCAAAGCAGTTTTTGTTCTAAACTATTCAAGACTTTAACTTTGTCTCTCATTCAACCATAGGCTCAAGCCAATGATTCAGGCAGAAGAAATATCAGCAGATGTAGAAAATTCCATGGTGTCACCCACTAAAGCAGCTGATCTACAATGTTCCAGGAATGTCTTGAAAGATACAAATCAGATTGGTACAATGATCTACTCTTATTATACTTTTAGAAGCTATGACTTCTAAAAATTGAGGGTGTTTGGGTTTTTGGGTTTTTTTTTTTTTAATAGCATGTGTTTATCCAAACAGATGTCTTTCAGTGAACCAAGCTGTTACACAAACTTTTCTTTTTAAAATTACTATTTAATTTCTCCCCAAACTGTAAAAATTTATAAGTTATTTTAGTAATTTAAATATTAAAATTAAAACCGTAATAATTGTTAAAATACATTTAGAGAAAAAAAACCTAATGAACAAAATAAGAGCTCTGTTTTGAAAGTGTCAAAAAAGTTATGTTATTAGAACTTTTTTGCAGGACTGAAGCACCAAAGAAATTAATCTGAATTTGTAGTAAAAAGGTCAGCCAAAAATATGTATGTGGTCATTTCTATGATACAGAGAAGGTATCTTATAACAGAAAAACAGACTGAATGACTTCACACATCTTCTACGATATTGAAGTAATTATGTTGTGCACAGGTGTGTTCCACCTGTGCTTCTTTCTGTTGATGCAACCTCAAACCAAAATTCAAACACAGGCTACATTTCTGGGGAGAAGCAAAGGTCAACAGAGGCACTAGCATTCTGCATACTACTTGCTCTTGTCAGGGAGATGGTTTCATACAGTTCTTGGTGTCTACAAATCATTCATATTAGTTCTAATGAGTGTTAGAATCATCTCTGGAGGAGGAAGTAGCTCTTTTACTTTCCTTAGTCTGAGATTTTAAATAAAAGCATTAGTCTTTTTCATTAATCAAATATTTAAACACAGATGTGCACAAATATTTTTAATAAGTTATTTTATGGTTTTACACTTTTGTTAAATAATAAATAGCTCAATATGTGCTAATGCACAATGGTAATCTGTTTGTGGCTGGTAATGAATTGTATCTATGGAATTTCAAACAACATCTACTTACACGTAAATAATTAAATTATGCATAAGAAAATTATAGCTAATATACTGAGATACTACTCAATCCTTTAGACGAACAGCAATTGCTGATAGTGAAATCTATGAGACCAAGCAATACTAATTGACTATTTATAAGTCTTTAAAAGGAGGAAGGAGTCAGGTGAATTTAAAACATATTTTAATATGTGCACAGTTAGCTCTGAAACATTTATATAGTCTGTATGGCCTTGCCAAAAAACATGATTTGCTTTTACGTCCCCTATTGACATTTATCACTCAGGCCATTCCAGCTATGTATTTGGGGATATCTACCATAGAATATTTATTCAGTTGCGAAGGCCAAATATTGCTTTAAAATCAGTTGGACAGTATCTCAGCTACTCATATGGATACCGCATGGTGGAAGCAGCTCAGCATATCTGAACACCTTCCCAGGAAGTTGTACATTTTCTTTGCCCATTTTTCTTTTTCCTCCAGCCCATTGACCAGTTCCAGATAGTGCCCTTGCAGATATCTCAACAACTAAAACAGAGAAAAGCCCAACAGCTGACAGCTCCATCTGGGCAAACAAAAAATATTTCATAGACAAAAATCCTATCAAAGGCAATGTTAGTTGCCTGCAGAAAGCTGAGCAAGATATTTAAAGTGACAATTAAGTATGAGACTGTCGTGGTTTAACCCCAGCCAGCAACTAAGCACCACGCAGCCGCTCACTCGCGCTCCCCCCCCTGTGGGATGGGGGAGGAAAATCAGGAAAAAGAAGTAAAACTCGTGGGTTGAGATAAGAACAGTTTAATAGAACAGAAA
>JAVJGG010000002.1:10890214-10904741 GCA_035590195.1 Aviceda cuculoides | reverse complement strand
CATACTGAACTCAAAACACAGCACTGTACCAGCTACTGGGAAGACAATTAACTCTATCCCAGCTGAAACCAGGACAAGATATAATATATATTTATACATGTATAAACTATGCCAGGGATATAATTTTAAATTGCCTTCATTGTGTTTGTCCAAAACCACCCCATTTTCTAAACTTTTAGCTCTATGTTTTTTCTTCTTCATTCTCCAGAAAACTGGGCAAGACCCAGTAAATACCCATTTTGCAAGATGTATTTCCACATAACACTTGCCAAGACAAATTAAAAACTGTTTGATATATTTCATTCCCCAATTTGTTCAGTTTCTGTGAGAGTAGGGGCAATTATGCAGTAGCCTCTGGCACTTCTTGCTTTTCATGTCTGGCTTTGTCAATGCTGTAACTGCCTACCCTAACAGATACATTTAACATACCTGAACAACCCAAAGAAAAAAAGATAGGCTCCAAACACAACCTTAAAATAACTGACTTTGTATAGCAAAGTTTTCTATGTGTTAGTTAGGATAATTATGCCACAACACTGCCTATGTCTCCCTTCTAGAAACTTAAATTAAATCCTTTTTCTGAAAGGAAAGAAGATATTGTTATAGTTCAGTTTGTTCTGGAGGTAGTTGTGCCTTGTTCTGCACAGGAGATGCTCCAGGATTTTAAAAGAAAGTAAAGTATTAATGCACACTTTAAATCAGACAAATCCTCAAATCTTAAAGAATAAAAGACCGTCTATTTTACATCACTAAGATAAAGCCACCTATTGTCAATTATCTTTACAATAAAATACATCTATCACAGTGAAGTGTTTTAGTGTGAAACTAATTCCAGAATTCCTCATATTGCAGTTATGTGGCTAGGAAACTGCTCAGTTATTCAAATTGTCTGGGAATAACTCGCAAAAGCTGTTATTTACAGATTAGGCACTTGTTAAAACAGGCATTTGTATCTGTCAAGATGTCATAATTGTCTCATTGGATAATATGACAAAACACAGCAAAACGAGGCTCAGAGGAGGCAACATCAAGTCTCCTCTCTCATTTGCAGTGGTTGCACCTATATCCAATAACATGCATTCACATTGATATTTTGGAGACTACAGCCTGACATTAACTTATCTTGAAATATTTGCACATTAATTTGCTCTTGTGCATTAAAATTAGCCATGGAAAGCATTTACACATACAAAAGACGTTTGTCAAGGTTTGAAAAACAAATTATGAAGTTTGCAAGAGGTCTACAGTGGGTTTTTTAAAGTAGATTTACTTTTATTATTATGTTTATGTTTGCCTTTAGCTTTCCTCACCTCCCATTTTTGAAGTGTTAGAACTCATTTCCCTGTACACACATTGCCTCTGTTACAAGGCCACTAGTTCTCATTTCTGTCACACAGGTATGCCATCCTTGCTCCTTTGCACAATCACTAGGCCACAGAGAGCAAGAGAACATTTACTGTGGCATCAGTATCTGAATCCATGTAGATTTGGGGGTTTAATTTTCTTCCTGGATTTTTTTTAAAGGTCTTTTACTTGCAAAAAACATCAGTTAGCCTTTTGGTGTCCTAGATACCTTCCCATAGAGGTGCAGGAAACAGAGGAAGGAAAACATTTTAGCAAGATAAGGTTCTTTAAGACTATTTGGTATTTTTCCACAGTGATTGATCCTCCAAGGATATACATATCCCAGTGGTCCATTAATGTGTTGTTTACCAAGAACACCAGCAAGAACAGTGCCCCTGCACTTAGCACAGCTTCCAGGGAGTCACACTAGCAAAGAACTAGTAACTCTGCATGTTAAGAGCTTTTATTCAGCTAAAGGTTCCAAACAATGTTAGGTTAATTAATATTAATTAATAATATTAATAATTTGATAAAATTAACCTAATTAGCATTTCTTTCAGAATCTTCTACTTTGATCCATAGATACTTTAAGTAGCTTATAAGAAATACACTTTTAGAAAGCATCGGCCACTAAAGGACACCTGTCCATGCAATATAATCAGAAATACAAATACAGTACTTCCAAATACACTGCTCTTTGCCCTAAGTCCCCACAGCTAGTAGCCATCTTGACAAACACACAGCGGGGGCATAGCTAGAAGAAGCCTCTGAACAAACCTTTCATATGGCTTCTGCTCTAAATCAGAGCTAATTTTTCCCTGAGAAGCCAGAATATCTCCTTGCATTACAGTCATTCACCAGCAGAGTTCTTAACACAGAAACGTCCCACAAAACAACAGCAATATTAAGCAATACTTACTGAACTGATGCTCCAGCTACTCAAAGTCTTCTGTTGTGAGGGCAATCCTGGACCCACTGCTAAACAGGGCTTTTGAATTTCATTCCCAGAATAGCTAGAGGAACAGCATCCTATACAGAGTTGTCTGACACTCCAGTATTTGCAAGGGTCATCACCACAGTCATATTCTAGGACTTCCCAACTTTGGTACTTTTTTCCATTTCCTTGTATCTAAAAATTTGCTTGCTTTGTAAACAGAGTTGTGGCAGGCTGGTGGCTGTATGTTTGGGGCTCTAACCAGGAGTATCTGAAGCCCTGGCAAGAAATGTCTAGCTCTTTACAGCAGAGAAATATAGCTAGAAAATTCCCAGACCTCTTGTCTTATCAATGCAATATAGTCCAGTGCGTCTGCAGGTGAGAAAACTGCCGTTGCTGAATCATATGCCTTGCAGTGCTTACTCCAGGTACTTCTCCAGGATGCAGCTGTGCTCGTCTGGCTGACATTGGGATGATACTGCAGAACTGAAAAACAAAGATGGGTAACAATCCTTAGCAGGACTGCTGCTGGCAACGAAGTAGGTAGGATACAGCTACAGGCAAGATGGCAATCACAGAAAGGTGGAATTATAGGATTAGCTGTGGAGGAGATCTGGAGTCATGTCCCACAAACTGCAGCTATGCTGCAATGAGGTTGCAAATTGATCAGGTAGAAAAGCAGATGAGTGACACAATTACATAACAAGAAATAGTGCAGGGCTTACAGGCCCGTGCTGAGTTTATTGGTATGAAAGGATATCATGTACAAACCTGAAAAAGCACTTAATGACTTAAAGAACAAACAGGAGTAGAGAGATCAGTTAATCTGATGCTCTTGAGCAGGTACCATTGTGTTTACACACCTTCAGACTAGTATAAGCATGAACAGGATTCACACAAAGAAGACACCAATAGTGTCACAAGATTTGTCAAGTCTTTATATATACTATGTATACATCTGTATAGTATTACCTATATGGTTATCTCCCTACATCCTTCCTTACATCATCTAGATGTAACTTATTACATTACCTTCTACTTCTAGAGGGCTCAACAGTGTCATTTAAATTATGTGGCATTGTTACAGTTTAGAACTGTCTATGTACTGGATTAATTACTAACAAAAAGCTCTATAATTCCCACTATAATCTATTTGATGTGGTAAAATAATGAATATGTAATTCTGCAGACACTTCTTATTGTTAGGAGTCTAACTCAAGCCGAATTGATACATTCTAATGGTTCCATACATGCATCAGTAGAGCTTAGCCTGAAAAACGTTATTAACTTTATTAACACTTGCTAAGATTTTGCTTATAGGACAGATCTGTTGCAGCACTGGACAATGGGCTCTGAGCTGAAACTTCTCACTAATACATTTGAAAAAGCTATTAAATAAGCCATGCTGGCAGCCTGTGCATTCATCTTCATCGATTACGTTTTTTCTTTTACAGTATTTTTTAGGCTTAGTTTAGTCAGTATGACAACACAGAACACACGTTTAGATGCAACATAATTAACTGAAGACATGCCGTTGTGCAAGAAGGATGTCAGTTGACCTAGCTTTAACCTCTCATGCTTTTGAAGGCTAAATTAGTTCTGTGAAATTCATTGAAGGCACAGCATTGTAATCACGCCTGACTTGGAAATTAGCCAGATATCCTCCACAACTTCACAGCAGCTTAGAATAAAAGTGTGCCCCAATTTCACATGACTGGATAGCAATACAAAGATTACACATTTTTGAATCACTATCTTTTCCTTTAAGTAGATGACATTTACATTATCCTCCCCACTAAAATGGTCCTAATTAAAAAGAAATCTCATCCAAACTCTTTATTTAATATTTTTTCTATATGAATAGTACATGTTATTGCCTCCTTCAAGACAAAAATTGACAAGAAAAACTCAGAAGGCTATCATCACCTAGTACTAATGATTCATGACTCATCCCTATGCTGTAATGACACCATGGATATGCCCTCTATATGTGTCATTAGAATATTTTTCCAATCAGTTAAAAAACAATATGAGCCTAGTCACCAAGGCAGGGGCATACTACAACACTAGTTGCCAGGAAACAAACTTAAAAAAAAAAATTCATCACTGAAATTACAATTTACCAAAACACTAACAATATAACAAACAAGCATACAAAGAATCCTACGATGCTTTTAAAACTTAAAAGAAAAAAAAAAAAGAAAAAAAAAAAGAGTTTAGAAAGTGAACTGCAATTTAATTTATTTAATATTTTAAATAGTGAAATATCAAAGCAACTTGACAAGGTAGCATAAAACTTTCTTTCCCATTGGACCCTTCCCTCTAGGCATGGTTGCAGTTAACTCAGTGATTAAATTACAGAAAACTCTGTCCAGTCCCTTCTGATTCACAGGAGGTTCTCTCAGTCTCCTCTGGGATCACTGGCTCCTCCTCACTGTTGCCTCTCCACTTCAGTGGCAGGCATACAGCTCCCTGGTGTGAGTTCTTTACCTGCCAAAAACTGTCATCTCACAAACCTGTTCTCCCAAAAAAGGGGAAATATCCTTCCACCTTTCAGAAGATCCAGATGTTTCTTGAAGGAATACAGCATGATAACTGAAAGCAAATTAAATATAATATGCCATAGGAAGGGAAGAAGTAAGGTGATCTTGGATTAGATCTAGACTGCTTTACAAAAATACATCAATTGTGAAGCTGGGAATGACGCCTTCAGAAAGATGGTAAGGTATTCCTGGATATTTCCTCTAATGACATTAATAAACAAAATACTTTGTAAAGACAGGTGGTGCATGAATAAATAACTAAACATTTGTTTCTACAATACGCAAGCCCAAGATGACAGTCTAAGAACCCAAATTTAATGTCATGATTGTAGCCCTGGAGAATGGTTGGTTATTTTACTCAGATGTTTTCAAAATCTTCCTTTTTTGTTTTCCTTGGAGGAAAGCATGGGAAAAGAGAGAAAAAGTGGTGTCTGTGATAAGAAGATAAAGAATTAAAGAAGTAAATAAAGTATTTAAAAGCCCTCAGAATGTATCACATGCCAGGAGAATAACAGATACAGGAGTACTGCTACTACGTCTGTTACTTTATTCTGTAGACCACTATAAGGCATCTGTTCCTTACCTCATTACACTCTGAGAAATCAACAGAAAGGGAGATATTATTTAGACTCATTGAGAGTGGCTGACAAGTGAGACTCAGGGAGACCGGCTCCAGGGCTGGACACCTTCCCTTCAGTTTCAATTTCTAAGTCTTATTTTTTACCTTTCTTCTACATTTTGTAGGTTTATAAACTCTTCATCTTTAAAAGGAAACTGGTAGCTGGAGAAGGAAGAAAAAAGGGATAAAATCTTGTTGCTCCAAATTCATCCAATCTGCCAAGAAAAATCACTTCTATAGAAACAAAATGACTGAAATATTGGACCTCATGCTCAAGTAACAAGATCCATTCCAATGAGCAGCTCTTTATAAGGATGTGCCCTCTGTCTCCCAAGCTCACTTTCCAGTTCAAGGGATTTATTTAGCATGCACACCCATCATATGCCCATTCACACAGTTGGTGGTTTTCTAGCATGCTTGATGTCTGGGTGCCTATTCAACATATGCAGTGCTAGACTAGAGCCTAGCAGTAACCTTGTTTCCACCAAGTACCATTTTAAAAGTGTCTACAGTTTCTATCAGTTTTCCAACCATTTCAACAAAGAGTTCTGATTTTTTTTAAAGATGAGAAATAAAGTGCATTTTTTTGTCAATTCTTGTTACTTGTGTTTGATCATTTACACTATATTTTCTAAGATTCCTTATGATGTATGGGATTATAGAAGCTACACTAGACCCTCAGAATGCATTTTGGAAACATACAAGGAAAGCAGTCTCCCAGGTTTTTTTCATTATCAGAAACTGCAAAAGTCTGATAAAGAAAATTGGGAAGTAGATAATCTTTATATGTAGTTTCTGTTTTCATGAGGGGAAAATGATTGTCAAGAAGCAAAGCCAGAAATGATAGCCATTTTTTATATGATGCTGAAGAGATGTAAGCAAGACCTGTTCTTTTTTTTTTTTTAATCCCAAAAAAGATTTTTATGTCTTAAAGTTTTTCTCTTTTCTTCAACTACATCAGTTAGTTTAATGAAAGATACCATGCCCCCCTGAAAACTTTACTGAACTAGACAAACGCAGAAGGAAAGGAAAGCAAAGCACTGGATACCTTCTAGCAGCAAATTTGAAGCAGTATCTCAGGCAATGACTTCCCTTAGAACATGGCACAGTCGGGAGACAGCCTTAGTACAGTAGTCCTGGCTACTTCTACACCCACACATTACAGTGGGATAACGGAGCACTGAGCACTGGCCTAATGCACGCAGAGGGCCAGAGTTATACTTTGCAACTAGTTTCAAGCAAGCTACAAACATGTTGGCACAAAATATTCTCAAACGTTAACTTCTGGAGTTTGAGCATGATTTAAATTTAATAGACATAGCTAACTTCAAAACTTTAGTATACAAAAGATTAAGAAAGTGAGGTTTAAATTTGTTCATATTAAGTCATTATGTCATAAATCCTTTTTATAGGATCTTCTGACTATCCCTCAGTCACTTCAGTGTGCATATATGCTCCACTTTTGCTAGGGAAAGAAGTGTCGTTCTCTTCTACAGATATAAAACTGAATCACAAAGAGATGTAGTAACTCATCCAGAGCAACAAGAAGCCCTTTGCAACCAAGCTGCACAGTGCCTTAAACACAAACGCCCTTCTCCACAGACCTGTTGCCTTGCTCCAGAGCACAGTTAGGAAGGGAGATGAAATGCCACTGCTATATTGAGGTCAAATCTTAATTTTCTTTTTTTAACTTATTTGTTGTAATTTACCCATATAATACGTTCAATAATATATAATAAACAAAATTTCATAAAGTTAACATTGCCTTTGTTCTTGTCACGTCCTGTTCCTTCACCACAGTGATAAGTCGACCTGTGATACCCAATAAAGAAAAACCTAGAAAGCACATGGGGTTGTATTGTGCAGATCTGCTGAAGTCACAGAGTGTCTTAGACAGGCCTATTATTAACAATTAGCCACTTACTGTAAATTCTAGCTGACACATCTCATTAAATATAGGCCAAAATAGACTTTGGTGATCAAACCTCATTTTTAATAGCTTTTCCCAGCATTCTGCCAATTGTTGTCAGGAAGCTGAAAATTACTCCTACCACTAGGATGCCCACTTTATTCTTGCTGACTGCTGAGAAATTTCAAAAGACTGGCCTGCCTCCTCTGTGCCTGATAAAGGTAAAACCCAACCATGTGCTCATGATGGTGATAGGCTTTTAAAAACCTCTCAGCAGTCAGCATGAAGGGAAGAGGAGCAGGGGGTAAAAAGAAAAATATTTTCCATTGTCGTTTCTTCTACATAAGAGCCCAGGGTAGCTTATGACATCGACTGCCCCCTTCTAACACAAATTTGATGTGCAGAAGTGGGACTGAACAGCTGGTCTAGTGTCCAGAATCTAAAGGGCAACTTATTCTTGAAATGTCTGCAGTTACATTCAACCCCCACAACAACTAAAAAATAAATCAAAGTCAATTTTTCACAAATATCAAACTTATCCAAAGATGCTTTATTAGACCAATTTTTTTTCTTTTTTTATTTCTTTCTTCCTTCCCCCTAAGCCAGTTTCCCACACAGAGCAGGGATTCTGACTATATTCAGACAGAAGCAAGAAGTTGCAGGGAAATTTACCTTACTTAGTGGAGTCCTCTGTGAGTATCTTAAGATCCCACTACCCAAAGATAATTATCTTAGCTCTGGTAATCTCTTAAACATTTCCCACCTCTAAGCACCAGAACCTAACTTGAGCCCTCTTAGTGCTTAGTGCTGGGGTAGTTTCAGCAATTATTTTCTAGGTTACACTTCAACATATCCAATGGCATGGCAGAACGCAACATTTCAAGCAAAAGCACTTGTTAACCTCTCCATGCACAGAGTCAGATCATCCTATTTTACTTGTTAAGATTTTAGAGTTTTTTGGCCTTAAATTTTTTCATGAAAAGTACCCATGGCCGAGAATCTTCTTCACCAGGAGCACAGGCAAAACACAAGGATCACAGGTTTATTCAGGCTGGAAAGGACCTCATCCAAAGGGCTGCAGTCCAATCTCCTGCTGAAAGCAGGGTCAACTATGAGCTCAGACAGGGTTGCTCAGGCCTTTTTCCAGTCAGGTTTTGAAACCCCCCAGGAACCCACACAATCTGGGACTATACAGTCTTCCAGGCAACCTGTTCCAATGCTTGACTGTGCTCAAAGTGAAAAGTTCTTCCTTGCACCCAGTCAAAATCAATCTGTTTCAACTTTCAACTTAGGCAGCCTGATGAAGCAGGCAAGTATCCAGATAGTCCAGCATGACTGAGCTGCTGACCGAAATACAGAGGGTTATAGCTGTGATATTACACAGCTTATCAAACTCTATAATAAAGTTCCAATGCCCTCTACTTCGCATTCTTTACAGTTTGTAATTATTGTCTGTGCAAGTCCCCACTCAGGCCAATAATGCACTGATCCCTATCCATCCCGTCTTCCAAATGTGCTATTCTGACTCATTTGCAAATACATTCAGTAAGCACAGCCTCTTTAGGTCTCATATCTTCCCATTTGTTTAAGAAAACACTTTTGGCAAACACTTCTGCATCTATTAAAACAAAAAACAAACCAAACCAAAACAAAACCCCAACCAACCAAAAAAAAAAAAAACCACATGAAAATAAATGCATTAATAAGCAGGGGGGGGCGAGTTCCAGTTAGGATGCTGCCACATTTTAAAAAAAAAATCTTGAGAGAGAATTTAGTTATCTGCAAATCAGTCCACTGAATGGAGAAATTAGAAATAAAGCTTCAGAAGCCTCAGGCATTTTGCTTCATAAGTATTCAGGTGTGAAAGTGGAGTCACTGATATGGGTTCCCTTAGCCTTGATTCAGCCAAGACCTTTTAATGATGTGTTTAATTTTAAAGAGGTAAATATGACTTTCTCATGGGAACCTTTCTTTGCAATCATTCTTCAGCAATCTAATGAAACCATCTTTCCTATCTAAACGGAAAAGATTCTCATCAGGAAAATCTACAACAGAGATTGGCTATCACAGCATTTCCAAGTTTCCTCCGGGATACATATTCCACAAGGTTCCTGTCTTTTAATTGACATCTTGGTGTCTGAGACCAAACACTGTGTCTTAACTCCATTTCCTGCTCATCCTTGAGAATGGATATGCCATGAATAGTCTCTGTCAAGAGGTGCACTTCTGTCAGAAAAATGGGAATAATCACAGGAAATACATATGGTCATTAAATTAGTTTCCTGTAATGGAACTTGAGAACACTGTTTTTTTTGATTCTCAGCTTCAGAACCAGAAATGGTAAAACTAGCAAAGCCTTATTAAGTCACACAGAAAGCATTCTAATGTCCTGTCAATGCAAAATATTTTTTACTTGTCCTGTATTGTTTTTTCTATATCTATCTCAAAATAGAAAGAGATCTAAAAAACTTTTCTTTCATCTTTAACAATGTATACTGCAAGCAAAAATGAATCCTTCAGTTTGACTCTGCCTCTATAACAAGGGTCTTGCGCCCCGTCTGGTCTGTGGTGTAATCATCAGTACCAATAGCTCCCACCTACGCACATGCACAGAAGGCAATGCTGGGCTGCTGAGGAAGCAGCAAAGGGATACGAAACTGTATATACTCACAGCAGCTGGGGAGCCCTAACGCTCTACCTTAAAAGGAAAGAAAGTGAAGAACAACAATAATGTAAACTCAGTTTGATTTCCTGTATTTAGTTGGATTCTTGAAAACAAGACTCCTGAGGTGGGCCAGGATTTTTTTAAATATGATTTTTGCAGAAAATGAAGAATTCAAAGAAATTCTGATGCCTAATCTTACTGGAAAACAAGCTCAGACATTCTGCCGTACAGAAGGTTTCTCAAATTCTCTAATCTGACTCACATGGGCTATTTAGGCAATTAAAGCTGTATAAAGAAACGTAAAGAGGGAATATCAAAAAAAAAGGAAGCCAAGCAGATCTTCACAAATATAGTGGCTATATTATGCCTCCTACAATCAACAAAGTGGACGTTATGGGAATGATGATAAGGGCAGAAGCTGGGTGGAGCTCAGGAGCTGAAAGAAACCTGCTATTTCAACATTATGGTGAACTCTGGAACAGGGGGAAGGCTACATGACCTTTCCTGTAACAGGAGACAGATCCTCATCTCTGTGAAGCTCTGCTGTATATGAGCTCAGGGGACTCAGTACCACAGCCCCCAAACAATCCGAAACATGGCTGAGACAGGACAGCACTCTCTTGTACAGAACAGCCCATTTTTGCTATTATTTTTACAACTGTAAAGAGCCACTCACTGCCTCAAAATGAATTCCTGGCCCCAGCTACCAAATAAACTATTGACACCTGCAGCATGAAACATTTAAAAGAACTGATAGCCATCTACAGGAAGTCTCAAAGAATGAGTAATTGCTGTACTACATTTGAAAATAAGAACCTTAAATGACTACATTCTTCTTGATGGGATGACATCTGGGGCCAGGCCAAGCTGAGAGAACCATAAGGATCTTCAGACCAAGCACTAATTAACAGAAGTCATGTACAATACTGTTTTCTTCAGTATAAAAAAAGTCTTGCTCAGCCTTCCAAAGCTCCATCAGCAGAGCCCTATATGTGGTATTGTTCTCTGAACAAGGAAGTGAACTAAGGCTTCTAATTTCTTGACTAACTTCATTTAAAGAAAGAATGAGACTAGTGCCAAAATGCAATCAATGGATCCCCAGTCAAACAAAACACTTAAGGTCATGATTTGAATCGAGTCACTTATGTATTTAAAGTTACAAATGTGTTTAAGTGCCTTGCTGGATGAAGGCCAAATGACCTCTTTTTTGGACCATAGTCTAGCTAAATCCAACAAATAAATGGAGTTATACTCAAGAACTGAAAGCTTATTTAATTATAAACTCCAAAATTTTGATTTCCTCTTTCTTTGCAGCCACACATATTGTCTTGGAAAGTGTCCCTTTTCCGTAATGATATTTGGAATAACCTCTTCAGAAGACAGACAGCCTGGGTTCACCTGTCTAAAAAAGACCCAAAATCTTGTGATACTGGGAGATATGTCATCAAGAGTTCTAACAATAAGCCAATATCAAGTTGGTGCCTGAGTAAATTAATTAAATTTTCTAATATCTATAATAAAACAAGAGAAAAGAACTACAGCCCAGGAACCTGGCCAAAGTGCTTTCTTTCAAATCTTGCTAAATAGATTAACACAAATTTTCAGGAAGCTGTGATGAATTTTTCTACTCTTTCTATAAACTTTTAAGTATTTATCAACAGAACTCATTGAGCTATACTAACTAAAACGTTTTTGAACTTTCCTTAATATTTTTATTTACTTGTTTTTTACTTTTAATAGTACCCTCCAATTATACTCTGTTAAGTTATACACTTGAAAATGGATTTACACTCATCCAAGTTTCAGTCCAGTGATCCTCATTAGCAATGTCTGTCTGCCTTAAGTATTTTCAAAAGAATTTTTCAAGTGTATGTGATTTTACTTTTTCTTCAAATAAGAAGAAACAAAGAACCAACTCTTCAATTACTTTTAAGGCAACACCACCACTGATTTACAGAAGAAGGACTTTTGTACCCAGAATCTCCCATTACTTATCAAAGAAGTATAATCAAACAATTATTGCTGCATCCTGTGTGCTAAGAATAAAACTAACACATATTCATAAGCACTTTGTAACTTAATTTCAAGATATTCTGGTGCTTAGGTGCCCTGGAGGACTCAGGTCCTTTACACTTCCGACAATGTCACCCCTTTTTTCTGTGCTTGGGCTAATGTTTGACTTCACGTCTTCAAAAAGACTACATTTGGGGGAGGAAGTAATCCCTTTAGGACAAGTGACTGGTGTTAGAGATCACTCTATCATTTCTCCAAAAGGAGAAATCATGAGCATCTGCCAAGAGTACACAGAAACTACAATATATTTTAAATGGAAAACAGTAAGTCTTCTGTATGTACAAGTTAAAAACTCCTGGAAAGAAATCCATCTTGCAGTGAGAAATGTCGTTACCAACTACAATGAAACTTGCTACCAAGGCCTCAGAAAATAATTATTCTTTTTTATAAATTTTAATAAATATTTCCAAGATCTCCAAAATCTCAGTTCCAACACAACGCTCTGGATTGATATTGTGAGGTTCAGAACTGGCAAATAACTTAATAGGTCTGGATCTTCAACTCTCAGTAAACCCAGAGCAATAAAATAGGCAGCTTTTAAGTGATCATTTTCTGTCTTCCACAGTGTTGAACTCATACTTACATTACCAATTCTGTTGTGTGTTGGCAGTAAAATATGGAGAAATTAACCCTCCCTTACCTGACTGACTTAAAGCAGATTCAGTTTTTGTCATGGGAGGCACTAACCCCTCACCATTATTGACGTCAAATTATCCTCATTCAGTTCCATAAAATGTAATATAATCTGAGTAATGTTCTAGGACGTGAACCTGTGAACCCCTGAACTTCTTTGGAAAGGAAAAGAAAGCAATAAAAGTTTTTAATTTTAACTTTGGTTTTATGCAGTAATTTTCAGCATAAATAAACTGCATTATCATTTTCTCTCCGAGTCTTTGCCCTCACTTTATGTTTGGCTGTTCACAGATAGGACTTGCTGAGCAAATAGTTCCTGAGGCTCTTATTTCCAGATGCTGGTGAACAAAGTCATCTTGGTAAACCAATAATTCAGAACAGCTTCATTATTTTGATAAACATCTATGTGTAAACATACACCAACATCCATTGCGTGTTACTCTATTGATTTGTAATTACACTGAAAAATTTATTGAAAATCCTATCACAAGTTTGCTTTTAAATATTTTCGTCAAAGGTAAGTCCACCTTTCCTCTAGTTTCCTCAAAGAAATATAGTTCACATTCTTTGTTACATATCCAAGAACAATACCTCTTCCTTTGTGAGAGAGGAAGAAATCTTAAGCGACAGAGAGAAGCGGAGAAAAACCTAACTATTCAGCTTCCCAGTCCCTTATTCTGGGATATGACAGCATCTGAACTCCTCTTCATTTGAACCTAAGAACAGGCCAGCTAGAATCATACACCAAGCTCTCAAGCAGTTGAGGACAGAGGAGCTTGATGTACAGGCCTTTTAAGTGTTGGGACCGCATAAGTACAGAGCGCTACAAAAATTATTACAATTAATATAATAGTTCACACCTTTCTGACCTGCTTCAGACTATATCTACTGGTGTAGACTCCATTCATCTGGGAGCATGACATCAAAATGACTGGACACTTTCACATGTCTCTGACAGCAACTTTACATTTAATAGTCTATTCCACTAAAACCAAAACACTCTCCCCATTTTTCCAAAAATTCAGCATATTTCATAGGGTTTGAGGGTTGGATCAGTGAACTAACTGCATGTGATTTGAAGTCAGAGCCTTCCAAAACATAAATTTCTATAAAGGGACAGAGTTCACCTTTGCATGGATGTGTGTATCAACATCAGCACACATATCTCTATGTTCATACACTGACCTAGGAATTCAGTTGATGCTAAAAGAACGAACCACTGGACTTTTAAACTCATTCATGATATGAGCCATCCCCCTCATTGAAGGCTGTTTCGAACATTCAACATGATACTAAACTCACTCATTCATTTGTAAAACTGAAGAGAGAAGGGAGTCATCAACCTTGATTGTTTTTCCCTTAAATATTTACTTCCCTGCCCATTTCTTTGTGGAAGAGTCTCCTGGTAGCCCAGCAGCACACCAACACAACTCCTTCCTTCCCTTTCTTGGAATTTACTCAGCCTTCACCAGTTTGTAAGACATTGAATTATAAATGGGATTTTCCTGACCATTTTATTACACTGCAGTTGAAATCTGGGGTTTTCACTTCCTAAAATAAAAAAGTGCTGTGTCTCAGAAATCAAATGGTGACTTGAATATAATGTACAATTAACACTTTGAGAACATGGAAATATGATAGAATATGTATGTTCTCTAAGCATGGTTAGGTGCACAGAAAGAGACAGAAAAACCTAGTGAGGTGAGCCCAGAGTACACAGCCCCAAAAGATGTCTCTCATGACATACTCCTTGAGAAGCTGGTGTCTCATGGCATAGACAAGTGTACTCTTCGATGGGTGAAAAACT
>JAVJGG010000002.1:10860924-10881394 GCA_035590195.1 Aviceda cuculoides | reverse complement strand
CCGGCGCCTGGAGCATCTCCTCCCCCTCCTTCTGCACTGACCTGGGGGTCTGCAGGGCTGGTTCTCTTACATGTTCTTACTCCTCTCTTTGGTTGAAGTTGCCGTTGCACAGTCTTTTTTTCCCTTCTTAGATATGTTATCCCAGAGGCACTACCACTGTCACTGATGGGCTTGGCCTTGGCCAGCAGTGGGTCCATCTTGGACCCGGCTGGCATTGGCTCCGTCGGACATAGGGGAAGCTTCTAGCAGCTTCTCACAGAAGCCACCCCTGTAACCCCCCTGCTGCCAAAACCTTGTCACGAAAACCCAATACATCCTGCAATGTAATACGATTGTATAATGCTAAAGCTTCTACTATAAGAAAGCTTTTTACTTCCTTTCTCTTATTTCCTATTACATTAATTTTTTATACAATTTTACTACTTTCCTCTGAGGCAAATATTCCAAAACTTCTTTATCTGTCTCTCCGTGAGATTTCCACCTTTGTCTGATATGGCTGCTCTGAGCCCCAGTAAATTCTTTAGTGCTATTTCTGGGCTGTGGTGACTGGCATTTAGTTATGAATTGTTTAGCTTCCCCAGGTATAAAAAAGGAAAACAGTTCAGGGAAAGAAATTATTGGAGCACTCTGTTGGAGGATGATTCCCAGAGAAACTGTCATTCGCTTGGTCTTCTACTATCCTTTTTTCTCTTTTGTCATCCTCTGTTAAAGTTCTTCAGTATCTGTGGTGAAGTGAACCTTAGTGCTAGCTGGAGTTTGATATGCTAGTGGTAGCTACTTATAAAAACAACTTTATGGTTGCACTTGTAATTTTAAATGAGCAAAATAATTCCTCCCTCTAAGAACATGCTTTTTTCTCCATGTTATATGTATCAAACACAAGACTGGAAAGAAAAAGAATACCAGCCCAGTTACTCGTCACAACTTTCCACAAGGCCCTACTATCTGCCAAAAGTGTTAGTATCGCTAGTACAGAGATTAAGCCAAATATTGTTGCTACAGCAGCTGGAGATATTTTCAGGACCAAAATATTGAGTTGTAAGGGATAGAGCAGGTAATGGTTCAGCAGACCATGCAAGCATATTAGAGGATGAGAATTTAATTACACCTGCAAAAGGAGGGGTGGGAGAAGGAACATCTGGTTCACAAAAGCTTTCAAGATCATCACAGGTGCAACAGCAATTATGTTCTAAATATTCTGTGCACATCAAGAAAAATTAGGGACCATTTCCACTCCCAAACATATTACAAATGGTGTCATAATATTATCAGGGATTTTCATCACCACAACTGAAGTTACAGTAGGGACTCCTCCAGTCTCCAGCCTACTACTGGACAATAACAAATCCAAAGCAATCTGCTACACTATTTATGCTGAGATGTTTTAGAAGACTCTTGTCCTAAGCACTTAGTGAGAGATTTCACCATTCAGGACAGTTTCTGTAAGGATAATAGTTTACATTCTTGTCCTTAATTAAAATTCAGCGAAGAGGGAGAAAAATCAAGTCTCTTTCAGTCCTAATTTATGGACTTGTGCTTTGTCTTGGTCCTCCTGTGAAGAAAAATTATTTTGGAATTTTACATCTCACTGAGAACTGTGACAAATGAAGCAGCTTCCAGATTGTGGTCTTTAGACTTCACTCCCCACAGCCTCAGGATTCCTCTGAACCTAGTACTCACACTCCAACACACAGAATACCCTGTCTCCACCTGCCCCCCAAAAGCCCCATTTTCTCAAGATTTCTGAAGCCAAATGCTCCCCAAGATAAAATTTTAATTAATAGGTAAAAAGGGCTAAGTCCAAAGAATATTTTGTAAAAAGGGAAAACATGCCAATGCTCACAAAATTTGCATTTTTATCTTACCTTTGAAGGAAATAGTTATTTGACTATTTTCTGAAGTCTTTACTTTTTCTGATATGACAAATTTTTGATCTGTTTTTTGTTTGTTTGTTTGTTTTTAATAAAAAGAGGATATTCAACTACAAAAAACAAGCTTTCAATAAAATGTTTGACTTCCGTGGGTGTACAAGAAGCCACCTCAGCTCAAAGGCACTTCCAGGAACACACCAAATTAACCTTTTTGTTTTTCTCTTTTATAGTTCACCATTCATTTTGCAGTAAATCTACTTCACCCAAATACTATGTCTGACCTGCTTTGGGAGAGCAAATGCAACTGTTTCTGCAGAGCCATTCTATACAGAGTTCTTTCAAAACACTACAGCGTTTCCATTCTATTTTTACAATTCCTTAAGCATCATAGCAGATATAGGTATAACAGTATGGCATAACTAGTTAACCATCTTTCTTAATTTCTATTCTTTTTATAGATTGGCTACAACTGAAACAACTCCCACACCAGTAGTATCTGACCCATTTAAGCCAAACCTCACCATCCCAGGTATGTAATATCAAAGCACTCTGATAAAAAATAGACATTAAAAGTAATGAGGAGTGTAGCATGCAGCCTGAATATCTATATAAATCCCCAGAGATTTTGTTCAACATTGAACAAAAACTCCAGTACAAAATTAGCCATAGAACCCTCATCTCCTGATTCCAGGCCTTGCTAATCACAACACAAGCGTCTCTCTAAATCCAAAAATGTCTCACATGTCAAATGTTCACAAGTTAATCAATGGGATTTCTTTAAAGATTATTAGAATAAAAGGTTCCAATGAGAAAATGTTCTTCGAACTATAAAAAAATTAGCACAAATCTTGCTTTAATATTTTTCACTCCATCCATTGCTTCTGGCACTCATCAGAAGAGCTCTGACAGCTGCATTTCAATTTTCAGATTTCTATATTGCTTTTGATAGGTGTTATGCTATGTATACATCTGGCTTATTTCTGAGCCTTGTTCTTCTAAAAGTCATCGCTCAGCTGGATCTAGTTTTCACTGTCAATGGCCTGAACAAGATGATCACTTAATGTGAAAGGACCCATGAAGCAGTATAAGAGAATGACATGTCACAGTGTCAAATTTTGCAAGATTGTTCTGTATTACTTAAGTTCATGTGACTGAATCACAGTCTGGCAAACTTAATTTTGGAACTCAGTACTAAGTTTTAGAAGACAGTTCTTAATTGAAAAGTTCAATTCCAATGAAAGTGTGAGGTGGTGAAAGGTTGGACTAGCAGACTAGATCATTTGAGTCTTCATTAATAACATGAGTTCATTTTAATTCAGTGAAGCACATAATTGGCATCAAGCTTTTCAAGATCAGCACTCTCTTCTGTGACTGGAATCTGTAATATTTTAAGACTTTTTAAATGTTATGGTAGATGTTTTTATTATTTGCATTTTTAAATTAGGTTACTGTTAGATAGTTCAGACTAATTATAAGCTTGTTGATTTTACTGAGCCCAATGATATCCACTGCCTAGTGACAAATCTTATAAGTCTAAACCTGAATTCCCTGTAATTACTCTGCAGTCATCTAGTACTATGGTATAGAGATGAACATGTTCCCCTGAGATTACTCCACCTTGAATAACTAGAAGAGGGCAATGGGGTCAATTACTGTTTCAGTTTACCCCACAGCTGCTGCATGTAAATCAGTTTACCAGCAGCTTGGGAAGTGCTTCAATAACTTTTATTTCAATGCCTTTATCTCTGCAATTTCAGGCGTTCTTGATGTAGGAAAATGAAATTCAGAAGTAAAAATACACTGAACACAATGGAAATGGTCTTAGCCATTTAGAACAGAAATTCAGTACTCTGCAAGTACAGAAACTTTCTAATGTTTGCCATACTACTATCATCCATTTTATTGGAGTACTTGCCTACAGAAGAGATATGCTTAAAAAACCTGTGCAATACAGATCACTTAGTCACAGGTACCATTCTATTGGATATGAGATTTTATTCAATAAGGTCCTGAGTACTTTTGCACTCTTAATGTTAGCAATGCCAGGATTTTCCGAATAAGTGAAGGTTTTTGCAAATCCATAGTCTGATTTTTAGTTCAACTTTTCAGAAGAACCTGTGATTCAAAAGTCTAAATTATATTTCAGTAGTCTTTTAGGCACTGATAAACTTTGCCCCAAAACAATTGGCAATTAATAGTCTTCAGCAAAGTGATTACCAATTAAATTCTTGTTTGTTATTTTACTTTACATAAGCTAGTTATTTTAGTTACTACAAATTGGGAATTTGCAGGTCTAGTTTTTCTGAAAGAAATGAGGCTTAGTACACAGATGAAGATAGAAGCAATCTCAAACCGTCAGTTGGTATGTTGAAATTACAACATACTAATAATGCATCTCTGCACAGGTTTACAACCCTCATTACCTGAATCTTATACTTTAAACAGAAGTAACATATTGAAACAGGCTAACTAAAAATGCTCTAAGGCCTTTTTAGGAAGTTTTCAGAGGCATAAATGAGAAATAGCTACCCATCTAGCAATGGAAAACCATGACCTTTAAATTTTCAGAAAGCCTCAACTTGCTATGGTTGAGCAATAGGGTGAGATTTTTCTCATTTTATTAGGTTGATAAAGCTGGTGAAGGTGGCAAGAAGAGACAGATATGGTATGACTGATGCAAGCAATAACTTCTGGCTTTCAGTTGTGCCAGGACTGAACACTAATCCTCATGGCTCTACAGCATTTTCTTGGCTCCAAATACAACCCAGTCCTCAAACATAGCAACAGAAGCTAAACCCTACAGAGCTTGTGAAGTCATAAGGTCTCTAAAACCAAGATTCTCCTTTCTGGAGCAGCATCTCACCAGAGCAGGAGCTTAGCTGGATCCCTTCCCATACATATTCTCTGAAACTGAGTGTGAAAAAGTGTCAAACAGAAGACCTGACAGAACTTTCTTGAGATGAACACTCAGACCAAATTATTTTCATTGCATAAATAATTATGTATTTCTAAATAATTCATAAATACATGATATCTTAGATTCAGCAGGTGTCCTTCAAGACCCTAAAGAGAGAAGACAGAAAGAGGTACCAAAAGGACAGACAATATCTTAGCACAAAACATGAGCAGTATTTTACCAGTCTCTCAGGTCCTCAGGGTTTGAAGTCATAACCAATCACGCTAGTTTTACTTTAGCATGCTTTCTTATCTATTCAAAGCACCACGTGAGAAATTCATTGCAAAATTTAAACCCCATATTTTTACAATATTTAGTCAATGAAGACACATTTCTTTTGTCTGCACAAGTAAGTCCACGCGTCCCTGGTTCAGCTGGGATAGAGTTAATTTTCACATGAACCTGGGAGGGGGCACAGCCGGGACGGCTGACCTGAACTAGCCAAGGAGCTATCCCATACCATGGGACATCATGCTCAGTATATAAATGGGGAGCAGGCTGGGGGGAGGCCCTCTCGGTTTTCGGTGGGGGAAGTGGTGGAGCATCAGGTTCTGGGTGGTGAGCAGTCGCACTGTGCATCACTCGTTTTGTATATTCTTTTATTAGTACCATTGTTGTTGTTGTAACTTCTCTTTTTGTGTTGTCCCAGTAAATTGTCCTTATCTCAACCCTCGAGGTTCCGGGTTTTTTTCTTTTCTGCTTTCTGATTCTCCTCCCCATCCACCGGAGGGGGGTGGGAAGAGTGAGCGGGTGCCTGTGTGGTCCTTTGTTACCGACTGGGCTGAAACCACGACAGTCCACAATTTAGTCTGAAAGAACCTGCAGAAATAATACTAGACTTTTTTTCCTGCTATCCTTTCAAAAATACAATTTAAAAGTGCTGACATAGTGTTTTCCTTCTAATGAATTAAAAAGCACCATTAAAGATTTTGTACTAAATTGTTTTCTTCTACCCGATGACTTCAATCTGAACTCCCTCTTCTCTTGCTGTGCCAGCAGCTATCATCATACTGCATGGCACCTCTTTAGAGAACATGTCTGCAGACCAGAGCTCTGTAAAAAAAGAACAAATGCAACTTTGCAGACTGCATGTTCCACTTAAGAAGCAAATGAATGTCTGCTCAGTGCAATGCTTTCCACTGTGATAGTCAAAGCTTTGAAGCTTGGCCCAACTTGTGGTACCCTGCAATCTGCTTCATTTAAAGGGCAGCATGCAGCTGCACTCTGGCAGAAGTAGATGAGGGACAGGATGGAGTGTGACCAATTACCTCAAGTGCTTTGACTGCTAGAGATCGAGCTTTGCGTTGTTGTACAAGAATCTCAGCCCCACTAGCACTGTGCCTGACTTATTCATCACTTTTGTAACAGCTTCTAGAACAGCTTCCCTTCAATCTTTCATTTCAAAACCTTCCAGAATCTCAGCAGACCCTGGGTGGCTGTTAAACACAAAGTACAATTTATGAAGCAATGTCAGCTGTGTGCCAGCTCCAGGAGCACACAATGGCAAATGGACCAATTCTGGCTGTCCACCAGCTCTTAAGCAGCAAAGTGAAAAATACTGTTATCAACATCCCAAGCAGAAAAAGACACACAGCTAGGAAGCCAGTCAGTCTTCATGGGATGAGAAGCTTTGTTTGAGGGCAGCTAAGGAACCATGCAAACACTACATATGCAATAATTTCTTAATATGTTCTCTCTCATCTGTCCATGCACACTAAGAAGAGCAACGCATAGAATCAAGTCATTGCAGTGCACTACAATTAACTTCAGTTCACACTAGGCCCCTCTGTCACTCCAAGCTCAAACGTACAAGTGAAGTGAGTACCTAGACAGAAGAATACACTAAGGTCAAACAGATTAGCATCCTTACAGACCATGCAAAAATAACCTTTATTATGTATTTCCTTCATAAAAATAAGTTTTATTATGTCAAATAAGAGACAGAGCAATACACATCTAGAAATGTAACAGCAACTGGCAACAAAGCCAATAATGGTTTCAAAGTGCAAGGAAGGGTTTGGGAGGTGTGGTGAGGAAATTTGTTCTCGTTTTAACTGCTACACCAAGATAAGGTGACTACCCTTAGTGAGTTATCTGGTCTATTTACCATTACTAGCCCCATTATTATTATTTTTCTTGCATTTATGTAATTTTAAATACTGAAATACATAATCAAGGTTATACTTCAACACTAAATAAGCAATTAGCAGTCAGGCACTAATATTAAGCTGACATTTCATAGGGATTTTAAGATCCTCTGGACCCAAAGTTCAGCTGGTATACCCATTAAATGTGTGCACTATTTTTTAAGTAGCACAATCTTTTCCAGCTAATTTGGTGATGTAATATCAAAATTTTAAAAGACTAAATATATCATTTGCAGAGGACTGTCCCCATCTCATGACAGAGTACAGGAACTCCACATCTCAGATTTACTATAACTTTGTTGCGGGGATGGAGATCTGAATTCATTAACTTCAAAAAACCTACATTTGTTTTCCTGTAAAGGAAACAGCAGCCCCAAATTTAAGTATTATCTCTTCCAGCTTTCTGATCTTTGTACAACAGTGCTACCTAGGTCTGTAACTTAACTCTAGAGACTATACGGGTGGGAGTTCTGCTTGTAAAAGGATGGCCAGTTGTTGGCAAAAGGAATTCCCCTTTACTCGTTATACCCTGCTATAGCCTGTGATACTAAAGTTGGATGATATGTTCAGATAAAACAGTCATTATTCTAATGAATATTCAGCTTTTACTAACTCTAATATGTACACACTCAAGAAGATTAAAACACAGTCTCTTTTTGTAAGTGACACTCCTATTTAAATCTTTGTTGCATAAGAGATCTCCACCAGACAATATAAAGTTTCCAGGCTGTTCTAGACGTGCACCTGTGCTGTAATCTGTTTTGCCTTAGTGACTTCTGAAACATATTCATATCACGTTGCAGCTCAGCAGACTGCTTACCAGCAATGTTCAGCTTAACCACTCAAAGTCCTTACAAAAATCACAGGTTTTTCAAATGATCCTTCCTAATAAAACCAGATTAGGCACTGTCTTGATGGTGCTAGCCAAGCATGCATTCATATCGGGAAAAACATTGCAACTTGCTACCATTCATGCAGATTACTCCTCCTCCATGTTAATTCAAACAACAAAGTAAAATATCCAAAGACATTTTTGTGAGAACAAGCCATCACCTTTAGGTTTTCTGTCTGGAGACACTACTACCTTCCTCATGAGTACATGGGGATAGTGCAGTTCCAGCAACAGAAAAGAATAGGTTTATCTTTTGCTAATAGAATAAGACATTAAGACAAACAAAAGCAGCATTACATTATTCTACTACAGTAGTTGTATAGATGACAGCCAGTAACATGTCAGGAACATTACTTACAGATATTTTAATTGCAATATTAAATTGCATTTTTGTCTTAGAATGTAAAAAACAAAACAACCACTTTAAAAGGAAGAATTCCAGTTCATAATAGCAAAGTCCTCACTTTCATGTTACGGAATTGTAGGCATTTCTGAGGTTACACGACATCAGTCTTTCAGGCAGTCAAATGATGAAACGATCATTCTTAATCTGATTACCCTATAATTAAGGATCTACTCAAGCAAAGGTCCATCATATCTTTACTAGTGTACTTTCCTTTTCCTGTGTTATCAAATGCTACTCAGTAAACAGAAAGTATGAACCACATTGTGCAGTAGCCAAAACCTGAGAGTAATGCAAGGACACAAAAATGACAACGATATTTCATAGCAGTTGACAGCCATTAGATCACTACTATTTTCCCACAGGGACTGGCTACAATATTTCTGCCATTGCACTGAGTTTTTTGATGGAGATATTATCATCTACATTTTCAACATTGCATGGGATTTAGCAACAGGAGTTATGCAGCTAAATCTTGTTCATGCAATGCCTGGAAGATTTAAATGGAAATGATTAATTATTACCTTTTAGCAGTATCTTCTGCATAAAGAACTTAGAGTTCAGGAGCAGTCCTTCAGGAAATTACCCCTTAACACTTTTCCCTCAGTGCTTTAAAATAAAAAGTTCATTGCAATGATTTTTCACAGACGAAAGTTTTGGGATTTTTTTCTTTTATTCCACTTATGTGAACATTCTTTGTCTAATCCTTTTGATTTATTTTTTTCTTCTCATGGGTTCAAGAGATCATCATTTCCACCAAATTCTTTAGTACTGATTGTAATTAACAATCACAGCCTGAGCTACATTATTTACTTGCTGGGCATCTGGCATTTTTCCTGCAATCAGTGACTGAAGGTAACACTGATGCACAGGGAAAAAATCTAGAAAAATCAGAGGTCTCATTGTTCAATTTTTTTTTATTTTATGGATATTGAGAAATCACATTATTAATTTGGGAGACACCAGGCTGTTCTTGGTAAACTAATAAAAACACTCATTTTCCTTTGTCATCCCCCCTTCCCCTCAACAAGGTCATAAGCAATTTCACATTATATCTAAAACTCTTCCTCTGCCTGTAGCTACTACTAGGATTCTGGTGAAATTTAAATAAACTAACATTCTTCCTTTATATATGTTGACACAGCTTTTTGCAGGGCATTACCAAACCCTGATTACATAATTATAGAATTATGTAGGAAATCCACTCACATGGCCAGAGAACTATGCTCCAAAATATACACCAAGCATTACAAAATCTTGCTCTAAGTTGTGTTTATAAAAATAACATCTAGTTTGTGAAATAAAGATAAATTAAAAGAATGGTCTCTGCAGAACAGCTCTGAGCTGACTTCACACTATGAGTATTGCATAGAAGATGTCTTGCTACCAGAAAAGCCTAAGGTTAATGCTTACCAATACGAGTACCACTGTGTAATACAGTTCATGATGCAGGTCATCCAACCTCCAAGCAGCTGAGGGAAGAAATGAGAATGTGGAATGCAGGAACTAGCTTCATAAATTGGATGACTGTCTAGATGCATAGAGCTTCTAACTTTTTTATCCTTAGCCGTATGTCGGACTATTTCTGAATATTGATTCCACTCCAGGAGTGGATAAAAGGCTTAGGAAGAAGAAGGGGTATAAGCATAAATAGTTGCTCCCTCCTTAACATTCTGGCTTGTTACAGAGGGCAAGGGGAATACTATCAGCACATGCTATTTGGCTTAAAAGCAGAGAGAACTTAGGTTACAAAGGCAATGGATGAGTTAGCTCAGGAAGCCAAACAGATGAAATAATAGACTAAATGCAGAAATGAAGAGAGGATTTCTGCTCAGCTACACCCATGTACTGCACTCTCTTTTCTGCAGGAGATGAGAGCACTGTAAAACATCCAATTCAGCCACATCTCCAGCTGATGTTGATCACCCAGTCCACTGACTTCAGTGACCCTTCAGGCTTGAGCAAGCAATTCCATCATGAGACAGTTAGCTGGAGGCATAATGCTCTGGATGTTCAAAACCTGTCACCTCCTGGAATACCACTCACCCCCAATTCTTCTTTTAAAAGGAGACGACTTCTACATAATGTGCTTAAGAGCTGAAAGTGGACAAAACTTCAGATGTGAACAACATGACATGGGCAGGCATATTAACAGGCTGTGTAGCTGGAGTAAGGGAAACTGCCACTATGACTAATGACCTTAGCAGAGTTTAGGCCTCTGCTGAAAAAAGTAGTGCAAGTGACCTTCATCTGTATGTACAATATTACTGCTTGATTCAGATTCAGATTTTTCTGAGTTCCTAAATGAGCTATTATTTCAGTATCCTGAAACAAAGTGTTACCTGAGCACTTCAGTTTCAGGATTCAGAGCCTAGAATAATTCTATTCAGATAAGCAAGCAATATTGGAAGTCATCCAAGAATTGGTGGCAAATGGCAATCTCATTTGTGATGCTGTGGGATATTCCTTTCCCACAGAGAGAAAGCACCCTTAGGATATGCCAAGTACAAAGGAATTCAAATAAAAACAGTAACCTTCTAGAAAACTGCACAGCCAGATCTCAAGGGCAACCACAGAAACTGAGAGCACCAAAGTGATATAAACAAAAAGTATTTTAAATCAGAACAATTATTTTTAAATTTTAACAAAACAACAACAAATCCACAAAACCTCAGCCCAAAAGGAGATGTGACAGTACTCTGGAACTATAACTTTTAATTTCCAAAATAGATTTTTACTTGTGGGCTCCAAGATGCCCTGTAACAGTAACAGAGTGAATCTAACAGTAATATCAGACTAGTCAGGGAAAAGCACATCACTGAAAAAAAAAATAATAAAAATTGAAGGCTGCTGTAAGGCTTATTTGCTGACCAATTCACTTGAAGCCTGGGAAAGTACAGGGATATGAAGGCAAAAATGCCATTATGAAGATGCCTTGTAAATAATGCTGACAGAGTGAAATGAATATACATTTCACTGGGTATTGTTAAAATAATATAGTATGGCTGTGCACATTGCAAATCCAAGAATTCCACTTCCGGTGGAGCATGGATAAAGAGAAAACCTGAAAAAAAAAAATCTAAAAATGGGAAAAGTCTGAAATGAACTTTCTTGGTAGAAAAGAGTTAACATCTGCTGCTGGTTTTGGATATTCTTAACTGGCAAGTTGTGCATTACATTTGAAAAAAGATTTGTTTAATAAATGTTGCATTTCACTGCAAATTGCATTGCTGCAGTAGCATCAAAACCAAATCACAGAACATGGTCAGAGGATAGGCAAAAGTGATAAATTATTTTGCAGCAACAGCAGGGAGAGCTGGCTGATTAGTTATAGCTACAATGCTGATTGCAGCTACAATGTTTTGTTGCTCTGAGACAAAAAAATGGCCAAATTAAGACATTCCACTGACTTCAACAGGAATTCATTCAGCCCAGAAAATCTTTAGTGAAATACACAATGTTTTGTGATACTTGACAGTCTTGTAGATTATTTCTACGTAACATAACCAGGTTCTATTTTTCCTGCTCATCTTCTCAGTCAAATTCTTCTTCCAGGCTCTCTTTTTCCAGCATCTCATATACTGCAATACCACCTTTCCCTAAAAAAAAAAAAAAAAAAAATGTGCATGGAAAATGCTGCTGCATTCTCAACCAGTCACACTTATTATGTAATTGTACTTCTGCCTTCATCATCTTGCACTGTGTCTTGGGAGCTCTCTTCCACCTTCAGTGAGGAATGCCATCTTCCTGTATTTACTCATCAAATTTGAAATGAAGCACCTTTGGGCTTTGCCCTTCTCTGATGGAAGGGATTCCTCATGAACACCACAGAAACCAAGCAATATCATTGTTTTCCTCCCAGTCCTTTCCTAAACACCTCACTTGCTCAGAAGACTGCAGAATGATGCATTATGATTAGGCTAAGGGTGAACTATGACAACTGGCCTAGCAGACTGACTGCTATTGTCTCTTTGCAGGCATCTAATCTGCTGGCTAGAATAGAATAGAATAGAATAGAATAGAATAGAATATTTCAGTGGGAAGGGACCTACAACCATCATCTAGTCCTACTGCCTGACCAATTCAGGGCTGACCAAGTTAAAGCAACTTTTTAAGGTCATTGTCCACATGCCTCTTAAACAGTGACAGGTTTGGGGCATCAACCATCTTGCTACGAAGCCTGTTCCAGTGTTTGACAACCCTCTCAGTAAAGAAATGCTTCCTAATGTCTGGTCTAAACCTCCTCTGGCACAGCTTTGAACCATTCCAATGTGTCCTACCACTGGATACCAGGGAGAAGGGTTCAACACCCCCCTCTCCACTTCCCTCCTCAGGAAACTGTAGAGAGGAATGATGTCGCCTCTCAGTCTCCTTTTCTCCAAACTAGATAAGCCCGAAGTCCTTAGCTGCTCCTCATAGGACATTCCTTCCAGCCCTTTCATATTTTACTGTAATGGTAAGCTCTTCCAACAGAAAAGAATGGGGGGGGGGGGGGGAGGGGGGGGTGTTTAAGTGTCTACTGTAATTGTTTCCTGATTCAGGCCTCTTAATAATACAAAAGATTAATGATAAGCGACAAAGCTGGAAAGCTGAAAGGATTACACAAAAAACAGTAACACTCACAGCTTCTTTATGTGGTAAACTGCTGATCAGGAAAATTTCAGATACTGCCTTTCATGCAGTGGGGTGCATTTTCACTATACGTATGATTCTTAGACAAGATCATTCAATGAACCTGTGTCCTCAATTCTAGGCACCCTCACATTCTGTTTTCTGCCTTTTCCTCTGAATTGCCTTTTCTCCTTCAGCACTGATTGAACGACTGATTAATTGTAATAATTTTCACATTGCCTTTGCTGCTTACATTAGAGATGCCATTCATTTGTGTGAGAAAGCAGAGACAAGCAGTGCTTAGTTTGCCTTTCTGTCCTTGTACAGGGCCTAAAAAGGAGAAAGCTCTAAAGTGTCTTCAGGGGAGTTAGGCTGGTATTTGTTACTGTGAACTCCGAGTGCCTTGAGGCAGAAGAATCTTGGTACCACCGCATGTTTCCCAGGATTTTGTGACCACTGACAGAAGTGTCCAAAATGCATGTCTTGCAGATAAAAACAAGCAGAGAATTTCCAGGAAGAACAACTTGGCAATTTTATGATAACTGGGAAATCGAACATGTCTATGCTTCACTGACAAAATGTCTTCCTTCCTGCCTAAAAACAATACAGGGCCCAGCCTTGTAGTCTCACTGTGCAAAGATGAAGGGGGAAAAAAAAGGCTTTTGCAATGTCTTTGTTAACATCCCATCTTTCTGTATCCTGACCCTTATCCCCAGCTCTGCTACAGTTAGCCTCAGTTAGCCTGTGGTCATGAATGAACAATTTTAAAAAAGCAAATGTTTACATCAGCAGCTTTTATTTTGCACTTGTATGACTTCAGTGAGGGCAGATTCATTTTAATTACATCTTGCATTTTAGTAGCACACATGTTCTCATGAGACACATTTGTCATCCATGATCAGAGTCTACGTTCTACATGAGTACATCCTCTATGTACTCAGACTGAACAAGGATGAGTGCAATATAAAACCCTACACAGAGCAGGAAGATCAAGGATTATTTAATCCTACCATGACTCAACCACAGAGAAGCTGGCTGGTTTTATTCTCCTGTACTCCAGTTCTGTCCAGATTCAGGACCAAAGGCTAAAACAATCAGATTTGCATTCTTGTCAGCTGACACTGTGAAGTACTGACAGAGGCCCCGGAAGACTCAATGTCACGGCCCTCAAAACTTCTTTACCCTCTGCATTATCGCTCTTCTTGGCAGTCAGGAATTCAGAAATTATGCTTTACTTCCTTTGCATCTAATTTACATCTCAGACAGGGCTGTCATTCTAATGCAAAAATGAACAACCAAGGAAAAAAGGATGGCTGCAGGAACACCGCCAATAAACAATATACTATTATTTAGACAGCTGTTTTTAAAATATGGATGAATTCTTCTAAGACTAGGATGAATCCCCTCACAAACTACCACCTTGAAAAACAACCTTACGACCCACGCTGATTGTGGGAAGGACGACAGAAACCATCAAAAAACAACTTTGCAATGTGAAATTCAGTGTGTAATGAGGGATGCAGTTTCCTTCACCCTGTGCATACCTTGGTCAAGCTTATCACACAGCCATGCTATGGCTAAAGTACCATTGTCATTTTGGCAGTAATGAACACTTCCGTGCACAGAAGCAACATGAAAAGGAAGAATGCTTTTATAACATAGAATTCTGAATCATGCTGCCATTTAATGACTTTTACATCTTAGGAGGATGGGGTAGAAATCTCTTACATACTTTTCCAATTGCTACTTTTTGGTACCTTAAAAGACCTACGCAGCTGCGGTTTTCCTTCTCTTTTTGTTCTATGTCAAACTCTCCCCTGAAGCACACTGTAGCAGCACACCAGACCAGTGAATCCCATTTGTTCTATTTAGCTTCCCCAGTATTGTTTAAGACCAGAACAAGTACTGGTTTTGGCAATTGCCAGAGGAGGATTCCACAATGTCTTTAGATCAAATGAGGTGATTTGGGCCTGCCTCTAAATATTTGAAGACCGGAATTATACCAGGAAAAGATACACAAGTAGACCCTATCATCAGGAGGGCAAGACACTCATTTTTTTATGCTGCATATGAGATGTCAGGTCACAAACCATGTTAAGGAAGTCAAATTCTCATCTGGTGAGAATGGACTTCTAAGGCTGAACAAATTTATGTCCGTCAGGGATGATGTTTGTTTCCAATTACTCCAGCTTTGTAAAATTCAGGGCTCGATTCATCAATATTCAAGGCACTTTGCAAAGGCCATCTTTTCTGTGAGCATTTGTGGCAGAGATAGATTGATACATCCCAGTGGGTTTGTGATTCAGGGCTGCAAGGTGGATGTGTTTTGATATTAGCATAGTCAGTGATTAAATGAATTGCATTTATTATAGAAATTCTCTATCAAGTGTTACACTGTAAATAATGTGAGGTGGCTAGAAGCTGCAAAAGTGTCAGAAAACAATCAAAATCTATGTCAAATATTAAGAAAACTACACAGAATGCACAGTCCTTTTTTTGATATTGGTCATTCTATTCTTTTTCTATCCCTTACCACTGTTTTCTCCTTCATTTGGGTTCTAACTTATTTCATAATGGTACAGATGTTTAAAGTCATACAATATATGAATTTTTATAGTCACTTGTTCACTAGATTATATCTTGTGAACAAGAATTTTCTTTCACTAGAATGCCTTGAAAGTCAGATTGTGCCATGCATTCATGGGTTCAGGAGAGCATTTGAAAGAGTTTGTAATTTTAGAGTAAGGTTAGTAGGCAGCAAAGTCTATTAATAGAGTTAATGAATTCCCATCTCAGCAAAAAAGGAACTAACTACTCTTTCATTTCAGATTATGATTAGCTTGGGCTTCAGGCAACCACTTTGGTCATGGAAACAAATAGCTATTTGCAAAAGCATTTAGAATTTAGAATAAGATTGCATTTAACTGTGTATCTTTGTGGTTCTTGGTCAGTTTAACTTTAGGAAAGAAAAAAGCAAAGGCAGATTCTGTTGACTTAAATTAGTTTTATCATGCAATTTGAATAAAATAAAAAATAAAAACTATTGTCCATAATGACAGATGAAAACCAGGACGAACAATTGCAATTATCATGAATACATATCTACTAAAGGACAGTTTCACACTGATTCAGCAACCTCCATCCTCCAGTCTCTTCCAAAATCAAAATAATGTCTACCATTTCCCTACCAGGCCTAGTCACAGTGTCTCCTATAAACTGTCCTGAATAAAGCAAAGGTACCACATCAATTGACCATGCTATTATGTGACCAAATGTGGTAGCCCACATTGTCAGAATATGAGCAAGCATTGTGTCACTCCATAGCTGAAGGTACGCAGGCTTTCCAGTTATATTACCAGCATATAGGTGTGTTCATTACATAAAAACCTTGATTATGGTTACCTTATGGAAGAGGATTGCAGGACTAGAGGGTACTGGGAAGCAGGTCATGGGATGAATGAAACAGTAAAGTTTGATTCAGCCAATATGTCGTCAGGTGGCCACTCCTGAATTAAAAACGTTTCAATACATACAATACATCCCTAGGTACTTACGTGGTTGTCTGCCTGAAGGAAATGGAAGATTTATATGATTTCAAATACATCATGTTCCCTACACAATAAAACTCACAGTTTGTGACTTACAGGTCATACATTAAAGCTATGTAGGAATATCTTTAATATTCTGTTACAGGCTATAGACTTATTCACCCCAGGCTCCCTTCATAATCAATAGAAATCTAGTTAAAAGTCAATGGAGTCTAGTAATTCATTTCATCCTGAAGTAAATATTTAGAGTAGATCAGCTGAATCATTCCTTCAGTGCATCTATAAACACAGAAACTGACCTCATAGCCCCAGAGTAGAAGGATTTACCTGGAATGTGGAGACCTGGGTTAAAGATTTTTAAACAAGGCAGAAATAATATGGTTTGATCCCAGAGCCTGTATGTTAGTATCCTGACTGGAAAGCTACTGGCTACTCTGCCCTGTGTACTAACATTTCCTTCTGCTTTTCACGAAAAGTTGCACTGTGGATTTAAGAAACCCTTCTAAAAAAATACATACATTCTTACTAAGAACCTTAGTTTCAAATAAACCGCATTTCCTAATGGGATTTTTGAAACATAAAAATTTAACCATCTAAAGATCAGGGTAGAGATCTGTTGTTACAGGATATTTCTTGAGCCACAGGAAAGGAAGTCCAATTTTAGCAGTCCCAGTGTTCTTATCAGTTGAAAATAACAGATACGTAAAGTTCAAGTATATTCTCACAGCATTCATTTCACTGAACAAAAGCTGGCTTTAAAAAAAAAAAAAAAAGAAAGAAAACTGTATTTACTGAAATACAAAACAATCAACATAATATGCATTTACTTCCACTTTTCTAGTCCTTTGCCCAAAATAAATAATAGCACACACACACAGGAAAAATCTGTCAGCTTTTAAACTTCTTTTTGTTTTGAACAGAAAGGAATTTCAATACATTCACTCTTAAATTTTTTCACAAAGTGCAAAATACAAAGCTTCAAATACAAAAATGACTGCTGCTCTTCCATATGACCCCCACAATGTATGCTGTAAAGATGACAGTTAAGTATTATATCAGGAAAAATTTCAGAAGAGATCAAATAAGAAGTAGAAAAAGAGAGTGATGAAGCAGAAATCCAAAAGTAAATTAATAGAATTCTATTATGTTGTTTAGGGGAAAAAAAAGAAATATTTTTCCTACGTTTTGCAACAGTCTTTGGTCATCAAAATCCTGGACTTTCAGGCGATATATTGCCATTTATCACCATGAGATTTTATCCCATCCAAGCATGTAAGTTTTTCTTGGTAAATATCAGTTTTATTTTATGAGTTGCCTAGCACATGCATGGTTACATCATAAATAAATAACATTCTTATTAATAAATGATTATGTCAATAAATAAGTAATGTTTCAAATGACCCACTAGCAAAGCATAGATACTGAGTGGTTAACTTATTTTAAATTCAGACTTTTCAATTCACTCCTTGTTCCATGCTGCCACAGTAATACTATCCAGTTCCTATCTGTTGTTTTCCAAAATGTAAAGTTTATGTTAACTTTAATTGTCTCTCAATTTGCCTGGATTATGAAGTAATTTACAGAATGAACAACAACAACAAAATAAAACACAACCCCTCCCCCCCAACAAAACCCCAAACAAAACCCACAGATAAATTCGATGAATTTGAAACTGAAATTTTAAACAATATGTACCAAAAGTCAGTGGCTGTATACATCTCAGATAAGATATTATCCACACAATGCTAGAAATGAAACATTTTTTAATTAGAAGAAGGGGGATATCACATGACAAAAAATGGGGAAAAAATATATTGAAAGTTTTAAACTATTACGATGAACACTGTTTTGTCAACTAGGGCATTTGCTACATATTCCTGGTATGGCATTATTTTGATAGCCTCCCACTTACAGGTCACTTTTAATGCTCTCAAATGAAATAAGAATCCTCAGAGGTCTTCTCCCTGAAAAGAACAGAAGCAGGCATTCATGCTAAAGCCAGTAACGAGTCTGTAAAAACCAGTCCACACTTCTGTTTCAATGGATAATCCACCTCTTGCTAAATACTGAGGAAGGAACTCCTCTAAATATCAGTATTCTTGGCACACATCGAGCACTTCCACTTATAAAATAGCATTTTCCTGGAATCAGCTAAATTGTCTGGAAGTGGAAACACTGGGCCAAACTGAATGCATCATGGAATAGGTGGAGGTTAGACTAAGGAAGAGCAAAGATGACTTTAAATGTCATCTAAATAATTCTCTAGAAGAATTTGAGTCAAACCCAAAGTCGTTTGAGTTAAGATTTTGTGCGGCTGCTTGAATCTGTATGGTGGCCCAGAACTGCTGAACTAGAATCAGACATGTTATCCTCTGTCTCTTTCATCCTCAGCTTCACACAAAGCTGCTATTGAGAAATACTGACTCATCTAGTCTTCCTGGCACAGGGAGAAAGGTAGGGAGCTTTGGAGCTATGAACAATTTATCCTGCAATGTTTTGTAGATAAAAAAGAAAAGCATCGTATAAAAGCAGAATACACCATTAACACTCATCAAAACCATTGTAACCATAAATTTCTCTGTGAGGGAAAGCAACCTCAAGGGAAATAATGCCTCAGGAGGCAAAACTTGCATATCTGCAGGTAAAAAATGTTTAAGGGGAATGCCTGTCCAGTCAAACTGATCCGATAGGCTGTGGCGATAAGTGACCCGGGGGACAATCATCACAGAACATTTATTGTGCAGATACGCAGCTTAGTGTTTTTAGTGCAATATAGTTATGCATATTGATCAATATCCAAATCACAGACATTGTTTTCACATTGTCTGTGAATTTTCAGACATTCATCCTTAATATCATGGTAAAGATTAATGTCACAATCCAGCAGCAACAGGTGTATCTACTAAGAATGGGAAATGTTGCTCAGTGAGACTTTTCCCATGCTGAAAGTCAAGCTTAAATGGAAGCCACTGCTGGTTCAGCAGCTAAAACCACATGTATTCCCCCCCAAGTGACAGGCTGGTTAACATTGAAGCAGTGCAAGGAAACACAGACAGCACAAACAGGACTACGTAGCTGTATTATCAGGTCCAAGCACAGAGTATACCAAAAGAAATATTTCTTCACACAACACAGTTGCACTGTGAAAAATTGCATCTGTGCTACAGCTGTTGCAAAGGCTAAACTGTAAAAGTCTCGAAAAAGGTTTAGACAAATTCCTGAAGGATAGGTCTCTCATTGGATATTTGATGTGATGGTTAGGATATAGCTTTTGACTTAGAAGTCCTTTAACTATTGATTGCCACAAGTTGCAAGAACATAAAATTACTCTTTCCTCAGAAGGGTCTTTCTATACTTTTTCTGTAAAAATCTGCTGCTGGACTAGATAGATTTTTGGTCTGACCTAGGGAAATCTTTCTCATCTTATCCATCTTCTGTGGGTAATACTAAAACATCACTGGGAGTCTTTGATCTGCCATATGCTATAATCACTAACTTTCTTTTAAGTATAATTGATGAGTGTACTTATAAAGTCACAAGGTACATGCGTGCTCATTTACAGCACAGAAGCAGCAGTTTTAAATTCCAATAAATAAATATTTTTTGATGAAATAACTTGTTGTTGACTGACATTCAGAAATAAACTGTAGACAAAGTCTGGCACATTGTTCTGAAACATGTTTGCACATGTTATTGCTTAACAACAAAACTAACTATGTGAAGACACAAAAGAGAATGCTGTCCTACACGATGAGCTTGCTAGACATGGATCTAACTGGATAATGCAGAGCTGCTTAGAAATTTGTAAATTTTCTTTGGGTGGAGACTCAGAAAAGATTAATTCAGGGTGAGACTGCGGATTCTTGCTTCAGAGTTTTCACAGACACAGATGAAGAGGTATCATGAGTATGGCTGACTCAGATCAACTTCATTAGCCAGGCAGGCTCACTTACAAAAGTTTAAGAATTCTCTCAACTCTCAAAGAAAATAGTAAGATTTGAGGGCACATGAGCTTCCTACAAACTTTATTACATGCATTTAA
>JAVJGG010000002.1:10830381-10855550 GCA_035590195.1 Aviceda cuculoides | reverse complement strand
CTGAACTCAAAACACAGCACCGTACCAGCTACTAGGAAGACAATTAACTCTATCCCAGCTGAAACCAGGACACTTGACTGTGCATGAGTCTACCCTCTTGCTGAGCAGACTGAGTGAAATAAGCCAAAAAACTCACTGCACAAAAGAAGAGAGTCACTGGTAAACAGAGTGTCAAGTCAATCGAAACTATTCATAAATGGAGCAAATATTTTCAGCCAAAGGAGGAAAAAAAAGTCTGCATAGCCTAAGAATGAAAATATTATGTCAAATATCTAAATTCTAATATCTGAAATATCTAGAATTTTAAGCAGGATTCCAAAGGTTAATTAAATGAAACAAAACTTTGTTGTTGACTAATGCAATTTTGTATCTTTCATTTTTATACTTGTCCATTAACAAAAACTCCACTTTTCACAAGTGAGCATTGCAAACTTAAGCTGCGGCACAGAACACAGAACCCAAAAAGCCATACAACTGGTTTTATTAATAATATGAACTGCCCACACATTGACAATGATATTGTCATTAGAATTCAGTCAGCTGTTTCACTACATAAAATAATACAGTTGTCTCTGAAATAAGCTGGTAAATACTGCCAAGAATTCAAAGAGAAAGGGATTTTGCTATTGTACACACCCTCCAGTTGACCTTTAGATGTTGCTGGTCTGATGCTACACTAAAATAAATTATTATATTTTCCCATCTTTTCCTCATCTTATTACAAGTTTGATTTATATATCATTTCTACCTAAATATAGTTTTTATTGTTGAGACTAATAACCAATATTTCCTACAATTACCTCAACAACATCTATATAAACATGTTACTTTAATGGTTGAAGATCTGGGTCTGGCCAACAGAATCTACAAGCTAGTATTTAACTACTTACAGTGAAAATAAATGCAGCCCAAACAACTACATGCCTCTACTTATACCTACACGTAGTCTTAACATTGCTCATGTTTGACAAAGGACATCACAATAGTTTTGCCTGCATGAAGACTTGAGTTACTGAGTGATCCATGGATGACAGGACAACTTGAAGAGGACTTGAGCATAACAAGCCATGGCCAACAGGACAACACAAGCTAAAACTGAGCATAATGAGTCTTGGTAGGATTTCTGGGTTAACAAGTGACAGCAGAATACCTGACATTGCTGGAATGTTGCACCATTGATATCAGCATGGACTAATTTGATCAGCGGCCTGTGCTGACACCTGGATACTAAAAAAACCAAACAGGAGGAAGGGTACAGAGCTGGTATGTATACATCTGTCATCACATTGAAGCAGCGTGTGCAAGGTAAAAGTCACAGATTGGCACTGAGCTGCCACCACAACCTTACTCTGAGACAAGTCAGAGCAAGTGTGCCGTCCCACAGGCTTGCCTGCACCTACTTGCTGGAGTGATAACTGGGGCAGGTCTCAGTTAACTCTGTGCATATGTGTTTACATTTAAAGCTTCACTGACAGTCTGTCCTTCACTTGGTCCACTTACTAAATAGAGCTTAACAATGTCATGTTGTTTAGTGTGCCTTTTCCCTTGAGGAAAGGAGAAGGCCAAAGGAGTCTCCACACTGAGATACGTGGTTTAGCCAAGGCATCCTACTGCTGCCTCATCGGCGTTGCTGAAAGCTCACCAAAGGAGTAAACTGTCAACCTCGTTGCTGCTGTGTTAAGATCACTGTGAACTACACAATTCAGCAGAGACATTTGGCTAGTAGATGCTCATAAGAATACCAAGAAATGAGAGTGGATGAACACTTTACCTCGATAACCTCAGACTGCTAAAACACAAGTACTTAAAAATTCACATACAGCTTTCAGCGAATAATACTACATTTTCAAATACCGCTGCAGATGTCACAGTGTTGAACTCACGGATGTAAAAACACACTGACTGTTTGTCAACCCATTTGCTAACCACTGAACCAAACCAGCTCGTCATGAAATATTCATAATAAAGCAAGAAATCATGCAAGTTGGCCCATTTTTAGCTTTTGCAATAAGCTTAGAACTCAGGTTGTGGTTGGCTAAATCTACTGATGCTCCAGGTCTGTTGTGAAATGAACCACAGCAGAATTGCAGCTTTGTAGTACCATCACAACCAAAAGGCCATTTCACATGATTTCAGTGGAATTCAGGTGAAGACCTGAAGTTCTGAGTTTCACTCAATTCTGCTGGTAGAGGTAGATGTGTGAGCAAGTAAAATCAATTAAACTAAATGTTGCTAAAGCAAATCTGTGCTCGTTACTGTGGAATCCAGGCTTTAAAAGGAAGAACAAAAAAGAACACTTGGTTTCTTAAAAAGCAAGTACATCACTTTACACACATCTAAGTCACCGAAAAAGCCACTCTGTCCCCAACTCCACAAGACTTCTGAAGAAAAAAGCCATGGTAAACACTGCTCAACTATTTCAGGAAAAACTCCTGAAACTTGTTAATAAAGACTTAAATTCACAACATTCAATGATGCATTTTCTTCTTTAAGAAAGGAACAGACAAAAAGTACTTCCTTAAATTAAAAATCTGCCTAAGCATACATAGACATCTCAGTCTTTGTTCTGTCCAAAGCTTCATCACGTTGCAGATACCAACAGCCTAAACTTCAACAACAATCCTGTTTTTATAAGGTGGAAGTCTCACACTATAGTTTCTTCTTAGTTTGTTTTGTGTGTAGCAAATGCCAGCTCACTAGGGAAACTATTATCCACGAAAATATTTCTGAGATACTGAGAAGCATAATCTGCTAGATATATTCGGAGAATGTATCTTGAGATAAGCCTTAAAAGACCCAAATGATGGAATGACACTAGGCTCAGAAGTTAGGCACCAGAATGCTTTGCTTTATCAAGAACACTGAACCAAAAACATGATGAAGGGTGCCTAGAAAACATTACTGAGAAAAATTGAATTCCTCTGGACTTCTGGCAGGCTGTTCCAAGCTTGGGAAGCAACTGAGTTTCTTTAAGGACTGCTATTTTGGACTGGGCTCCTAAATCCTTTTATGTATCTAGCTTTTTATTTTATTTTGCTTAGTCATAGTCCCCAATACCATTTGGTTATGAAAGTTTTCAGTGTCCTTTCACAGACACCCAAATACCGGCTCAGTGCTACTATACTCAGTGTCAGCTAAAGCAGGCTATATCCCTGCAAAGGCTTAGAATTATAACTGCCTTTTCTATACATCATTGATTCTACTAACAGAGCTGCAGTAATTCGTTATTGCAATAAATTAAATTTTCAATTCTTGCTCTGTAAGGTAAAGAATTACCTAAACAATTGTTATATACAAATTCCCTGTAGAAGAGAGGCAGCAGGATATATTGCCATCTCATATAAACAAAAAGCCTTACTGTAGAGCTACAGTCCTCCATCCCCTAGACACTAAAAGCAAAATACCTGCCATATTCATAAATCCCAGATAGCCTGTGAAGTCCCAAGAGCTATTCTGAAATGAGTTTCCACCTTCACAGGAACTACATTATTCAAAGGACCTTGCACTTCTAATTTGTCATTGTAATGTGTTCTTCAATACCTTGCACTGACATTGTGTAATTTGACAGTGTTACATGAATTGGTCTCTGAGGACAAGTTATCCAGTAATATTCCCAGTACTGTTAGTTTCACTGCTGAACATGGCCACTTTCACAAGAAGGACAGAGGATGTAGTTATTGCAGAATAATTATTTCCATATTGGTTAATTTTGTTACAGAGAGTAAAAGTGGCCTCACTAAAGCTTAAACAACCTCCACCACGCCCTCTCTCTCTCTGACAGTCTCTTAAAACAAAGCTGAAACTGCTGAGACAGCAGTCATCAAAATTTATCATGTTCTGCAACAAAATGTTCTATTGCTTAAAAGTCTTTGGGGGTGACACTACTCTTTTTCATAAAACTTAACCTAAAAGGCTTTGTACAGTACCTCCACAGACTAAAATACATACTTCAAACCATGCATTGCTAACAAATCACTAACCAGCAGCAGCACTCGGCGCACGGCTGAAGTGCTCTACTGAGCAAGGGGCAAGGAAGAGAACAACGGATTTGAAGCCAGTAAAGGAAGAACAGTGATGACAAAACACATACACTAAGTTTGGCATATCAGGGGATTTACTTTTTGTCTGGATCATTCTGTACCCTTCATTCACATTTCTCTTCAAATAACACACTGTTCTAACAAAGAGTACTCTTTTTCTTTACAGCTGTTATCCATAGATTACTCTGATAATGACAAGACAAACAATGTTATCACACATATGTCCCTTAAAGCATATTTTAACATAGTTTAATTCAGAATTAAGGAACAGCTATCACCACAATCAGTGAAAAGTGCAGCTCATAAGACCAGGCTATTATGGATGTGAGGAAAAAAAATCCTATAAAACAGGCACGTAGCTATTTGATTATGTTTTTAAAAATACTAAAACAATGATTATATAAAAATTACTGGTAACAAGTTTGGCAGAAAGATATATTGACATTTCAAAAGAACATCAGTCAGAACAAATAAGTCTGTCTTCTAAGCAAAGTAATAGGAATTTTCAGCTTTGCTAAACTAGGGGTTGCAAAACTATAGCTCAGTTCCCAATAATTCAGTATACTTCTCCCTCTGCTGGAAAACCCATCCTACTACACAATCCAAAAATGCATAAAGATGAAGTATTATTAAAACATTCTTCTCTGACTCCTCCTGCTGGGAGAGGTCAAAACTTTAACCTAAACACAGCTCAGTGCTTTTGTAATGAATGCTGCATTTGCTCAATAATTTATTAATTTTCACTTTGGGTAAGGGCTGCATTTTTGTGAGTGACTTGCAATCTGAAGTCAAGGGATTATAAAAGTTACTAGTTAAACTCTTAGTTGATGACAACTTTAAAAATGATCATGCTTGAATTTTCATGATTAATGTGCACATTGCCTCCTTCCAGGCACTTTTTTTCAGAAATGAGGGAAGGAATACTATATTTGAACAAAGTTCTAGAAGCCTATTGTTTCTCAAAATGGAGAAAAAATGAATCAGTATGCAATTACTTTATAAGAATTTCCACACATAGACACATACAAGATAAACTCCTAATTTTAGCTTCTAGAGATGCTGAAATTAATGCTTAGGTGCAAACTGATGGTTGGAACCAGTAACAGTACAGCAAGTTACCAAGCTAATTTGGAGTCAACTGTTCGCTAAGATGTAGAACTGGTGGAATTAGTTGCTCTGTAGAAATATTTCACAACTAGAATAACTCATGCCACTGTTCAACACTGCAAAGAGGTTTCCCTAACATATTGCAGTATAGAGGTTTTGGGGTAAGCATGTGCAAGCAAACCTCCATACAGAGGAAATACATATGCAGACATTAATTTTTTGAGACGCGTCCTTGCTGCTAGAAGTATCTGCTACCAAAATACAACTGACAGACAGTGATGAATTTGGGTTGGATACCTATCCAGCCTCAAACCACTCCAATGTTTCCAAGAACCAATTACCAAAATTCCACTCGTCAGAAGAACAATCAGAAAAGGAACAAACAAGACATCAAAAAGCAATTTTTAAATGTAGCATTTTTTTTTTAATAGCTACATCATCCACTTTAGGATGACAGTCTTCAACTAAGTTGAAGTTTCATCATTATTGAACCCATTTTCTGAAAAGAACAAACTGTAATGAGTTTTGCAAAACAGTAGCCTACTTGCCAGTCAAAAAAAAATCTTATTAAATGGAAAAGTAGTACCCCATGAAATTCTGAGAATTGTTTTCAATCAGCAAGGTCTGATTTGGACACCCTCCTGTGTTGTGTCTCCTGTTGTGAAAAAAATTATGTATTATCCTTCCATGTCTATAGTACTTTAAATTCTTTGGCTTGCACCCATGTGTATCTGGTATGCAGCCAGCTGAGATAAAGGGCACAACCTGTCAGGTTTGTTGCTGGGAGGTTAAAAGGGCAGAAGGACCTTGCTACAACTCTTTTGTTCCTATAGCCCTAAGAGAAAAACACTTTCAACTATGATGCAAAAACTTTCATCTTTCTCTAGTCTCAATATTGTCTGCTTCTCACAAAAAAAAAAAAAAAAAAAAAAAATCCAGACAAGTTCAAGCTGGATCAACACAACTCTTGTGACAATCCCAAGTCTCTGGACTGGGGATAAACCTGAAAAGCCTACACAAATCAAGTGCATTTGGATGGTCAGATACAAAATTGTCCCATGTCTGTTGGCATCAAGGCCACCTCATCCATCAGCAGAATTAGAACACAAAAGGATTTGCACAGCTGTCCATTTAGGATAAGGTTTCATCTATAGGCAATATTATCATAATGCAACCATTAATAATACCAACAAAACTGCCATATTTTGGGAGCTCAAATCTTTGTGTCCCCTAACCATTATTTAGTCTGTAAGATTCTAGCATATGAAAAGGCCTGTACCCTTCAGCATGGCACAGCCTGCGTTCCTACTTCCAAGCTTTATCAGTGCTGCCTATTGGGAATAGCACCTACCTGTGCTATACCCATGAACACAGGGTGACTGCCAGTTGGCATGAACCATGGCAGCAGGCATGCTAACAGCTAAACAGTATGGAGTACCTCATGTCAACGCATCAGCCCACGTTGACACATAGACAGTTTTACATTACAGACTACTATGACCCTTCAGATGAATGCCAACTAGTATTTAGCATAGCAATCCTGTTCAGCTGAAACCAGCTAAGCACCAGAAGGAAACTGCACTTAGAAGTAAAAAGCTTGTAGTCTAGCAATAACCACTAAACACTACAAAATTACGTTTTAAAACCTCTCTGAATCACTAGTTTTCCCTTGCAAGTTGCTGATCCACACAAGGCACACATGGTAAGCAGTGCTGAAGACTGCCTTCTGACAAACCAGCTCCACCCAGAACATGTAGGCAATCCCATAAGAAGTCCCTGTGAACATCAAGGAATGTTAGCATCTTGGCAGTTATTACTTTTTCAATCCAGGCAAGGGGTCTTATAAATGAGTTTCACACTGATTAATTTTGGACACATGATGAGTGACCGGAAACAAGAAACAACAACAAATAAAAATGTACACACAGACTCATTCAACTCAGAAGAAATTGGTAGGGGAACATGAAAAATAATGCAGATCTGAAAACTGAGATAACATCAACAGAAATATGCAAAGGAAACCAAACCAAAGAGGAACAGGAAACAAACTACCCTGCAAATTCCACACACAGCTAGCTGCATAATCGATGATGAAAACAGAAACCTCTGCGTAGGGGATACTTCTGCAGAGCTGTTTCAGAGCAAATCCCAGCTGGCTGATTTCTCTGCAGCACTTTGGGAGTTAGAATTTTACAGTTTTAATTTAAAGAATATAAGAGAATCCAGTATTTTCTGCCAGTGTAAAATGTGATCGCAAAAGACGTTGCTGTAGCTGCTCTTCAGGGCAGTCTCCTTTTTCAAATGAAATCACCACAGTTTAGTTCAAGTAAGATATTGGACTGGGAATCAAAACTCATTAAACATTTTAAGTGCTTTGGCAGCATGCATTAAACTGCCACACATCTTTGATCAAAATGCAAATAAACCCAAGAACAAAAAGGATACTTACAACAGTACCTGGGAAACAGGACTGCTCTAATCATTGCCTACATTTCCCAGTAAGTCACTACACTGATTATGTCTGTCAGTTACACTGACCTAACAATTTTCACAAGAGAAAAAAAAAAACCAAAATGCAACAACCTCTTCAAATGAGCAGCACTGATGATTGTCATTTCTTTGTAATTCCTCAGCAAGAAAATGATCACCTAAATGTGAGAAGACAGAGTGTAAGCATTGGTGAGGAGGGGAATGGAAAATGAGCATCAAGAATGACTGGGATTCTGTACTGTCCAGATCTTGTGGGTTATGCTGGATTGGAAGTAACAATCCAGCAGTTTTCATGTTTGTCCTATCCTATGTTTCTAGTTTCTCTTGAGATAGTAAAAAACATTAAGATCCTTTTCATTGCTGTGCTGTCTTACTACAGCAAGAACTGAACACAGAAGAACTTTCGTCAACCTTTTTCTTCATGGAACGTCTACTGATCCCACCAACAATGTACAGCACTTTACGAAAAGATAAAATAAAATAAAAATCAAGTCAATGTTTCCTTACTCCACATATGCTTTTGCTGATAACTTGTTCCCATATATTCCTCCAAAGTTTTGTCATTTAAAAATAAATAAATAAATTTTCTCTATCTTTTCCTTCAAAGTAATCTTTTTCAGATTGCATAAATAGCACAAATCTGCTCCCAAGTAATCTGAACATTTTCTGTGGATGACTTCTTCTTAAAGAGTTTTACCTTAAAGCAAGGTCAGAGGACCACCAAATGAAAAGAGATGGTCTCCTTTGACTTGGGCTCCTTTTTCCAAGGATTCTTTTTTGGAGCCATCAATTATTAGCAGTTTAATCCTTTTAGCAAACCCATATAAACACTGTATTTATTAGAAGTATGATTCTTTTCAAGGGAATGCTACGGTGGCAGTCCTTCCATTCAAATAAGTAATACTCAATTCAAAAACTGTATTTCAGTTACAGCTTTCATAAAACAGTATTTTTAGAGCTTTTAATAATTTCTGGGGCAATGCCAGAAATTAAAGTATAAAAGATACAGTCCTGTCAAATGACTAATCAATCTTTTATATTTAAATAGGCTTTGGAACAAGCTCCACTATAAAAAAGTTGCTGAGCTTTTTCCTAATACCATTGTAAAATGTGTAAGAATGTGCAGTAAAATATGTCACATTAATGGATTTTGTCCTATCAATAAGTGCTTTTCAACAGTTTCAGTAAATATTTTAAAATACAATACAAATAAGACAAATTATTTGCTGAATCTATGTTGTTTAATAGCAGAATACTTAGAAATGTTACCTTAGTTGCAAATGCCATCATTTGGCTTCCTATGCTACATTTTCAAACCTGGAAATATTTTTCTCCATAAAAGTACCTGTGCACTCAGCTCCTACTCCCATGCTGGGTAAATCTCAGACTATGCACCTGTCTAAATCTCATTGTTTTGGTTTTGTTTTGTTTTTTTCATATCAACCACAGAAGAAACTCAGAACCAGCAGCAGGGCTTATTACATAATTAACTCCAGTAGGAGATTGTGTATGCATGAACAGTTTTGAATTTTTTTTTTTTTTTTAAGGACTACTTTGCCTCTAAATCCTGAGATTTATTTTTATTTTTAATTTTATCACAAGCATATTTAGTTTGAATTTACTGCCGTGTTTTGTAAATGCTAATACTTCTTTAAAAGATATATAAACCTGTAATTTTGCAACATATCATGCTGATTCATTTTGAGAAATATATATTAAACGTAAAAAAATACTTCAGCAGTCTCTGGCAGTGACTGTTATGTTTGTAAACAGTTTCTATTAATCTGAAATTAGAGCTACTACTATTTGTAATACATAAATATTTTGCCAAGTTCAGCGCATTCTTCTTTTCCTGAATTGTTCATGTTGAATATTATTATTCCAAGCAACTATGAACTGTGAATGATGAATGCATATTTGCATGAACACACGTGAGCCAACAGGTTGATCAAGAATTGCGTGCTTTTCATTCTTCTCCTTTTACCATGGTATAATTGTTATCTAACTTGCCCCTTGATAGTATGATTTATTCTTCTGAATTCAGAAGGATAATAAAAAAAATAGTTTCAAATAAAAGGTAACCAATCCACATTCCATGCATATATGTGTTTCTCCTTCTTACAATAAGAACGGGAAACTCTGGTGTTCAAAGGTAGGAATAACAAATGTAAATGTCATATTCAAGACCAAACCAAACGGCTGTTTAGAATTCAAGTGAACTTGAATTGACTGTGTTGTATTGGCTCCAACCCAGCAGAACGACTCCACCCACTCTATTTACATACTGCACTTCTCATAAGCATAATTTTTTGAAACGTATACCCTGGGACTGAAAGATTTCAGACATTCTCTCTATCCAAAAATGAACAGTTTGGCAAAAAAATCCCCACCACGCTGCCTCAGCCATTTCCCTTATCCACCTGCTAGTGCCAAGAAACTGTAAACACTTCTCAACAGAAAGATACAACTGCTTGAAAACTGGATCCTTGGTACCAACCTCATCATCTCTGCTGGCTGGTGCCTATGTCTGATTTGTACACCAAAAAAATAACAAGACTTAAAAACTACATTCTGAGTGTTCATTAGTTAAGACTTAAAATTTTGGTAGAGTCTAACGTATTCTTGAAATAACCCACAACCTTCTTACAAAAAAGTTATTCAGACCACGCCACTCAGATGTATTTCTATTTTAAACAGAAAGTGGCTGTTGCAGAGGTGCTGTTGAAGATGCCTATTCCTCCTAGCAGTTGTTCTTCTTCACACTGATGTTCCTGTATTTCTTCCCATTGGCTCGGGTGCAGATTCAGTCCCCTAAAGTCTCTTATCCACATTCTATTCTTCCAAACAGCTGAATCTAGCCAAGAATTTTAAATGCATCTCCTCAGCTGTAGGTTTTTCATGCAAAAGCAGAAAAAATTCCCTTGCCGGTTTATTGAAATTTTTCTTATCAGCCATGATTCAAGAAGAGAAAGACTCTTAGAGAGATTAAAGTCTGACTTAAGCTTACAAAGTGCACACACACAATCGGCCAGAGCAAGCCATGTCATTTCATTAATGGCCATAACTCTATGCTATCTGAACTGATAGCTGTGCTCCAGTCCAAACTCTGCCTTGGATCTATACTCTGTTGGTACAAACCTGTACTCAACCACCAGATAAGGCAAAAAAATTTAAGCCCACAAAACTGGTGGGTGTCCACATATCCATACGCTCTTCTGGTGATGTCAAGTGAACAGCAGGCAGATATTTCATTTAGAAACTCCTTCCTTGAAAGACCCGTCACTAAAGCAGATGGGATTTGTAGACAACCAGAACACAGACTGTCTTTGTAACACGGAGAAATGTCACACTACGCAACAAAAGTCCTACAGCTGTCACTGTGAAGCATTGCTGCTTCATCTTGCTGCAGTGTGCAGGCATATTGTTACACTTGATCTCTCACTTGATCTTCCATTCACTTATCTCTTGTCTTTAAGCAGGCTCTCGCACAGCACCATCTCTTCCACTAAAATTCCTGTTATGCATAGGAGTCCTCATGTTTATAAGCTAAAGGCTAGTAGCCTAAGGCCATATCTATGTGAAAGAAATATGTCTCATCACAACTATGTTAATATTGTCACACTGGAACACACACACACCATATACATGCTGCACCTTCACAAGTTCAGCTGATACGAACTTGACTTTATCTGGCAGCAAAACAAAATACATTGTGTAACTATACCAGGAAGAACTACTAAAACACAGAACAAGCTTAAGATAAAGAGTTTTTAGAGGTTTGGAGCTGACTGACGGTGACTGTCCATCAAGCTTCATAGCCTAACTGAATATATGCTAAGTACTTTAAATGTAAAAGAGGATTAAACAACTCAGCCTCCTTCAGAACATTCTTAATTCCCATCTCCTCAACAAGGCTGCCTCCTCCCAGTATTGATAAGATGATGAGATGTATCAGACATCACAAAGAACTATAAGTTTTAATTTTATATTGCTAAGTTTAGTTTATAAGAACAGACGCTGTTGCTTCCCTCTGTACATATTTCTTGTTGTGTTGTTTAGAAAGTACAGGCTATGTTTACTGCTTTGTAAGTACCTATGAATCTGACACTTTGTTTCCCAGCATTATTTTTCTTATTCCATCTTCACTGGCACTGTCAGAGCACAGCAATCTGCAGAGCAATCTCCGTGCTCATGATTAAATAGCTCCTCATAGTATTCACTTCTCTGGGAGATATGATAAATATATTCTGTAGTTAAGGGACATATCTGAAAAAAACCCGTGATATTTGAATATTTCAACTCAAGTCTTGATGAAGTAAGACAGATACAAGAAAATCAATCCCACACTGGCCTCATTTCGATTTCATGGATTCTCCTCTGCAATCATAAAGCACAGTACTAGCCAATCTGGATGGAAATATTACCTGTTCTAAATTGATCAATATTACACAGAAATGGACAGTAAGGGCTACGGATACTACATGCTCAAGAGAGAAACTTTGAGGGCTGAGTGGCTATTTTCAGGTTTATGGTCAGTTCATTTTGCTGCTCATTCCAAGACTCAAAATCATCCCCTTCACAACAGCATCTCTTGTGAAACAGATGCTGAAGAAGTGCAGCCATGCTCTCTCAGATTACCCTTAGCATCTTCTGAAAAGGGACTAGCACACTGCCAGGCAAGAAACATACAGATGTTTCATTTTAAGAAACAAAGGTAATAAAAGTTTTGAACAAATTCATACAAAGGCAATGACACTGAAATAAGGTCATAACTCATCCTAGCTAAGCTTTCCTTCTAAAATAGAGATAAAAGAAACTGCTGGGTTTACCATGCTTGGTAAACGATGCCTGCCTTTGAAGGAAGTCTTAAGACTTCTAGTCTTCCCTAGAAGCAGTAGGATTTTATCCTGATTAAAATAAATGTCAACAGGCTTTCTCCTCCACAAAGCCTTCCACCACCACCCCCCTTTTTTTTTTTTTTACTTTCTATCAGTGAAAGATTCATTTTCCTTTCTCAGTGAGAGACAAGGCATGGATTAGGTCCACCAGATAAAGCACCTGCATACTGCACTGGCCTGGCTCCCATAAAAAAATACTGTCACTAGGCTTTAGTATGTTTATTCTCAAAACCAGGGAAACACTGATATCACCATTTTACAGATGAAGACCAGACATATTTAGAACCATACGACTTGCCCAAGTATGTGTAAAAGCAAGGAATTGAAACCAAATCTTCCTCACAAAGCTTAAAGCTTACATCATCCCCTAGCTGTACAGAGACAGACTCGTAAGCTAAGTTTCTATATGCATTAGATTACCTTCTCCCTCCCCGCCCCCTCAACTCTTCTTTTCCTTTCTTCCTCCAAATTTCTAAGGCCCAAAAGGGTACTAGTAAGAGCATGTCACCTTTGTGTCACTGGGGTATGAAGTCCTGCTGCCTGGCCCTCTCATATCCCCTGATGGAATCACTACCCTTGGGACCATCCATATTTAGGAGATTTATCTCCAGGTCTGAGGTTTTAGACAAGTTCTCAGACCTCTTGCTACAGGTTAAATAAAAAAAAAATAATCCTAAGGAACTTAGTAGGACAAAACTCTCACTGACTTCAGCAGCAGGTTTTGGTTGTGAATAAGGCAACAAATAAGTTACATAGTAAAAAGATAAATAGTTCATGACTCATAATTTCAAAACACCTTGCAAACATTAATCAATTATTAAATGTATATGCAAAACAACAAACCAAGTCCTAGAAAAACAAGCAAGGTACAAAAGGGGAATGACAGTAGTGTAAAACAGTAAACCCAGTTTTCTGTACAGAGTTACCTAAGCCATAGCAGAAGACAAGAATAAATTATATGTTAATATAGTGTACTATTTTAAATTGTGAAATAAAGAGGGGAGGTAGGGAAGAGAAAGAAAGAAGGAGGAAAAGGAGTGCATTCCTTACAGCACACGAAGAACATTTTCCCCAATGTCATTAATTCTGTGATAAAGTGAGAACCATTTCAAAACAAGTTTTAAGTGACTTTTTTTTAGTTCATTCCCTTTACTTAAGCTTATTCAAACTTGTGAGCCTGAAGTATAGGCAGAATATATACACGAAAAAGGCACATGGACCTCAAACAGTTTTTCCATGGGTTCTCTGACCTCCAGTTTTTATAAGGAAGAGAGGCTTAGCATAAATTTTGTAATTTATATTAGTCCATAACCAAATATAACCACTGGGTGTCACTAATGTTCTATAAAAAAGGCAGCAAGTTATTGCATTTTACTTGTCTTTTCTGGTGGAAATATTTCAGCATGCTTTGGCAATCCCCAAGCCTTCATAAAATACCCACAATATTTAAGACGAGCATTAAATTTAAACAGATGAATAAAGGGGAGTACAGAATCTCAGGAGCTCTGTGTGTTTTCCCAAGAATCAATACTATCTCTGCCTCAGCTCTGAATAGGATTCAATTTAGCAAGCAAGGAAATCCTGTCATAGAATAACAATACATGAAAGCAACTATTTCTATGCAGTCATTCTGAGAACAGACCAACCTAATTAGTTGGTGTCAAATAGAACAAAAAAGCCAATGTGTTCCTATGGTAAAAATCAACAGATACTTTGTTATCTTTTTTATCAACTGATACTAAAATCCAGCACTGACAAGAACTTTTCACTGTGCTTTATGTATCTGTGTGGCTGATCTGTAAATGAGGTTTCGAGGTGAGATTCTATAAACTAGTTCTTTTTTTGCTGCCAGTAAATTAACTTTCCACAAGCAATACTCTATTTTAGCCTGAATAAAGCAAATAAATGAAAAGGATTTTCTTTCATCAGGTTTAGGGAAGGGGTTTGTCAAGTGTCAGGTTGTCAGCCTGCTAATCGCTTAACAAAAGATATACAAACAATAAATCATTCAGGACAAAATCAACCCATTTAAAGTGTTTTCACTGTAAAATAAGATACAGTTTCTGCCGGTTTTCCAAGTGTAATACCTAAATAGTTCTTTTGATTTTGGAAGGATCAGGTGGGAAAACATCACTTTAAAACTACTGAGATCAAGTTTATCCTTGCAGTTTAAGCACTTTCTTCTCTCATTAGTAATTCTAATTTTTATTCTCGTTGATATTTTAGCTGGTAAAAAGTAGAGCATTACCTATTCCCTTGATTCTTGAAAATTTATTATTATTCAAAAGGAATAAATTTTCTACTTTTTTTCACAATCTTGCTAGAATACATTAAACGTAAGGAATACAAAAATGTTACACTAATAACAGTATACCTCAGTATAAAGTTTTATACAATCACCAGTGGTTCCATCTCTTCCATATATCATTCCAAACTCATCCCGTCCTGCTTAATAAAGGCTTCCCTTTGTGAAAACTGTATGCCGACTGACAGAAGATAGAATGTTTGTTAGCCTTTCCTCTACTATTCTGTGATTTCATTTTAACATAAGATATCTAACATGCAATTCTATAGGGACATATGTAGACAATACATATATTGTGTACATATACATTACATATGTATGTTACTGCTTCCCTTTCCTCAGTGCTATGCAACTTCATGTATCACTTACTCCAAGAAACCTGGCAAAATGACATGAACAGAAGCAGTCTGGTCAAAATAAAGCACAGACAAGCTAGCAAAGTTATCCTGCAATTTTTCTCCATACCTACATTTTTCATTAGATACTAAAAGTATGTATTCTATGTTCTTATTAAAAGAAAGTAATACATATGTATGCATAAAGAAAATATAGATATATATTTGGATGACATTTTAATGACATTCAGAATGATCCTGAAATGATGTATCCAGATTTAGTTAAGAGACAGCAAAGCAGTGCTAGTGTACATTAACTAAGGTCCAAAGTATCTCTTTGGCACAGGGTTTCTAAACACACTTTTCTTGAGTACAGTATCAAGAAAAACATTCTGGGACCAAAAAAATTACTTCATAACTGAAGGTTCTCAGGCATCTGTCAATTCCACAACAGCAAAAACCACACGCTTCTAGAAAAAAAGCAGAGCTAAAAGCCTGACTTGCACTACTAGAGAAAGCTGAAGATCTCATCTCTCTCTTGAAACTCAGGAAGGCAGAATTGTTCCATAGTCACATCTTGACATAAGAAGCCCTATTCCTAAATAGGTGATTCTGACCATGGAAATTGCAATAGCCTTGGATATTCCATGGTTTTCATACTCTTTCAGTTTTACGGGTGGGAGTGGAGTTGGTTTGCAACCATCTATGACCCTAGAGATACTTTCTTTAACTTATAAAAGTGTATAAAAAGTCTGAAAGGCTTCTGTTGTGTGTCTCTAGACATCCATTCTGCCAGTATATGTCCTTCCTGGAACATAACACATTATGTGATGTTGCCTCTGAGGATGCTTAGCCATTTTTCCAAGACAGCTACCAGAGTATTCCTTGGGAAATTATTCTGATCTATTTTGCAGTATTGCTACTTACTAATTACTAGCAAGGAGGGACAGATTTGAACTTTCAGACACTAAATTAGAAACTGAATAGTAAATGTTTGAGAACAGAGTAACCGAGAACAAAGCTATACAAAGGTTTTTTTTTTTTTTGGCTAGCATAGATCATCAGAATACCACCTTGCAGATCTTGTCCACAAAAATGTATTTGAAGAAAAGAATCCAGCATTGTTGCAGCCTTCCCCCACCCCTTCTTTTTGTTGGTTCTACTAGATACCCCACTTCTGCGCTACTCTTCCTACTCCTTGTTCCAAAATGGGGAGGAGAGAATTTAATGAAAGTGAAAACTTGTTTCTCCTTTGATCAGTTACCATAAACACAAGGCAAAGGAAAATTTTGTGAGTAATTTTGATATTTTTTAGTAGATATTTCAGGTTTTTGAAATAGCAAACTTAAGATCTGCTGAACCCTGAGATGGAACTACAAGTAAAAACCATTTACAATTGCACCTCACCGGACACAGTAACCAGGCTGAAAAGTAGCATCATGAGACGTTTCCTTTATGTCCAGAGTCATATCTGGTGAGATCAATGGTGGTTTCTACCATTGACTTGACCAACGAGTCTGAAGCTCCTCAGTTGCCATGACAAGCATTTTACCAATGAATCACAGGACTTGCTCACAGCTAACACCATCTGGCAGAGTTCTGAAACACTGGTGGTTGTATTGCCTTGTAGATGCAACCCTTTCTAAATATAGTAGCACAATTTCCCTTCCCACTGCATCCAGGTAGCAACTGAAGAAATTTGAGGCATGGACAAACAAAATGCAAAACGTAGTTGTACATTTTTGCTGCCATTTCTACAGTAATTGCACTGTCCTCCCAAATTAAAAACAAACAAACAAACAAAAAAAACCCAACAACGAATTAATCACACTGTCTGTGCTGGCTTGTCATTGTTTCTCCCACTCCCATCTGTTCAGTTTCTCTCAGCTGGAAACAAGAAAAAAAGCCAGCAACATTCAACCACTCTGTTCCCTGGAAGTTGGAGCAGCCAAGAGACCAAGGTTCAGAAATGGACCCATATTGTAGATATGTTTTTTTAAAAGCATTGGAAATTTATATATATTGCTTATATGTCTTTTACCATCAGAAAAACACAAAATGTATAGCTGGTCAACATGACTGTAAAATGACTGAACAAAATGCAGATAACAGGATAATTCCTTTAGTTCTTTGGGCTCTACAATAGCAAAATACCTAAATACTCTCATCTCTTTTCCCCATTAAAAAAACTGATAACAACAACAACAACAAAAAAATTAGAGTCACTTTCAGTCTGTGCAGTTGGAACTGGAAAGGATTCCTGGTACTTTTGCAGCATCATCTCCCAGGTTTCCCAAGTTACCCACCTTAGGTGGTGGTGGTGGGGAAATCACACTGCAGGCAGCTCAGCATCTGATACTCCCAAATACTTAAAAGAATTATTACTTGAACATTTCTTTGAGTTTTTTAATTCCTACTTCATAGTTGTTCTGGTTCATATTTTTTCACTAAAATGTTTCAGAGTTTTCTTCAGAACAGGGATTCCAGTCAACAGCCAGCTCTATAAATTAATCTGAGTTCTTTACTTCATTAGTACAACTGCACAGATGCAGAATTTACACTGGTGCTAGAGGTCCAAGCATCCAAGCATCAAATTAAGCTGTATAAACCATAATAAATTACAACTAGATTGCAAAGTAGCTGATTTATACCTGCTGCATTTCTTGGTCATAGCAGGACTAAATAATACAGTCATTTGCAATGCTGAACCATCTCTCCTAGGCATCTCCTCTTTCCAATGTTTTTATTTATTTCGGACCAAGACATAATGGGAATAATTAATCTTTGTGCTGGCACTGGGCCCAGTTCAAGAACCAAATGGAGAGCACTCGACTGCTCTTGAGCCTGCCAGCGTTACTTTGGCTCTTTGATACAAAGCGGGCCAAATTCAAGGTTGGCCTAACCCACCACCCGCAGCAACAGCTGAAGTGTACTGTGGTGCTACTGGTAAAAAGCAGTTAGAAAAGACAGAAGTTCAGCCTGGATGTCTCCAGCTCCATGGATCCCCAGAGAGAAGAGGCAGAAGGTAAGAGGTGGCAACTACTCTTCTCATCACCAGCAAAACACTGACAGATTCTTTAGCTAAGTGAAAGCTGATGACTCCAGAACAGGTTAATGAGGCACAAAGAGGTGTTGGGATAGAGAAAATTGGAGACCATTTGAACATCAGAATATACTGCTTACAGATCCCATATGCTGTACATCAGATCTTTCAGTATGGTTCAGTAATACAGCACAGCTGGTGTCCAAACAGTTATTTGCAGATGGGAAAATAGTCAAAGATGCTGAATGGTCCTACTCATACTTGCTATTACACAGCTAGTTGTCTTAATAAAAACTTGTATTTAAGACCAGTTGACCTTACCTTTACAATATAGTATCTGATATTAAAGGCTGGTAGTATGAGACCCTATACAAACAGATGACCCCACAGCCTTAGTTGGGCAGCCCAGTCAGTACGAAAAATAATACTGTTTAAAATATGTTATTTGGCCAAGAATAATGGCAAACACCCATCAGTACAAATGTGGCAGTGATTGTGATTATTCTATTTGATCTGCTTAACTCTAAATATAAAAATATAGACCATTTGATAACTATGACTACAAGGTCATTGTGAAATGATCCCTTTTGAGTGCATTATCAATAAGATAGAAAAAAAATACCATATGATCCACATAACAGACTGCTCATCCTGCTACCTTAATTAATGAGCTTACGTATTTGCTGGAATAGCAAAGAAAAAAAAGAAAAAAAAAAACAAACAACAATGTTGATCAGATAGGGAAGAAAATATTATTTACTTAACTAAGGCTCCTTTACTTAAATTTACAACATCCATGAAAATTTCAAAATATGAAGAATAAAGAGACTTGACCTGAATTCAGAGAAAATAAACATCCAGAGAAAAAACAAAAGCAAGTTTTTCCACAAGCTTTAACGTAAGGAAAATTATACAATTTTCTGCACCTCTCAATGCAGCAAACGTTTGTGAACAGATGGTAGGAGATCTGTGTGATGCAGTGGGCAGCATTTCCATATCACGCTGCTGGCAAATATCACCACCATTTTACTCATTTACTTCTGTGCACAGCCTCAGAACACACGTATGCATTGCTGACCTGTCAGAGGTGTTTGGCACATAACACTCAACTCAATGGTAATGAGTGTTCAATACTAGCTTCTCCTTATATTGTACAAAATGAACAGCTAGTTTTTTCATCACTCCTTCGACAACTACAAAATGAACATTTCCCCATTTTTCAGGCAAAAGCAGATAACCCCAATTCACCCATTCTAATTTAGCCAAAAGAAACGGAAGCTGAGATGGGTCAAGAAACCAGGTGCCACATGCATTGGGCTGGTAACACTAGAGGACCCCTTTTCCGATATGAGTTGTTCCATGAGCAGGGGATCAATGAAGCTTGTCCATGGCCTGCCACCTCCTCAGTACCCTTTTTAATGCCCGGCCATGTCCCTTGTGACATCAACCTTCTCTTTAACACCATCACTTCCTTCCTCTAACTGAAGGTACCGACATCCATTTTCCTCCTGTGCCAAACAAGACAGAACTGTCAGCCTCTCACTGCAGCTTTTCCATCAGTGGAGGCCTAATTAAAGTCTCTCTTCTCTACCCTGTCAAGAATTTCCATAATATGTTCAAGGGACTTTAGCATTTGATTAAACTGAGCTTGGGAATTCAAGAGTTTGGGGAGATGGGGGGGTGGGGTGGGGGGGAGGGAATGACAGCAAAGGGGAAACCGGGGGGGATAGGACATGAGCTAAGAAAGCACAAGACGATCTCAAAGAAATATACACAAAGAAAACATGAAACATTCTTCCCACCAACCAAGTCACTGGCAAGAACTATTCATTTATTTAGGCCCAAATTTCACCTTTTATCTTGACTTAATTGAAGGTGTAAGACTGGATAGCCAGAGTGCACTTTCAGTGAATTCATTGCATGGCATAATTAATCATGGCTACCATTCAGTTCATTTCTCATATCCTGTTTGCAGTTGTAGGAACTGAGAGGATGTTTTTAATAAGCATACATCTTTATTACAATCTCAGAATTGTCTGCAAGATCAGAACACACAGTTAACAATCCCAAAATAATCCTAGAGATTCTCAATGCTATATAATACGAGTCAAGCAAATTTCACTTTAACATACTGCAGCATTCTGCAGATCAGTTTGAAGACTAGAGTAAAACTCACATGTTCCTTACCAATATGTTGACATAGGAATCAACAATCCTTAACTGTCTCTGCATTGAGAATCTTCACAGTTAGAAAGCTGTACAGACTTCTCACGTTCTTTGAAGAGAGGGTGCAAAGAACTGAGTTGTTCCATATATAATCTGGGAAATATATTTAGTCTATTGTAATCGGTAACTTGCTTTTTATTATTTATTATGAGTAATACAAATCCCACAAAATAAGTCAGTCACCAGTTCAAAACTATGAAGTCCATAAAGCTTTGCAGATCACACCATCCTTAAACTTACCACTACCTCTGTGAAACCTTACATGATGCATGATTTATTTTAGCAACTGAGTACGTAGCTTGCACTTTGCTCTTGAGATATGCTCCTTAGATGCCACTTTGAAAATGTAATTTACAAATATATAGTGCATATACCTTCAATATTAATGCTCTTTATGTATTACTGCAAGAAATTTTCAAAGGCTCTTCTATGGACACAAATTATGAGCAGGTGCTAAACCAAGAAACCTCTGCTGAAGTTCAGTGAACTCCATGGCAGTTATGGCTCACTAACTCCCCCAAGCAAAGATGACAAACCTCTGCCTTCCTGAAAAAGAAATTAGGATAGCTACAGTTATAGATAAAATACCCTATGACTAAATGGGCTCAGTGAGAAAGGGTTTCTGGAGGTCTCAGTTGCAGGGCTTTCTAATACTTTGAAAAAAACCCACAGCAACAATATAAATCAAGATACCAACTTCAATTGCAAGCTCCACAGGACATATATTAAAGATCTTACCTGTTCACTGTTCAAAGAGCAAAGAACAGTAACATCCCAGTCTATTTTTCTGAGCAAGTATCTAAGTGCTCTGAGTAAACTGCCCACTTGCCACTTCAGCTACTAGCACTTATACAGAAGTAGCATCTAGAAGTCCCATTCATCAGAAGTCATTGAGTCAAACATCAAGCAAACACATGTCAGTCCCTTTCCTAATCAGGCAATTCACAACTGACACTGAACACAGGACTCTGGCTCTAAAATGTTTTTTTCATCTAAAAAATACAAAAAATTATAATTTGACATTTCTTTCATTAAGAAAATGCCAGTAACTCAAACCTAACTCACTGAAAGACTGTTCCTTGGCGTTACTGTTGCTCACTACCTCCTAAAGTTTACTTCACTAAAACTGTTTTAGAATGGGAAAAAATCAGCTGAATCATATTTAGTGGAACTGATTCCAATGAATTTTGTTTTCAGCTGGAAAAGCATATCAATTCTTTGCTTTTTAGGGCTGCAAGGCAGCCAGAGTAGAAGTATTTGAAAAAATAAAAATAAACATTTCTAAAAAGAATTTTTAAAAAAATTTTCCATTTCACAGGAGATTTTGTATTTTCACCTTTTTACTCTGGTTGATGGGGGGTGGAGGGGGAGGAGGAAGAATATCAGACTCTCATACAGTCCCAGTCATTGCTAAATATGTGCTCTGTTCTATATCCCAAGCTTTTAAAAAGTCAATTAGATGCGAGAACCTCCCTCAAATTTTAAAAATAAATTTCATCACTAAGCAGAGTTGGTGAGAGATGCCTCAGAGTTATGTTAGTAAGAAGGAATATTGCAAACTATTTTACTTCACTTCAAATGATTCATATCTGTCCTGACAGGCTCACTGGAAATGCATAAAGCAAATTAAGTAATTGTAGTCCCAAAGTTATGCACAGTAAACACATTCGTACTGCCTTAGCCACAGCCCGCATAGATACGTTGCACTGTTGTTCTCAACACAAGAAAATGCTATTAGGTTAATTAGCAATGGTTCAGCTAGGGCATCAACAAGGTCACGAAGTTTGTGCTACAGACATGAGTACTTAATAGCTAATGATTAGATCCTCAAAAAGTTATCAGAACAAATTAGAACCCAGCAATTGGCACAGTACATCAATTACACTGAACTGTGAGATGTTGCACAAGAGGCAAATTCACACTTATTTTACATACCTCTTTTCATAATGTATTCCCTGTATAGTCAAGAAACTAGTAAGATGTTCCAAGAGGGCAGTTTGAAAGACCTAGCTAGGTACTCTACATGAGCTGTTGCTCACACATGCTCTTCAGAGACTCTGCTGAGCCTATAAAGAACAATTAAACAGTGTGGATACTGTTTCCACTCTTCTTCCTCACCCAGTGCAAATATACGGTTAGACTGAAATATAGTGTTTACTGGTTTTTATTATTGAAAACAGAAGAAAATCCATAAACAATTGCACACTTTATTTGCATCTGCAGTTCAAAGCAAGCAAAAGTGACAGCTGTAATGTTACAAGCTTGGTTGGTTTTACTTACAACTTAAAAACCCATACAACAATCTTTTGAAGCATAGATAATATTACAATAGGCTTGAGGTAGTTAAATTCTTACCAAAAGCCAGTGCGTCTTAAGAATATGTATGTTTAGGATACATTCAGGTACCAATAGAAAATAAGTTAAGCAAAATGACACAGCATATAACATGCAGATGCACATGTTGTTTTAAAGACAGTCTACATAAGTACCAGTAAAATTCAAGAAGAGTACCATGTGGAAAGCAAAATGAAAACAACACAAGAGAAAAAGCATTCCCTTATAGATTCTTTTTCCCGTTAGAAGAATAATATTTTATAAAGTCAGGATGTATTCGTGACAAGGCACCTTGAAGTTGAAGAAAGACACAGTACAAGAGCTACTAAGAAAGCAATGCAAACCTAAAATGATTATAAGCTTTTCAAATGTAAATGCAAAATATTTTGGTTTAAGTTCCCCGGAAAGGCTTTTAATTCAAGTCTTCCTCAGCCTTCACTGTAGAATTGTTCCTGTGGTGTTTATAAAAGGGTTGGTGTTGAAGATCTGGTCTGTGCCTAAAAACACTGTCATGAGAAGTTCATAATATGAATCTTGGAACTGGTGTCCTCCAGTTCCTTGATATGAGTCTGTGCTACAAAACCCCATGCAACACCTTTCATTACCTCCTTAAGGACAGAAATGTCTCCCTTTGAGAGATGCAGAATTTAAACCTTTGCTGCAGCACAATACGACTCAGTATGCAGCTGAGATTTGTTTGGCGTTTTTTTCTCAATAAAAGATTACCAGGGGGAATCCCCAGAACATCTTTCATATATGCCTAGTGCCATCAGAACACTCAGTCTGATACAGAATGCTTGTTCATATGTCAGGAAAGTTATTTGTGTGCAATTGACAAAAAAATAATTTGTCATTCTACTAAACCATCATTTGTCATTCTACTAAACCATCATTTGTCATTCTACTAAACCATCATTTAGAGTGGAAGTTAAAGAACATGTACTTAGAATTAATTGCACGCGGTCATTTGTGACTTCACTGGAGGGATTCAATTTTCCAGGTGCTTGAAAGACATATAGAAAGCAAGATACACAGATGATTGGAACTGCAAGAGTACAAAGTATTAATTCTTTTGCCTCAAGAAAAATACTTATATTAAAACAACAGTGCCTCCTACCATAGATTAGGATCCAGACACTCAGAACATTATTCTAAACATGTTTGCTCACTAAAAGTTTCATTAAATTTCTGTACAAAATAAGCATTTAGCAGAGAGCACACAGAATAAATTCAGTCAATGGAACTAGTTAATACTTAATGCTATGTCATTAAAATCCAATGTCATACCAGATATCACTACTAGGAGTAATTTATGCTTATTCTGTCTCTGCTTTCTTAGCATCTAAGTACTTACAACTGAAAAATCACCAAACTCCATAATTTCTTAGAAAAATCCCATCCCACTTCCTAAAAAAAATTCTACCAGTCTGGAACTGCCATCATGTTTAGACAGACTAGCAAGAAAACAAAAGCCTTGACGCTTCTGAAGAGAATTAACAGACAGCATTCCTAGACATAGCCTTCTCCTTAGCCATGGAAAAAGTCAGCACCTTCATAAGTGCCTCAACTCCTCTGTGCTGTTTAAACTATGTGTCCTTTTCCTTAGTCCACCATTTAAGGAATTAGATTTTTAATAATTTGTTCTTTCCTCCACAAGTACCTGATTGTGGTTTAAAAGAATTATTGAAGAGTTTCATTTTTGCTGCAATTTTTAATGCTATTGGGTTTTATTTTGTTATCTTTTAAAATTGAAAGTGTGGGTGATGACTCTTCAGGCCACTAAGAGTCCAGACAGGGGGAAATGTTTAGACACCTGCGCACTGCCAAAAGTGTTCAGCATTTAGATACTCCTGAGAAACCAAGACTGTTGGTTTCCATGAACATGATCTTTTAAAAATATCCAAGCAAAAATTGTGCTGTAGCAAGTTCTTTTCAGGAGTACAGAAGAAGTGACCATCCATCACAGGTGAATGCCTTTAAGGTCTTCTACAGAAATACACAATGAACAACAGTTCACAAATTAAGATCGCTATGGAGGCAATCTTGTTCTATCAGTAATAACAAAAGTAGAGCAAAAAAACCCCACATTACAGTTCAGAAATTAAGAGCAGAGAACAGGTGTTCCATCTCATGGATCGAAGAACATGCTATTATCATAGAATCATTTAGGCTGGAAAAGACCTTTAAGATCATTGAGTCCAACCATCATCCATGCCCACTAGACGATGTCCTGAAGTGCCTTGTCCACGTGCTTTTTGAATACCTCCAGGGATGGCAACTCCACCACTTCCCAGGGCAGCCTGCTCCAATACCTGACAACCCTTTCAGTAAAGAAATTCTTCCTAATATCTAACCTAAATCTCCCTTGCCTCAGCTTGAGGCCATTTCCTC
>JAVJGG010000002.1:10747868-10818139 GCA_035590195.1 Aviceda cuculoides | reverse complement strand
TACTTGCATATAACCAATAGAGCTGTAAGCTGAATGCGTGCTTATCACATAGGGACCAATTAGTATTAAGCTATTGTTGCATGAACCTTGGACTACTGTATAAAAGAGTGCTAATATAGGCAATAAATGGAAGTTCCACATTCCCCTATGAGGACTCGTGGTCCGTTCCGGGCAGATCTCCCTACAACTTGTTGCTCCTTCCCAGGAGGATCAGAAGTAGACATAGAAGGTCATGAGACCTAAATTGTCCATTCTAGTTCCCATGGTTATCTGGTACCATTATTTTAGTGTGTCCATCAATGGGCACTGATCCTGTAAATCTATAGAAACACTCACAACTTCTCATACACTTCTCAAAAATAATACAGGTAGCCTTTAAACTGATTGACCTCGGAGGATAGTGCTAGGACTCAGTAATTTGGAAATTATTGTGAAAGAAGCAGGGGACAAGTTAAAATGATGAAGTAGTTTTGTACCATCTGAAATTGACTGTTGAGGACTTGCACCCTCTGCTTAATGCAGCTGTTGTAAAATTTCTCCCTACTGTATTGGAATCAGTGGAAAACTTACTTTAACGAAAGAGACTTCTAGCTATAATGGTTTACTTTAAAAAGGCTTATTGGTAGGTTGATGTTAGGGAGCGATTTCTATGCCTGAATGTGGGAGTTCAGTGGAACAGACCATCTGGAGTGATTAAACTTTTTAGAATATTCTGGCATACTAGGACAAGTGAAAGGTTGGCAGACATATATTTATCCTGCCAATAAAATGTGCTGCAAGCTTTCATTGTTCTATAACTTTTTCTTAAACAAATTATTTAGACTGTAGTGTGTATTGCGCAAGATACAATATATCCAAGACAAATTTTTGTTGGTTTCTAGTCTTATAGTAATATGCACTTCTTTAGGCACAGAAAAGCCCAGAAACTGGATTCTCATAGAAAAGAATCTCTTAGTGTTCTTAAAAAATAAAAAGAAGTGCGGGGGGGGGGGGGGGGGCNNNTTTAAGAAAATTGTATGCAAATTTAGTAATTGTACCTGAATAGTAAACTCTTGGCTGCCTTGCTCTAAAAGGCAACAAGAATTGGAAGGGCGATAAAAAACAACAACAAACAACTCAAACCTAACAAAATACACAAAACAAAAGTGAAAGTACTCACAGAGCTTAAATTTTAGCAGGAGTTTGGGGTTTGTTTTGGTTTTTTGTCTGGTTTGGTTTTTTTCCTGTTTCTGTTTGTGTGATTTAAACCCTGGAAGGATTAAGGTCTCTTTTGCTACTTTGTTTTTACTTGTTGCTTATTCTGCCGGTGCTGCTGTATTGATGTGGACTAAACCTGCTACATAGTAACATCTTGTTTCAATGGAGATTTTCACAGCTCTCTCAAAAGTGTAAGCTGCCTAATAAGTATTTAGGTTTTTTAAATAAAATTTTAATTGTATTTCTTTTAAAAAATATTTCAGGCATATGGCTCTGGTTGTGACATTGTTATTCTGGCAAATGACTTTGAATGTGTGCAAATTATTCCTGGTGCTAAACATGGAAACATCCAAGTCAGTTGTGTGGAGTGCTCCCAACGACAAGGCAGGGTAAGGATTTTAATAAAATAGAATTTAAAAAAATTGAATACTCAAAAAAATTAAACAGCAACATAGTACCTTAGTGGTATTAATGAGTCAATTTCATGACAAAGATCAGTTTTTACTGATATGTAACTTTCTGAGTAACACCTCTTGCGTTACTCAGAGAATTGTTTCAATTTAATAGTAATTTTGGGGTGGGGGGGAAGGAGGAGGCATCTTTTGTTACAATGGTTTTTATTTCTTTCCAGGACCTGCAATAACAGGTGTCACAAAATGTGGAAATGTGTATTAGTTACAGTTTAGTATCAGAACTGGAATGGTACTAAAATTATTTTTGTCTGCATTGTTGTATGCTTTCATCTAGCTAAAGAAGATGTGGATACACACACATATGTGTGTGTGTGTGTGCGCGTTTGTGTGTTCTGCAAAGTAATGAATTAGAAATACTTTCTTTTTCAGAAAAGCTTAGGCATGTTTAATGTGTTTAGAAGTCCTACAGTATGAGCTGTCATAACTGCATGGCCCCTTGACTGGCTGTGGGGTTTTATTTTTAATCCCTAAACAATGCTAAAGAGACAGTTTAGATTGCTAAGAAAAAAATACTTCCTATGAGTTATGGTGGTGCACTGAGCAAATTTTGTCAGTTGTCCCTGCCTAATATTAGTGATTTAAAAATTTGTTGCAGTACTGAGAAAGCCCTAGTTAGGATTTGGGCAGCTTTAGCTGGCAAAGGCCCCTGCACTGCAGCAGTGCAGTCCCAGCAGGACTGGAAGAGAGGAGATTCCAGCTGCACAGGTGGCCCCTGCAAGATGACCATGAACCTCTGGGTGGTTCTGCATTCTGGACTCTGAATTCACAGTCTGTTCTTTTCTTTGGGAGAGTGTTGTTGCAACCTTCACCCCGCCACTCCCCTTTCCCCAAAGAAGAAATAAGATTTCATAATAAATGTCATGAAACTTTTGCATCATTTCTCTGTTAAGGAAACCAAATGCTGAATGGGAAGAACTTAAACAGTTTTTCTTTTAAAAATCTTTTAAGGAAGAAAAAGGAATTTTAAACATAGTCAAAAGTACTCATAAGCATATGAGTATTACGAACATGACCAGATAAATTCCTAATAAAGACCATATGGTGTATGGAGGTTTCTGTGAAATAAGTGAGTGAAAGAAATTGTGGGGTTCAGTGGTATAAGTACTTCAGTTTTTCTGTTTACCATTTTTCTCCCCTCAAAATGTATTTAATTGTTCAAAATAGAATTTCATTTCCTCCTGTTTCTTGTAATTATTATTTAGTGGTACAAAATGGAATCTGGGAACACACTGAGACCCAGACACTAATAATTAATTTATTAGTTAGCTGTGAAGTAGATGAAACATGAGCAGAAGTAGTGAAGGCATCAGCTTTCCCTTATGCATTAGCAGTAGTTACTCTAGAAGAATATATTAGACCTGATTGACAGCATTTATCCCGCTGAACAAGATGTCTTTCCTACCTAGACTTAAAATCTTAAAGGTGGACTTGTTCAGAAGTATGTATTTCTCCACTTTCTTAAGAAAGTATACCTGTAACACAATTAATGACATCTGTATTAATTTCACATTTCTTGAACAATGGCACATGTTGCTGGAAATTCTTTAGCTATTTCGGAATACTAAAAAGTGGTTACACTTATCTCCTAATCTTACGTTTTGAGTCTTGAATTATTTTTTTTCCAGATTGCAGCATCATATGGAAATGCTGTCTGCATATTTGAACCACTTGGTATAAATTCTCATAAAAGAAATTGTGTAAGTATGTATTTCATGATCGTAATTTGGTTTAGGTTCTTAGAAGAGGCAAAAGTCTCTCTGCTAGTTATTATTATTATTATATTACATGGGCACACAAAAGACTAATGGATAAACGTTTTCCACCATCCATAATAAAATTTGATCTTCCGCTGCGTGAATCGAACTGGGAACTGCGCTCCTAAGTTCACAACATCTTGTTCTTGAATCTCACACTAGAATGACATGGTGACAAGTTGGTGTTTCTTTAACTTTACAAGATAGTCAGATCTGTGGTACAGAAATATGACTTAGACTTGTAGACGTGTACCCAGGCTTGCGTTTAACAGCACAGCCATGGTCGAGTGCTCAAGCATTAGGTATGTTCTCAAGCAGGTTTCACAATCTTTGCTGCATCTATACTGCCATACCTTATGTTGTTATGAAAGCATGACCTAACTAGTTTAAAGTAATCTACAGATATATTTGTATGTGTGACAGGTCCAGATCTGGTTTGCAGGGCACTCTGTGATGCATTTAATTTTTATAAAACAATTAAAGAAATTATTAAAACTAGATTCAACAATCTACCACTGGGTCCTGAATGTTTTTGCAACAGGCTTGACAGCAATTTCTTAGAGAAAGAAAGAAATACCAATACCTTTCCACTTTGCTGTTGATGTGAGAATTAATCCTTTACTGTTTTTAACTACAGCAACTAAAGTGTCAGTGGCTTAAAACTGGGCAATTCTTCCTCAGTTCTATGACTTACAACCTGGCATGGGACCCTCAAGGTAATGTGAAGTTATTTGTTCAACATTTGTAGTTAGGAGAACTTGAACACTTTATTTTTATTGTAATAAAGTGAGAGCACGAATATGGAAATTTTAGATTATCTGTTCTCAGGCAGTGTTGCGTAAAATGTGAGGCTACAGTTAGCGTTTGTGAAGATGCTCTGCGAAGTGTTTGAGTCTCTTATGCAAGATCTTAGTTTGGGAATCACAGTGTTAAGTTGCTAACTGACTTAAATTACTACTAATAATCATTTAAATAGAATTTTATCACATTTAAAGTGAGCAATGTATGTGGGCACAGATATTTATAAGATGTCTAACAATGTATCTTTATTAGAGATGTGAATGCCTATTTAGCATCTACAACATTCATTGTTAAATATCATTTATCATTTGAAGTCACCAAAAAACCCCTTGATGTTCTTTTTTAAAAGGTATTATAAATTCAAAATGTTTTAATAACACTTAAAATGGACTTTACAAAGTTGAGTTTTCAACCTCTTTTGAATAATCATCAACAAAATATGACAGGCTTAATCTTTCAATATACATGCATTATCTTGGTTTCACAGCTTTAATATTACTTTCAGGTAACAGGCTGCTGACAGCAACTGACTTCTTGCAATTGTGGGCCCCTCCATCTAGTGACATTCTTGAAGAAGAAGGTGATGATCCTGATGATCAGATCAAAGAAGATAAAGTTCTCCCAGTTCTAAATGACTGGAAATGTGTCTGGCAGTGCAAGTGAGTGAGATAATTTTTATTTTAAGACAAATTGTAATGCCACCTCGTATATCAACCCTATCTTCTCTCCAAAACCATATTTTAAAATGTGCTTTTAAATCAGCTTAAAATACCATAAAATTCAAACAATGTAAGTTACTCCAAATAGAAATTCCTCACTTTTTCAAGTGACCTATCACCAGATAACCTAGTCAAACGCTTACCCAAACTGTAGTACTGGCAACGTATCAAAATTGTCCCTGTTCTCTCATCTTTGAAAGTAGTGCTGAGATATTGGATGAGACTGAACAGAGGAGCAGTAGCAGGCAGATAGACTACACTGAAAGATGAGAACTGCTTCCTGAATCTTAGGAAGAGGGTCCTGAAACCCTTTCTATCCAGTTCTGTTTGAGATCCATGTTATGGAAGTGCTTTGTGATCAGCCATTTTTATATATATGCAGACTTGGGAAGCAGCTGCCTATGAACCTGTTTTCTCTTGACTTTTTTGAAGCCATTTTAGATTTTGTGCTCACAAAGCACTGTATAGGCTGCTTTCCTCTTTCAGACAGCTGAACCGTAAGCTGTAGTCACAGAGAAATAGTATCACAAATTATCTAAAAGATCTTCATTTTCATTTCTTCCTACTATTTGTCTTGGCTTCACTGGGAGTAGAGGAGCAGGTGGGACAAACTTCACTTCTGTGATCTCATCGGATCTAGCCTAGGCTTGCTGTACTTAAAACAATTTATTTTATGGGCTGTTTTTCTGTAACACTGTGAAAATACTAAATATTTTGTTTTACTGTGGCAAATACTTTTTAGGCTTCTGCTATTTCTAAAGTATGCATAAAGCAACAACATAGAATACTAATATATTTCATTTAAATAATGAATAGTAATACTTATTCAACTGAATACATATGGAATAATACTGTAGAATAAATAGACTTTACTTACAACTTAAAACTTTACTCCTGTGTTCTTTAAGGACTGCAGTATCTGTACATTTGATGGCATGGTCTCCTGATGGTGAATACTTTGCAACAGCTGGGAAGGTAAGGACAAAAGAAAGAAGAGTTAAATAAGTGTTTGCAATGTTAATGTTTTGCATTTGTTTGACAAAAGTAAGTAAGTAATACAGAATAGTCCTGGACCATATGCTCTGTTGTAGTCTGAGCTAAGTTAAATTATCATCTCATGTGTAATGCTGTATTTTCATGTAAATCCATGAATTTCAGCAACAAGAAATTGGATTTAGCTGTGTACTCTTACTGAATACTGGAGAATCAACCTGGAAATACAGTGACAGTGATAGAGACTTGTATACATATATGCTTTAGATAAAATATACTTAGATGAACTTTCAGATATGCATAAACATTTTTCTACTTCTGTTGGAAGTAATGAGGATAAATATTAGATCATTATGATAGAACATATACACATTTTAACTGGTATGATATGCATATCTAAGTGGATAAATTAGAAAATATTTTCCATTTAGTGAATTCTGGGTTCAGTTACCAATTCTTAACTTCTATTTAAGTTTGGCTTATTTTTTGTCAAATTGCTATTCAAGCTAAGTTTTCAATTAATAATTCTCTTTAATGTCACCCTCTCATTTGAGTAATTCCCTTTGGTTTTCAAGTCTGGATAGGTAAGCATTCATTGCTTGCACTTAATGTCAGTTGAAAAATGAGATGAATTTTCAGAATCTTTGTTTTCTTACACTTACTAAAGAGGAGAATTGAATCATGAGATGCATTATTTTATGACTAAAAATGTACTTGCAACACCTTAATAAATATTACATTTAGAATTATTGTGGTTAGAAAATTATCAAAACATTTCCTTCATTCCATATTTCTATTTCCCATGAATATACTTCTATATAGCTAAGAATTTGACAAAGTAGATGAGGCAGATGGTTCCAGAAGTAATTTTCTGTCTGTAAGACAGCTCTGTATTAGTTGCTTCATGAGATACACAGCTTTGATCATAATTCTTAACAGGGCTGCCTGTCAGACTTCCTTTTTGCAGAACCTGTGGTCAGATACTGTACGTTTTGATGCTTATCAGGAAATACTATCTTTTATTCACACTCTTAGAGGTTCATAATTTATTCATTTATTTACTTTATTCTGTATCTCCAGAAGCAAGTCCTGAAATCCAGGGATATGGCATCCAGCTGTGTACAATGTACTGCTGTCACACTAGTAATGTTGTCCTTAGCTCACATCAGTATAGTCATACTCCAGTCTCACTTATCAGCATTTGTACTATTGCTGTGTCAGCATTTCAGTTTTGTTTCAATTAATTACGTTAGTGGTGCCCAACCATTCAAACCAGAAAGGTAGCATAGGTTGTCCTGGTGGAGGGGAAGGTTGTAATACACATCTGCTCCTCTATTGTGTGCCTGTGATCAGTAGGTGTAGTGCTTTCCATGAAAGTCAGGCTTTCTGTGCATGGGAACCAACAGGGACTTACAGTATGAATTGTTTCAGTGGAGAAACTGACTGTTAATGAGCTTAATATTGTAGTGTGAGTGGCTGTCTATTTCTGGCTCCTATCTTTTCAGAGAAATAGACATGGAACTTAAGTGTGCATATGTGCTATGCAGAAAATGCATAGTGAACCAAGAGAAAAGTAGGGGGCCAACTGGACTGTAAGAAAAATTCCTTATGGGAATGGAGTGTTGCCAGCAGAATAGTTCTTCAGTCCTGTAACTCATTCCAGGATGACCATCAATGAAATAAGTGTTCTTAGAAATGGGTTGTCTGAAAAACTGCAAATAGTTCTAGGCCACAGATCCAGTTTCCATGAAAGATACCAGACTTGCAGTTTCCTTATTATTTGGGATCTTCTTTTTGTGATATTTTGTAATTATACCTAGCTAACCCCATGGTTTCTTATTGCTTTACATAGGATGACTGCCTCTTAAAGGTTTGGTATTCTATGACTGGTTGGAAGTCATCTCTTCTGCCCCAAGAGAATGAAGAAAAGAAAAAATGTTCAGGGGTTGTCCACTTCTCATTTGTTTATTTGGCGCATCCTCGAGCAGTGACAGGATTTTCATGGCGTAACATTAGCAAGTACATGCCCAGGTTTGGAAGTTTTCTTTTTAAAAAAAACAAAAAACAAAAATGAGCAAGCCTTTGACCAAGTATTTTTTAACACTCTGCTTGAAGTTTGGCTATCAAGAACATGGTTAGATTTCTCTGCTTATACTTTCAAGAAGTAAAACATATCAACATCTTCCCATAAGCTTCTGTATTACCTAGTACAATAGTGATAGTCATGTTAACAGGTGAGACTTATTCTAAAATATGGTCTAAACTTCAGTGCCTTCTCAAGTTATGTGAGGAAGCATGGATGTAAGGCTTTGTCTTCACCAAATGGTGCTATGACATTGGAAAGAAAATGTTTGTTTAAATGATTAGCATTTAGTAAGCTATTTTCTGCACCTTGTTGTATATAGTGGTGTTTAATTTGCTGTTCAATTTCACTTTTCATTATTTAGTAAGATGTATGCATTCTTCACATAGTTCAGCAAGTCAGATAGTTTAGGCAGTTTCATAACTGCAGTTCTATAATAAATGTTGCATTTATCAAATAATAACCATTCCATGTTCACATGCACTTTTGCCAATAATCTATGGGTTTATCGGCATGCCAAAAAACCCTACTGATATAAAACCTTTAGTTCGGGGAGAGGTAGAAATTTAGATGAAACAATAACTACTAAATACTTGTATAATCCCCTAATTTCTGCTGTGTCCATATAGCTAATTTAATTACATTGGGTAGTAACCTTGATATGTCTATCGTTAGGGGTTTGGTCTGTAACGTGTTACTCACATCATGTCTTGATGGCATCTGTCGGCTGTGGGCAGAGACATTGTTACCAGAAGATACTCTTCTCGGTGAGCAGATCTGTGAAACCAGCACTTCTAGCATTAGCAGCACTATCTCTCAATCTGGAAACCAAAAGGACAAAATACAGCATGCACTAGAGGTACAAGTAAATACTTTGTGGATTTTTTGTTTCAGGATTCTTAAAAAGTAAATATTTTAAGGATGTAGAACTCTTAAGAATATGTATTATCTAGTTCTTATAAGCATAACAGTCTGAATCATATCAGTTTTTGAAGTCTATTATTAAACAGTGAAGAAGTCGGAGACTTTGCAACTCTGCACCCAAGCTCCATGTTCTTAAAACTCAATCAACTTTTTCTACAGCTAACTAATAGTGACAGGAAGAGACAATGTTTGATGGAATAGAGATGGTTTCATTCTGATTGGGTCTGAAAGTCTGTCATTATAAAAACAGTGAAGGCAGGAAATAAACTCTTCCAATTTTTACTTATCTGATTTAATAATTCCATTTCTAAAGGGTGGTATTATGGGGCTCTAAATTTCAGTGGCAGTCATATCAAGTCTATTAAGTTTATAGTAAGAGAAAACCTATCAATATAAAACAAGAAAACAAAACAAAAAAAACCCCACCACCCTACCACTCATTTGTAGACTATTACAGACCAAGTTTTTACTACTTCTATATTATGACCATCAACAAATACGGAGAGTGGAACCAAGTATGCTTTGCGCTGTTGAATCAGTTGTGCTCTACGTATGCTCTCAGCAATTTTCAGTGACACAAAAATAGTTCATTATAAAATTATATTGCAAAGGTTACCGCTTTTAGATTGTTGTAATTGTTTATGAACATTACACAAAATAGCGTGTATTTTTGTGTTGTTGTTGGAGCAGATATTAAAGGAATTTTCAGAACACTGTTAGAAGTGCTTTGCCTTTGGCCAGAACTGACGTACATAAATGTTACTAATATCTGTTGAAATCTATTTAAAATAATCCTTTTAAATTAGTCTTTACTTCTTAGGTAGAAGGAAGTTAAAAAGCTTTAGGCTTTATATAAGTGTGAATTCTTACCTTACAGTTTTTTAGTATTCCTTAATTTATTTTTTATAACTATTTCAGACAATTCACCATTTGAAAAATATGAGAAAAGGACAAAGGAGATCTTCAGTTCTTGTTACCCACCCAGATGTATTGCCAGATCAACAGGGTACTCATGAAGTTCAGCGTCACATTTCACATCACGCAAATGCACTTGGTCACTTCCATATAGCAGCAAGCATCAACCCTAATACAGGTGAAATACAACCATTTATTAAACTGTAACAATATATTTGTATAAAATGAAAAAAATAAAGGGGGCTGAGATGCATTCTTTGCTTTGCTTTATTGAATACAGGGAATTTGTACGAAGACTGTTATTTCACAAGTCTGTTACTTGGCATAGAGTTTTGTAAGACAAATGAGGCTGAATTTATTCTGAATACCTTCAGCACTTTTAAAAGACAAATTCATCTTTGCACAACAGAAAGCAAAAGAAACCTAAACTTGAAGTCTTCTTTGCATTTCATTGTTGGGTTTGGGAGGCAATGGTTTATGATGAATAGAGTATTTGCTTCCTACAGAATATGTAGTGAATGAAAAAAACCTGTACCAGATTTTTTGGCAGGAAACCAGCTGCTTTTTATAGAGTAATGCAGAATATTTTAAACAAGGAAAAGATTAAAGAGCAATCATGTGCCTTACCTGAAATTTGTACATGAAATGACAACACTGCAACATATGAAACTGAACAATTAGAACTGTTGAGTATCATTTACTATTCACATAAGAATCAATTTTCATGTAAATTCATCGATGTTATAATATCTTTACATTTTTTTATTACAATTGCATGTAGAAACTTGATCCACTTCTTACCTTTTCTAATCTTACAGGCAGAAATTCTGTTCTACCTGAAATAAGTTAAATATCTAAATTAAGAAATCTCTGTTTGTGTGTATATAAATAAAAAGATGAGCAGTTTAATATATAGCTTTTTTATTTGTTTAAAAATGTCCACAGATATTCCATCAGTCTTGGCTGGAACAGCTTTTAATATAGATGAAGGAAATGGAGGCTTCGTTGTTCACTGGTTGAATAATAAAGAATTTAATTTTACATCCTCTATTGAAGTATTTATGCAGCATCTAAGAAAAATTTCTGAACAACAACTAGAACAAGATTTTGATGTTGAGGTTGAAGAAGAAGAAATGGAAGAAAAAGAGAGAGGATTACGTATGAAATTAGATCATGGTTAGTAATATCGAGATAATGTAGCACAAGAATTATTCTGAAGCACTGTTGCACATTAATGCAATAACTAATGCAGTTATTTAGCACCAGAATTATAAGTGGTAACATTTTATCGCTAATCTAAAATAAATAGACATTTACAGCTGAAATTTTGGCTGCTGTAATTGTAGGCATGAAAAATTCAATTATGTACTCTGTTGAATGCAATAGTGATACACAGTGAAAAAGAAAGGTAGCTTTTGTCTTTTATTTCCATTTTGGATATATTCCACTGAGCTAGGTATGACTAAGACCTGCTTTCTATTTACCTTACAATCTGATTGTCAGTAATGACATACCAACTTATGGCAAGCTTTAAGAAGGGTTGGACATAGCTCCATTTTAATGCAACTGCACTGTTTCTAGTACGGATAAGATTTACATCTTAAACCTTAGATCACCCGATGATCCCAAGTGTAGCTGTTCACAAAGGAATGGAGAGACATATTTTGAAATTAATGAGGGAAAACTTACTCTACCAGAAATACTTTACATTGGTGTGGGAGAGTCACTTAGCCAGTAAGAATGTGTAAAAATAAAAATCTGTCTACAGAAACTAGTAAGACCAAGTAATGATAGTAAACTGGTGATACATGGTGTCATTTATAATGCTTAGGTTCTTAAAATCTAGATTACTGATGCAGTAGTTAAGTGTGTGATAATTATTACTGAACATGCACTACATACTAGTTCATCAATCATTATATACCATACATTTCATGATCACCTTCTAAATAAAAAAAAATACCCACATTAATTTGGAACCAGCATTCATATGAAATGTGTGGGTTTGTATAGTTGACCAGAATAATCTTAGGCAAGGCATTACTCTTAAGTATCTGGATTTTTACGGTTGTATTTATTATTACTTGTATTGCATAGTTAGAAGTGACAGTCAAAGGCCAGAGCCCCATATTTTTGTACAGACAGACCAAAGAAAAATGTTTTTACCCTCAATGTGCATGAATGTTCTTATCAGATAGTACTATTAGCTGATTTAAAAATATTGTGGTGTTTTGAGTAGAAACTGATAGGGAAATCTTTGCGATGGATAAAATGGCACATTTCTTTTCTATTGCAGACTTGTCTATAGATAGAGAATCAGAGACAGGGACTGGTACAGGCTCTTCAGAACATGAAGATGGAGAAAGAGAGGGAAGCCCCAAAACATCTCTACTAGCAGGCCCACGCATGCCTCTTCCAACAGTTTTGTTAGATCGGAAAATTGAGTTGCTCCTAACTGAATGGAACAGAAATCCAGATATGCTTTTTACTATCCATCCTATTGATGGTACCTTTTTGGTGTGGCATGTGAAATATTTAGATGAATACACTCCAGGCATCTTTCAACAAGTTCAGGTATTGTATATTTGAAATTGTTTGATTATTTATGATCTTAATCAACAATCATTTTGTCCTTTCTTTTATATCTGAACATCAGTATGAATTTAATTTTAAGTACTTCCTGTGAAACAGCTATTTATTCAGACTTAAGCTGGGTTGTTATATTCTAATTTTTTTCTTTCTTTCTTTCTTTCTTTTTTTTTTTATTTTTTTTATTTTATTTTTAGGTTTCATTTTCTTCTAGGATTCCTGTTGCATTTCCATCAGGAGATGCCAGTTCCCTTAGCAAAAATATTATGATGTATGCTTGCCCTGTCTTTGTAAAAGACAACAGTAATGCTGTACATCAGAAGACAATGGACTTTCCAGATAATACTCTAGCAAATAAAGGACAAAGCTTTGCCCAGGACAGTGCAAATGTGAATATAATCTCTCCCCTAGTAATGATGATTTCCAAACATGTAGATGGCTCTCTAAATCAGTGGGCAGTTACTTTTGCTGATAAATCAGCTTTCACTACTGTGCTAACTGTATCACACAAATTTAGGTACTGCGGTCACCGTTTTCATCTCAATGATCTAGCTTGCCATTCTGTTTTACCATTACTGCTAACATCTTCTCATCATAATGCTCTATTAACTCCTGAATCAGACAGTTCCTGGGACTCTGACAGAATAAACAGAATTATGGATCCTATTAAACATGTGAAAGGTTCTTCTAGGCAGCAACTTAAAAATGCAGCAACCCGTACATTCCATGACCCAAATGCAATCTATAGTGAGCTGATTCTGTGGCGTGTAGACCCTATAGGACCTTTATCATACACTGGAGGAGTATCTGAACTGGCTCGAATTAACTCTCTTCATACATCCGCTTTCTCTAACGTAGCCTGGCTTCCAACACTTATTCCCAGCTATTGCCTTGGTGAGTATACTTAGCATGTTTCCATTTAGAATTAATACTGAAAGTCACAGAATTAATTTGTTAAAATAAATTACTATTGTATTTGGAGTATATTTATATTAACTTTTCAGTAATTTCCTTGTATTATGCAAATTAAGCATTTTTCTTTCATTTGAGGCTAAGTTACTTCAGAACATTTCATCTTGTCTGAGTCTGTCTGTAGTTACTGTGGATCAGCTGACATTCAATATTAGCTGACATTCATCACTCTCACAAACAAGACGATCCCTTTCCTTAGTGCTTTAGGCAGCTTCCCTAAGTGTTCTCTGCATTGACATGGTATTAATAATGCAGATGTTCTGATGACTTAGGCATCTGGGTTGTTGGCCACATACAGCTGCAGGAGGCAGTGGGTTTAACAGAACTAGTTTTTGGACCGCTTGAACGTCTGAATTATTGGGAAAGATTTTCAGGCAAAATTTACAGTATCAAAATCTTTTAACATGCTGGCTAAGAACTCTGCTTAGAAGATCCTGAAACAATACCAAAATTCTTCAGGCCATCAGTGGTTTACAAAAGGCCAGTTAGAACACAGAATATTTTTAAAGAAATAGACTACGTTAACTTTACAAAACTGCAAACAATACTTTTTCAGAGGTCAGGCAGTACAACATCTAATGTGTAATGCCCTAGGACAATTCTTCAGTTTTTCTATTTAATTTTAGGGCTTTCTATTGCAGTTAGGAAAATTGTCTCTACAAATGTTGCTCTATTCAGCCACTCAGATACTTATTTTTGAATTATCATAAAGATGGTGTAGTAGTTGTCGTCTTTGTATACAGTACTAAAAATGTTGTTTGTGCTGTGGTTGTAATATTAAATTTTATACTAATAATGCCAGGTTATTTTATTATGCTAAGGCCAGTCTGACCTTTGCAATGATTAAATGGGTGTCAAAGATGTTGTACAACCTCAAAAATCCTAAATATGCTTAATAAATGCGTAACATAGCTTTGATTTAAAATAAAATAAATCCATTTTCTCTGCTTACATAGTAACATTCTGTGCTGTCTGAATTCCACAAAGTCTTCTAAACACAAATAACTAGCTGCTTCCCTCTTATAATGTAAGAGGAACATGTATATCGGGATAGAAAACCTTGTGTCAAGCCTGTTCTGTATACTGTAGAGAAGCAAAAAAGATAGTCTGTTACAGTTTTTCATATGTTATTCACTACTGCAGGTATATTTCTCCCTCCACTTTTATATCTGCACTTTTTACTGGAGGGTAGAAGGGAATATTCGTAGAGGTTAATATTACCCAAATTGCCTAGAGACAGTAACCAAGGAAAAAAGCTATAGCTAATATAGCTTTTCTGAACAGGTGACCTTAGACTCCTACTCTGACAGCCAAGGGATGCTAGAATTAGCCCTTCCGAGCACCTCCTTAAAGGTGACGGTAAAGAGAACATAATCATTTTAAGGAACGGCAGCATTCCCTTAGGTGTACTACATGCTGGTTTTTGCATGTGTAAACGACGTTTGTAACCATATATGAATTCTGATTAGATTATTCACTTTTATGAGGAGTTTCAGTTACATACATGAGCAGAAAGGGAATTGTTTCAAAGTTCAAGTACTGGTGGCTTAATGCGCACATTTGCTTCAGTACTTCATGAAAATTATGTTGGAAACATACTCAGATATTGTGAAGTGCATTTTAATAGATTATCTGATGCCATTTGACTGCCATTTTTTTCTCTAACTACAAAATTTTTGTGTTTTCTATTAGGTACATACTGCAATTCTGCTAGTGCTTGCTTCGTTGCATCCGACGGCAAAAACCTGAGACTCTATCAAGCCGTTGTAGATGCACGAAAACTTCTAGATGAATTATCTGACCCTGAATCATCTGTAAGTTTTATGTAGCAATGGTTTGAAAGTATTAAAATAAAACTAATTAAGGTAACTTTTATTTTCCTCTCCAGTAGTTTGTCTTCACTTAGTTCTGTATAATTTTTTGTGCCATTCCGTGTATAAGATCTTATGTATTATACCTTGCAGAATTACATTTTGCAGCTGTCCGTAAACATTAGCAGACAGAAATGCAGCTATTACTACTAAACATAGCTGGGCTGAAACAAAATTTCCCTGACAAGTTTCCCCAGCCTGTAGCAGGTAGGGGGAAAGGAAAAATAGAATTTTTTTTTTTCTTTGTCCACTCAGAAGAGGGGAGTCAAGAGCAAGTAGGAAGGTGAAGACAGAAGAGCAAGTCTTAGGTGTATCCACCTAAGTTACATTTATATATCAGGAAGGGCAGAGATGGTGGGATAGGAGGGAATCAGCAGGTTATTGCTAGGGGTAATATTAGCTCTTATTTTTTTCTGTAATAAGCAATTTTTTCATCCTTTTTTATCTTTCATTTCTGTGACTTTAAGCAAAGTAAAGCCTGACCTTGCACTGTTAACTGTATAAAGAAGCACATCTTTCCTTTTTTTCCATTCATCTATTATTTTATAAGCTATCCAGCAAGATAGAGCCTGTCACTATTCAGATCAGTCTGAGGAATCTGTTCTAGGAGCCATGACTGTGAACATTCCAGTAAAAATCAGTAGAGGCTTCAGTTTATATATAAGCTGTACTGATTTTTTTTTTTACATGTTGTGACAAAACCTGGAGCTTTAAAGAAGAGTGAAGAAGTGTATTTGAGTTTCTCATGGCACAGATACTAAGTTATGTTATGAAAGGATAAATCTTTAAATAAACAACACTTAGTTTCCATAAAAACTGGTGTGCTATCCCCATAAATAGCTGCAGTCTCACAACAGTGCAAATCTCCTGATAAACGCATTATTCATAATTGCCAAAATGACAACAGGAAGAAGTCTGTTACATTTTACACTAACAAGGAAAATTAAAGCATCAGTTTATTGTAAATTACTGCAATTTCTAAAGGAAAAATATACTAACTCTTCTCATTTTGTTCTGTTTCAGAAACTTATTGGGGAAGTGTTTAACATTGTGAGCCAACAATCTACTGCTCGACCAGGATGCATTATTGAACTCGATGCAATAACTAACAAAGTAAATAAATAGTTACATTTTTAAGTGTATCACATAAAGGTGTTTAATAGCTTTGTCAATTAACCTAATCTGTTGAAAAGAAGTAAAAGAGATAACATTTCTCTATGGTGGTAATGACTGCCTTGAACTTTTGTGAATGTTGAGATACCTTGAATGTTTTAGTCAGACAACTTTCTTTTAGCTGTTAGGAGCTCAAAGCCTGTTGTTAGCATGTAACAGTATTTTCTAAGCATAAATCTTGATGAAAACAAAACTTAACTAAAGACTGGTTTACAAACCATCATAATTTAAAGGAAAAAACCAACAATCCCCCCCAAATACAAACAAACAAAAAGATGAACAACGTTAAAAAAAACCCCAAACCTAAAAACTAGACCTAATTATTCCAAAATGTAGGAATTATAGCCATGTATGACTTCAGGTTTTTTGTCTGTCTTGTAAGACACATTTTTATCTGTTAACTAATACAGCTATACATTTCAAAAAATGAGGGGGTAGTATTATTACACCTTGTTCTTACTCACAGTTATTTTGATCATATGTGTTCCAGTGCTGTTTTCTGTTAGGAAGTAGCCTGTGAAAACAGTGGTTTACCATTTCTTAATTAGACATCTGGATTTTTTTGACATATATAAAGATGTATTTCTCTGTCAATAAATTTTCCTGTCTTTTAAGTATTAATCACATAGGATCTTCAATTTTAAGTTCATATTTACAAAATATTTTTCTAGAATTTTTATAGATGAGTACAAGGAATACTCTTTCCATGTTTCTCTGGAAAAAGAGGGTGTTTTGCAACATGAAAACTTTGCCATCACTGTCTTTGGAGGATGTATTTTTCTTTGCCTGCAGGAAAGGATTTCACTGCTAGCGGCCTCCTTTGTAGAGAGGTGGAGGTAATGCAAAGAAATCTGTTGCTGTCAGGAAGGACAGCTGTTGAGATATCCAATTCATGCAATTAATTCCCTTTTTTTTAGATTTCCCAAGCAATTCACTGCAGACATGTATTCCCATTGAAGAGGGATAAAAGTCTAAGAGTTTTTGCCACTGTCATTTATTCAACATCTAAAGAAGTAAAAACCAGTCAGATACTAATTCATCTGTCAATAACTGGCAAAAATGTTATTACATTATTTGTCTAGCATGGTAGGTATCAGTGAAATTATTTGAATATACAAACAGTAGGTTCTAGAATATGCTGCTCTTAATATGAGGAAATTGGTTGGTTTTCCTGATGCATTGAAATAATTTTCAACATTATAAAAGAAAATGATCCTCATCAGTAGCTAGATTGCACAAAAGAAATAATTGCATTAGTACAAAATGTTTCTATACTGTTCTGGAAGCATAACTATTGCTTAATGTTTCAGTGTGGCTCAAACACACAATTGCTTCATGTCTTTCAAGAAGATTTCATTTTGGGATACAAACCACATAAGGAAGATGTGGAAGGGAAAGAAACCGAGATATTTTTCCAGCCATCACAAGGTATACCATAAAAATAACTATTATGAATGAAGTAGGTACCAAAAATGTTCTTAAAGAATACTGAAATCTAGCTGGCATATGCTAGTTTCCTTTTTAATGAGAACCGCTAGAATTCAGTATAATGGCTGTTTCATGTTTCTCATGTGAATTGTTGTTTACATAGTAATGGTATTAAACAAAGGTAATTCGCTTAGAGTGAAACATTTTAACTCATATGGCAAAGTCTATTTTTTACAGTGCTGTATATTATATATAAAAAATGTGTACAAAATAAAACAAGTGTATTTTCTGCATCAATATGTTGTTCCAGCTGATAAGGTGAATATATCTGACTTCTGAGTTAATACAGTAGAAAGTAACTGGGGAATTTGGTAGTAGACTTAAACCTTTAAAAGAAAAATGAACCAAGCAGGCAAGTGGAAAAGAGTTTTTACAATCTAGCAAAATAGTTCGGACTGACTGGGAGAGCAAATATAGCTAATAAATTAGATTTGCCACTAATACTCAGGTCGTCTGTAAGTCAGTCTATCTTGTTATTTTTGTAATTCTTCTGTAGCCACGAGCAAACAAAATGTTGATTAAAAATGTTATTAACGGTACTGTTTGAATATTTTGTTTAATAATCAAGCAATTTCTTTCAAAGAGGAAAACGGGGGGTTTAGTACCAATTTTTAGAGAGTCTTCTGTTACTGAAAATTATTTATGTTGAACATAAATTCGTGATAGTGATAATAGGTTTAAATTACAGGGTATCGTCCACCGCCTTTCTCTGAAAAGTTCTACCTAGTAGTAATTGAAAAAGATAGTAATGGCTGCTCTGTTCTTCAGATGTGGCATCTTCATCTCAAATCTGTGCAAGCCTGTTTAGGTGAGTGAGTGACTATAATTTTCTTAGAGACAGACATTTCTTTCATATTATTTAAAGTAAAGCTTGGTGGTTTATTTTAAAACAAATTGTGTCACCTTTGTCAAGCAGAAGCCTCAAAGTCAGGAATCTTCAAAATGATTTATTAATGCAATAGAAGCAGTAAGATTCTTTACAAATGTCAGTTGCAGTCTATACCAATAGCAATATAAAAATGAGTTGATAGGGTGAGTAATGTACTTAAGCACTGGATTCTTTATTTTAAACTATCAGTATTTCAGAATGTTATGGGTATCTTAAAATGAATAGTCACAGCATGCAATAAAACTAGCACAGCCTGCACACACCATATAATTATTTTCTATGTGGCTTAAGCACTGCTAAAAAAATAAATCTGGTTATAGGACATTCATGCCTTGTCCTTACTTATAAACAATTTTAACACTTTTGGCAATTTTTTTTTACATAGCAAAACCAACTGAAGCTACTTCATCAGAGAATAAGCTTAGTGTACCTGAGCAAAAGACTGTGGATTCTTCTCCAGATATATCACCTGGCATAAGTCCCATTCCACGATCTTCATCAATTGCTAATCTTCAGACTGCTAGTAAACTCATTCTGAGCTCCAGACTTGTGTATAGCCAACCTCTGGATCTTCCTGTTGGTGTAGAAGTAATAAGAGCAACTCCATCAGCAGGTAAATTTAACATTTTTTTTCTATCCAGTTGGTCCACTAATTTTGCCTCCTAGTTTATAGGATTGTATCTCCTCAGCCTACCACATTGTGATTTACTGATACAGGGAATGCAGGACTGAAGAGGCTCTGTCAAATCACTGTGACCTTGTCTTGTTGCTCTTTCATAAATGTATCAAGTCCCCACTGAAAAGCTGTTCCTGACACTTAATGCTCTAGTAGTTGGAAACTTAACTTCTATCTCTTATTTATTAATGAACAATTTATACCTGCTTGTTCATCGGCCAGCATTAATGTGTTGGGTATATAGTGCTTTTTCTACCTGATACACTCACACCTTCTTTGTCTATCTTTCTGTGTCTCTCCTATCTTAGGAACCCTCTTAGGTTTCATTTTTGTAGGCTATATGAACTTAATCTTAATTTCCTTAATCTCATCTGATTAAGGCTTTGTATTCCTGTCATTATTCTACCAACCCTACTCTGAATTAGTTTAGTTCCAGCTTATCTTCTTTGAATAGTGACCAGAAATGGAGATGATTAATAACATTCAAGCTGCAAGACTCTTATCAGTCTCAATACATTTGCCCTACCCAACTCCAAATTAGAAAAATAATACCAGGTTGTAAAGCCCTCTCTCAGTAGTTAGACAGTGTTATGTCTGCCTTTTTCATATAGGTATTCTACTTTGTATTACTAAATCTAAATATATTTGTTCTAACTTCAGGTCACCTGAGTTCTTCATCAATATACCCAGTCTGCCTTGCACCTTATTTGATAGTAACATCATGTTCAGACAACAGAGTGCGGTTCTGGAGATGTACTGTAGAGACAGACCTAAACAGCAAAAATGAAGAAAGGGAAACATATCATTGGAGAAAATGGCCTTTAATGAATGATGAAGGAGAAGACAACAGCAGTACAGTGAGCATAGTAGGAAGGCCAGTTGCCGTGAGCTGCTCTTATACAGGACGTCTTGCAGTAGCATACAAACAACCCATACAGCATAATGGTTTTGTGTCCAAAGAATTTTCCATGCATGTTTGTATACTTGAATGTGAGTCTACAGGAGGATCAGAATGGGTTTTGGAACAGACAATTCATCTGGATGATTTAGTTAAGGTTGGAAGTGTACTTGATTCAAGGGTCAGTGTAGATAGTAATTTATTTGTTTACAGTAAATCAGATGCTTTTTTGAATAAAGACAAATACCTGGTGCCCAGTATCAAGCATTTGGTGCATTTGGACTGGGTATCAAAAGAAGATGGTTCACATATATTGACAGTTGGAGTTGGTGCCAACATCTTCATGTACGGAAGACTTTCAGGAATTGTAACAGATCAAACTAGCAGCAAAGAGGGAGTAGCTGTCATTACTTTACCACTAGGTGGTAGCATAAAACAAGGTATAAAGTCAAAGTGGGTGTTGCTTAGATCAATTGATTTGGTATCGTCTGTAGATGGCACTCCTTCACTGCCTGTTTCTCTGTCCTGGGTGAGAGATGGTATACTGGTAGTGGGAATGGACTGTGAAATGCACGTTTACGCCCAGTGGAAACATGCTGTCAAGTTTGGTGATGGAGAAAGTGATGTTTTTACTACTGAAGACTCAACAACACAAGATCCACTCAAAACAAGCTTGGTAGTGAAGAAGACCAGTGTAATTGATGGGGCAGGTATTGTGGATGATGTTTTTGGCACTCCGACTGTAATTCAGGATGGTGGCCTTTTTGAAGCTGCTCATGTTCTTTCACCTACTCTACCCCAGTATCATCCAACCCAGTTATTAGAACTTATGGATCTGGGTAAAGTTCGCCGAGCCAAAGCCATTCTATCGCATTTAGTTAAATGTATTGCAGGAGAAGTTGCAATAGTTAAAGACACAGAAGCTGGAGAAGGAACTGGTCCTAAACGCCATCTTTCTCGCACCATTAGTGTAAGTGGTAGTACTGCAAAGGATACCATCACAGCTGGAAAAGATGGTACTCGAGACTACACAGAGATAGACTCAATTCCCCCACTGCCACTGTATGCACTGCTTGCTGCAGATCAAGATGCCACGTATGTTTCTGAAGAAACTTCTAAAATACCTCAGGGCTCTGAAGATCATGCTAAGAGAAAAACAGAGGATCAGTACTCAGATCTGTTCCAGATTCAGCCTGTTACAACTGAAGACTTCATTGATTTTGAGCCTGAAAAGAGGGAGAGTAAATCCAAAGTTATTAATCTGTCACAGTACGGTCCAACTTACTTTGGCCGAGAACATGCTAGTGTCCTTTCAAGCCACCTGATGCACTCAAGTCTGCCAGGCCTCACTCGACTGGAGCAGATGTTCCTTGTAGCTTTGGCAGACACTGTGGCCACAACAAGCACTGAACTAGATGAGAATAGAGATAAGAATTACTCAGGTTAGTAACTGACGCATTACTGAATTAACATTCGGTTTCTTCTCGGCAAAGGTAAACCTAGTCCTTGGGAATTTGGGGATAACAAAGCTGAAAGCTAGTATCGGTTATTCGGATTAGATGCAGTAAGAAAGAAAAACACTTAAATATAAATCTCTACTTATATTTCATACATAATAAATAACTTGTAGTTCAGGTTCTCAGCAAGTTTAGAAACATAGATTCCTCACACACTGCATATGTTAAGTTGTATATATGCTCTTATGGTCACCTGCATGTTCAAAAGTCAGTGTTTTATATTTCACAGGAAGAGATACCTTAGATGAATGTGGCTTACGGTATTTGTTGGCTATGCGCTTGCACACCTGCCTTCTGACATCGCTCCCACCTCTGTATCGAGTTCAGCTGCTTCACCAAGGTAATTCTTAGGGCAAAGTATTGCTTTCATTTGATCCACTTGAGTTGACAGGATCTGGTTATTTTTGATCTATAATATTATGATATTTCTATTATCTGATATTTATTTTAGATTATATCTATTCCACTAATGCCCTTATCTTGCAAAGGCTTAGTACAGGCTTCCCTACATGCACTGTGAATAGCAAAAAAAGTATAGCTGTAGAACAGAAGAAAGATTCTGCCCCATTCAGTTTGAGGAATGAATAAGTTCCTCAACCAAATGACATACAGATTTTATATATATTTCATTGTTTCTGCTGGAGGAATGAAGATATTGCTTTACATAAGCATGGCTTTATCATACCTTAAAGACTATTTTACTATTTTCATGACAGCAGGTTGTGAAATACAGGAAAGGAAAGCAGGTAGCACCTAAACAGCAGAGAGAAAAGTTTCTGGCCCAGAATGGGTCTGCCTCTGTGATAAAGGAATATTTTTCCTTCAATCTTTCGCCATATAACTCTAGTACAAATACGAATGGGGTTCTGGAAAATGATGGAAGAAGCACTGAGGAGAGGACCTCCCTAGTGAGCAAAAAGATATTTCAGCTGTTCCTTTAGCAGCTCTACTTCCTGTTGAGGGAAACAGTCTCTCTCAGATCTACCTAACTCTTGGGTTGGTGATCCCACTTTGCATCCTTGACATATTCCATTTGCTTATTAACAAGTCTCAATCTTCTGAATTTTATTATCTTATGTTATTGTTTAGGCCTATCTACTTGCCATTTTGCATGGGCTTTTCATTCTGAGGCTGAGGAGGAGTTGATCAATATGATTCCTGCTATCCAGAAGGGAGACCCACAGTGGTCTGAATTAAGAGCTATGGGTATTGGTTGGTGGGTCAGGAATATCAACACACTCCGAAGGTGCATTGAGAAGGTACTTCTTACTGCTTACAAATTATAGTTACATGCTGTTAGGTATGCCTCAACAGATAGTCACGGTGACTTGTATATAGCAGATTCCTTTGTACTCCAGCCCAGCCAGGAGACTGCATAACTAGTTTTTTCTGTGCCAACTGATGTTGGCACTCCCAGCTTACAAATGTCATTATTCAATAGTAAGATAAAATACAACTGATCTAGGGAAAAGCCATTTCTGAAGCACCTAATTTCTCCCCCCCCCCATATTTTACAGTATGTTAAAGGTCATATTAAGTACTCTATTTTGAGAAGAACCTTCTGTTCAGATAGATGAGACAGTATATATCTGTAGATTAAACAGGGAATTATGCTTTGAGTTCAGTAGTGGGTTTTATTTAAGAAATAAATATATCTAAAAATATTAGTCAATAAAAACTATATAAAGGGTCTTTTTGCAAATTTTCCATTTTTTATAATGGAGTACTATAGAACATAGATCCGAACTGCAAATAAATGCAGGTTTTACTCTTCTGAAGGGTCACAAGATCACTGTTTCACAGAAATATGCACCTATATTATGTAAAACCAAAATAACACCAAATCTCATTTGCAGGCAGAGTATTCTTATGGGAGGTCTAATAATGAATAAAATGAAATATCGTTTTGGTTAATATCTAAAACTGTTTCCCATAGCTACCAATGAGATTTAAATCCTTGCTTTAATAAGAATTTCAGCTTTCTTGTAACTCGAAGTTTAACAGATTTGAATAATTACTAGCTTTAGCTTTGTATTACCACAAATAATGCCATCTCTGAAATGCCTGTGGCACAGAAATACTTACTGGTTTACTGAATTTCCAAGTCATCTGTTATAAAAATACTTTTTAAAAAGTTACAGGATACTCAAAAGAACCCAGGAGCAAAACTTAATTATCCTAGTACTCCAAATCAAATGCATTTACATCTGAGTCCTATACAAAAACTAGTGTTCATTTAAAAAAATACTTGTATTAGCTTAAGTATATGGAAATAATGGATTACAAGAGGAATTTCACCTAATAGCATGAGTTACTGTAACATTCTTAAAGAGCAGATTTTTTTTGCACATTTGTAATGTCCCACTGTGGTTGAGAGGGACAAAAAAACCAGCAGTACTGCTGTTTTTCTGACTCCTAAGAACATTTACAGTGTAATGAGAGCTGTCACATATGAATAAAAATTCTGACAGAAATTATTGTTGCTTTGTAGAAATAATACAGTCACCTAGATCATCCTCCCTGACAGAGAACATATGTTATTTAGCTAAAAGCAGCCTTTATATTTTCAGTAATAATAGTAGGTTTTGTTTACTACAGGTTGCAAAAGCTTCATTCCAGAGGAACAATGATGCCTTAGATGCTGCACTCTTTTACCTTGCTATGAAGAAAAAGGCAGTGGTGTGGGGTCTGTTTAGGTAAGTTCTGCTAACTGTAAGTTTGATTAAATCTTAATTGAACTAGGAATGCAAAGCAGAACTTATTCAAGATTAGAGTTTAATTTAAAGTGATGTTGTTTGAGTGATTGTATGCTAAGGTTATATAATAAGTAGCTGTACACATTGTATTTCTTTATGCAGGTCCCAGCATGATGAAAAGATGACTGCCTTTTTCAGCCACAACTTCAGTGAAGATAGATGGCGCAAAGCTGCTTTAAAAAATGCTTTTGCATTGTTGGGAAAACAACGCTTTGAACAATCAGCTGCATTTTTCTTGCTAGCAGGTTCACTGAAAGATGCTATAGAGGTATCTACTTTTGAGAAATTAAGATTCAGTTTCTAATTTGATCTATGTAACTGCATCCTTACAAGCTATTCTCTGCTGATGTTTTCACAAATTGTGGCAGCACAAATGGTATGGTATGTCCACATATGACCCCCTTGTGCCCTGCAGACATACTATTCACCTCTGCACTACTGTGAAAAGCAGCTTGGAAGCTGATCTGAAGGCCAGAATAATTGTTCTAATACATCAGTCCTCAGTGGTAGCACTCTTGGGAATACCAGTCATGACCCTTCTGGCAAAACTTTCTGTTTGATCAGCACAGTTAAGCTGTAGCACTCTGCTCAGCCTCCAGCTACTCTGCATGACCTATTGTTACAACTTTAAGTAAAAAAAGTAGTCAGAGTTCTCTTCTGAAGCAGCCCTAGGATCCCTTTTTAGTGGAGCTGTGATGTTGCCTGCCACAAGGGAGGCGAGAGCTGTAAGCAGGATCATAACCTAAGCAGTACATCTCAGAAGAGAATGGGAATTAGAGAACCTTTAGTTATCCTGCCTATTTACATGCAGTATGTTTGTCTTCACCTGAGAATGTAAAGAGTTTTCCTCAGAGATTAATTCTGCAGATGAGACAGTGTGAAGAATATCTTACTAGTGATGTATTACCGTTAAAGTTGGAAGTTATGTTTATTCTACTAGGTAGAATAAAAATAAACATCTTTACTTCTGCCATATTATTTTTTGACATGCTGTACTGCTATGCATATGATAATTCCTGAAATAGAAGAAAGTACACTTCTTTCCAAACACAGAAGAAAATATGTTACTTAGATATCTAACACTTACCACATTTTTGACCCAAAGATCAGGTATGATGAGAAAAAATTATCTGTTCTGTAAACATATATTGCTATTACCTTCACTGTTATTTTAAAGAACTACCTTTCCCTCATAAAGCCATCTTTTCCCCACTTCTTATTGTAGGTGTGCCTTGAGAAAATGGAAGACATCCAGTTGGCTATGGTTATTGCTCGTTTATATGAATCAGAGTTTGAAACCTCTGTCACATACACCTCCATTCTTTATGAAAAGATTTTGGGTTGCCATAAGGATGGAACTGGGTTCAGCTGTACTAAATTGCATCCTGATCCATTTCTGAGAAGCATTGCATACTGGATAATGAAAGATTACACTAGAGCACTGGACACGTTATTGGAACAAACACCTAAAGATGATGATGAAAACCCAGGTAAGGGAAAAACATTAGTCTGATGGTACAAACTTATTAAGACAAAGTAGAGAAGGAGAAATAGTTTCTGTGTATGTATGCAGTCCCTGCCATTATGCTGAAATCATTAAATAGCTTATGTACTGGCCCACTCAATTTCTACTTCTTAAAAAAAAAAATAAAAAATTCCAATTTATTCTAAGGACTTGTCTCCAACCCCCAATACCAAACTTAGTTCTGCCATCAGATAAGTTCAGGAGGGCTGCCTTTGTTGGGTACTTCCCTACAATACCTGTCTACTGAATGCTGGCTAGTCTTTATTCCAGTGGACTTAAATTCTCATTCTTGCTTCTAGGAATTAGCAGTGTTCTGTAGCAGGATTTCCTACCCTGTCTCTTCTGACACTAATGTTAAGTGACAGGTGGCTACATAGGTTTCTGTGGCATATTCCCTCCCTTAGGGAAATCTCTACCTGGCTGATCACCTCATCTTTTTTTAGGCTTAGCTGAGTGGAGTATAACAGTGAGGCAAATGAGAGAATTCAGTATCTTTCTACTCATCCAGCTCATACCTTTAATCTTTTTGCAGGGAATAAGTAATTCTTTAATTTTGTTTTGGCAGCTAGACCCAAAACTGTCTTTGTTATTGTGTTTTGACAAATCTCTGTAATGCAGGAAATACTGCAAAACAGAATAATACCATTTTAAAGCTATTTTCAATAGATGTCATATCTGTTTAATTCCTTAGTTATTGTCAAGTCATGCAATCCTGTGGTATTCAGTTTTTACAATTATCTTCGGACCCACCCTTTGCTCATCCGAAGATACTTCAGCTCACCAGAAGGGACTTTGGCTACTTTAGGTCTAAAAACTGAGAAAAGCTTTGTTGATAAAATTAATCTTATAGAAAGAAAATTATTCTTCACTACTGCAAATGCTCATTTTAAAGTGGGCTGCCCTGTACTAGCTCTTGAAGTCCTTTCCAAAATTCCAAAAGTAAGAAAAAAGTCTACTGTAGCTGCAGAGAAAGATCCATCTAGTCCTCCAATAGAGGCTGGTGCTTCAGATTCCAAAGCTGTAAGGGATGGTGCTGGAAGTGGTGATATAGACTGGTCAAAGCCAGTTTCAACTTCCTTTGCTTTGGAGAACACTGTTGAATCTTCAGCACAATTTGACTGGAGTCAACCAGCAGTAAAATTTGATGATGAGCCCCTTACTCTTGATTGGGGTGAAGACAAAAATGGGTCAGATGAAGAGGACAAGGATGTTGGTATAATGATGAAAAATTCAAAATCCGATTCTAAGAATGGAGAAGATGAGAGAAACTCAGACACCAACATCCCACAAACACCACATGGGGAGATTTCTGATGCAGGAGACACTGAGGTTGATGTTATTGCTGAACAATTGAAGTTCAGAGCCTGTTTGAAGATCCTTATGACTGAACTGAGGACTTTGGCTACAGGTTATGAAGTAGATGGAGGAAAGCTCAGATTTCAGCTGTACAACTGGCTTGAAAAAGAGATTGCAGCTATGCATGAAATATGCAACCATGACACAGAGGCCAAAGACTATTGTAAAACATATACCAAAGTAAATGGGGATCTACTTGATCACGATGATATTATGGATAAACCAGACATTGGTTCGTATGAACGGCACCAGATAGAAAGACGTAGGTTACAAGCAAAACGAGAACATGCTGAAAGACGAAAGTGGTGGCTGCAGAAGAACCAAGCTCTTCTAAGAGTTTTTCTAAGTTATTGTAGTCTTCATGGGGCACAAGGTGGTGGTTTAGCATCTGTAAGAATGGAGCTGAAGTTCTTGCTGCAAGAGTCACAGCAGGTAAAACAAATTCAACTAATTTCTATTCAGAAGTGTGAACAGTTCTGGACTGTCACTTTTGTCAAATGCTTAAGTTTGTGCCTAGATAGATACTTCTTATGTTCTGCAAGTCTTATGGCCAAGATAATTTTAATGTTCTTGGAGAAAGAACTTGGTATTTAAGCGTGCTGCTTTTCCACATCCTGATTACTTGGTTCTTAAGAATCTGTTATATGACATTGAGGATTAGATTACCTATAATTATGGAGGATAAATGTTGCTGTTTATACTATAGCTGCAGCATTATATGTGTGTTTTAATGGAATTATAATTTTGATCACAATATTCTGGGTACCTACGTAATAAATTCACAGTTGCCAAAATAAGACAAAATCTCATTCCCTGCACCTCTGCAAATCACGCAAGGAATGGGGTCTTAGCTGCAAGGCTCAACAAGTAATACCAAGTCAGACAGGGTAGTGCTCCCTTTTACTATATTATGACATTTTCTACATTTATTTGATACAAAAAGAAGTATTTTCCAGGAAATGTAAATGACTAACCTGAGCTACAGCAGATAATCCAATACTGGGCAAGTCATTTAACTTGCTCTAGTCCTCGATTTTTCACATTTCAAATAGGAGCAGTAGACAACTGTTTGGTGGTACTAGGCTTAGCACAATCTTTTAAGATTAAAAAAATTTATGTTTATTTCCACTTGAGAAACTCAGATTAGTGCAAATTTGACTTCTGTTATGAAACTCAGACCAGTGAGTATTATGTCAACTTATGCTACTGCAAGTGCATTTTGAGTTAGTGTTTCTTAATAGACAATCCCAACACTTCCTAGTGAACTACATAAAAAAGCGCTCTGTGCACTAAACTGAAAAGAGTTCCAGGAAACTTGGCTATCAAGTCTGATCCATATTATTATAGTAAAGAACTTACTTTTGACATCAGTCACAATAAAATCTTGTCTGTACGGTGTAGACAGCAGTGGCACAGGATAAATAACCCTGGAAAAACATTTAAGATGCAAAATTATCATTTTTTTAAACTTTTTTCTGCAAGCAATAATTTTAAATACAATCTTTTCTTTTAAACAGGAAACTACTGTAAAACAGCTTCAGTCTCCACTTCCATTACCCACAACGCTACCGTTGCTTTCTGCAAGCATAGCATCCACAAAAACTGTGATAGCTAATCCTGTGCTGTATTTAAACAACCACATCCATGATATTCTTTACACCATTGTGCAGATGAAATCACCACCACATCCTAATATTGAAGATGTCAAGGTAATGAAAAGCTTTCAGGAAATGCTAAATCATATTTTTTTTATAAAATGGTGAGTAAGCATGCAAAAAATAAAATGTGGTGTTTGAATTAACTTTTCAACACTTACCCTTTCACAATACTGTCCTTCTCCCTTAACTCTAGTGACTGAAAATGCTAGTTAACCACTTGCTTTCTGACATATTTTTTGAATCTGCTTAGTTCTCTTTCATCCAAATGCTGGTCGTTCTCAGGGAACTATTCCAAATGTGAATGTTTGCTAAAACACTGAATTCTTGTCTCTTAAAACAACATGATCATTTAAGTTAACTAATTATTATCATTCTAGTCAAATCCTGTAGGGAAATTAATGAAAGTAGAGATGGGAGACTGTAAGTTACCATATAACCTTCTATTAAGATAGATATTGTAAACCTTACTCACACGTGAATTTCCTCAAGTGTACTGGTTTTTAAGGAATTATGGTGAATTACTTTATCTGACTCTATATTCAGGAGTGAATAAATTCTGTTCAGATTCAGTAAATAGAGGGGGGCCGGGGGACGACGACACTGAAGAGCCTGAGACTATGACACAATTAATTAGCAAGAAGATAAATCATTATTTTGTACATTTAGATCAGTATTCATATTCATTAAATTAATTTGGATTTCTATTAACTAAATAAAAGTAGGGAAAAATTAGGAAACTAAATGGCTTGTCCCACTGCAAGGCAGTTAAGTTTCTATAACTGTAATCCAGGCTCATTTACATCTCATTTTCTCTGTTATAGCAGTTGACTCCTTTTGCATCCTGCATTATGCTACAGCAAGCATCTTTCTTACTCTAAAAACTCATACTTAACATGCATTTTCTTTTAAAAGACAATACAGAAAGAAGAGCTGACATCTCCTAACTTCAAAACAACTACTTAGATGATTCATAGCTTGAAGCTAAGGTTTAGCATTTGATTAAATGGAAAGGTGGTAGGAAAAGATGGAAATGAACACAGGGTGTGTTTAAAAAAGTTTACATTTTTAACAGTTTGACAGTACCATTTTCTTCACACTGTGGATTCCATTGGACTTTCCAAGAAATCCGTGCATTTCTTCTGTTTAAGAACTGGCGTGTTTCTGTTGCACTGTGAGGCAATAACGGGGTATTATTCTTGTTACTCCTGGACTGGAAATTTATAAGCACACAATTGAGGTAAAAAAGAGATTATAGATAAAACAATCATACAATGATTACACAAACTTTTGTATTTTATGCATATTGAGCAACTACTACTACATTGAACTGCGGTGTTATATAATACGGCTTCCAGGAACCATTCTATCAAATTCATTATCATAACAGAACATACTTAATCACTCTTTCAGTATACTCATTCATTGTGGCAGTTCTATATTAGAATAAAGTTAATTATCTTGACATAATACTACAAGGTTTTGACTGCAATGTAGTTTACTTACCTTTTATATGTAACATATGTAATTTATTGACTGTTTTTATTTTAGGTGTACACACTTCATTCTTTAGCAGCTTCACTTTCTGCATCCATTTATCAAGCACTATGTGACAGCCACAGCTACAGGTAAAAATGGAAGTGTTCTTACAGTCCTACATTTGGAGTATACTTTGTGTATCCAAAATGGAAATTCTTTATGCATGTGTCTAAAAAAGAGATTAAATATCCATGTATGGGTATGGATACTTAAACAGTATACACATTGCTAGCTTTGATATGCTAGATCAGTTTTATCCAGATAAAATAACACCATTCATTCAGATTTTTTCCAATAAAGAATAGGAAGATCTGGTGTCACCCTCACTTGGGATGCTTGTGAAAAATATTATATTCATTGCTGAAAAGGGTGCAGGGGGAAACATTTGAGCCTAACTGAAGTCAGGTTTAAGGCAGTTTATATTCCAAACTGGAAGAGAATGCTGTAAAAACATTTTTAAAAATTCTCCACAACAAATCTATTATTAAAACTTTTGAAAAAGCCTTTTTCATATCTGGAGCTATGCATATAACATATTAAAATTGGTAATGCCACATGGAAACATTTCAAGTTTTAATAAAAAATGTATTTTCTGTACCATGAAATTATAAAATTCTTGACTTAGTCCTATAGAATTTTAAATGTTGCATTTTCTGATTAAAATGAGAAGTGCGTATATATACTCTACTTTACTACAAAAATATTCTAAAATCCTTTCTCATCAGAAAAAAATTAATTTGTATTTAGCAGTCAAGCAGAAGCAAATCAGTTTACAGGGATGGTTTATCAAGGACTGCTTTTGAGTGACCGACGCAGACTGAGGACAGAAAGTATTGAAGAGCATGCAACTCCAAACTCATCTCCTGCTCAGTGGCCTGGTGAGACAAGAATAAGGTTACTTTTAGCACCACTGGACCAGCTCCACATTTCAAAATTATTTCACTTTTCTGTAATATGATGGATGAAATGACAGGTGATCAATGATGGATAAGTGTTTCTGATTTAGTTCTCAAATTATTAACAGTCTTTAACTTTTTCACTTATCAAAACAAATAAACTTTCTATGTGGCAAACATCTTGCTTGAAGAAGAGACCGTGATCTTTGGGATAAACTCAATAAGCTGATAACTTCTCATCCTAAAATGTTTTTCTCCAGTCTGACTCACCCCCTAGCAGAGCTATTTCTGTTAGCTGCTTCTACACTACTGTCTTACATCTACACTTTACTTGGTATAGCTATCAAAACAACTACTCCCAATTTATGAGTATAAATTTAGTATTTTGAGGTCAACTGTGGAACAGTGCAGGAATTTCATAGGCAAGTTGAAGTGCCCATAGTATTTGCAGAGAAGTACAACAAAGAAGTCCCAGACCCAAGAAGGCTTTTTAAAATTTTGATCTTTATGATTTTAAGAAAAATATTAATAGTATGTTTCAGCTGAATAAAAGTATCACGTGGCTATTAGTATATGTTTAACATAAAAGGTAGAGGTGACACATTTCCTTTTTTTCCCATTTGTACTCCTACTTATTTAATGTAGAACTTTTCCTCTTTTCTCTTTGCAGGTGTGAGTTCACTTATAAATCTCTTAAGTTCAGCTCAGGATGAAGATCAACCAAAGTTAAACATCCTACTTTGTGAAGCTGTTGTAGCTGTCTACCTGAGTCTCCTTATACATGCCCTTGCAACCAACTCATGTAATGAATTATTTCGACTAGCAGCCCATCCTTTGAACAGTCGAATGTGGGCTGCTGTTTTTGGCGGAGGAGTGAAACTTCTCATAAAACCTCGAAGGCAGTCAGAAAATATTCCAGGTACTTTGTTCTGTAGAGGTCATACTAATAATTTGCATTTTATACCTTTTAGTAACCTAGTAGGAGAGATTTCATTCCTTTTAAAGATAAAAACCAAGCAAGCAGAATTTAAGTATCTAGTGGCAAGCAAAACTGTTATATTAATTAAAAAGCAGAAAAAATATTAGTCTTGCAGTAGTCCTTTCTCATGGCACCCAGCACACTTTGAATTTGCCATAAAACTGTACAGTTATTATATTGCTATTATTATTAGCTACTTATAACACTTTTCAGGACCTTGAGTCGTTATTTTTTAGTGAAAAAACAGATGGTATAAATCAGTGTTAATACCTATGGTTTTCTGTACGTGAGAGGTGAGTGTTACTGTTTAACAACTGCAGTAACTTGGAAGCAGTATTTCTGAAACCAGTTTCTATTGCAAGAAATTATTTCACCTTGCAGAAGACTACAGAGAAGAAATATCAACTTCATCTGTCAGAAAAATGGTTCATGCATATGCCAGGTCCATCTAAAACCAGGAATTTTGCAAAGACAGATGAGCGTGTCTTAATGAGAAAAAGCAAAATTGGAGATTGAATTCAGGCTCTGGAAACAAAGACAAGTTACAACCATTTGTCATAGACTTCATGCTTGCAACAATACTGAAAATCATGTCACACAGACTTTAAAAACAACAATAGTCTTGAAACTCACGCAAAAAACAGATGTTCCATATCTGAAATATAAAATAAAACAGTAATAAGGCAATACACTATTATAAGTATGCATAAGGGGTATTTTTCATTCATGGAATAACTAAACACACTTAGGGCAGTTATTTTCATAAGATGTCAATATGAATAACTTATATAAGTCATGTCTTCATTTGAGATGTATTCTGTTTTCCTTTAACCTACAAGCTGCTACAGCTCCTGATGTTTCAGTGGATAGTAATGAAGGTTTGTAAAAACTTGCAGTGTAGATGAATGTTAGTAATGGCTTTTTTACAAAAAAAGTTTTAAAATATCTAGCTCCTTTGTAATAAATTAAGTGTGATCTTCAATGTTGCCTGGCCAATAACATTTTGAAAAACAAATTCCACATTAATATTTTGATAACTATTAAGACATTTTAAATCATAACACTTCAAAACAGACTTCAGTTGTCAAAAGCCTGTCTGTCTATTCAAATTTTGTTCACTATCTTAAGAGTTCTTTGGCCTATATTTTAAGTAATTACTGTTTCTTGTGCAGTTTACAATTAAGTGAAATTTTATATGTTTTATTTTGCAACAAAATTTCTTAATTTTTCTTGAGAAATCTTTCAGCTAAAAGCTTTTTACTTAAAAGCTGCATCTCCCGAGAACTTAAAATCCAGATAATAAAATGTATTCCTCATGATATATCCAACATGTATAAATACAGTTATTGAATTTATCATAGGTGAACTTTTTATATGATTACACTTACTTTATTTAGGCTGGCTTTGATTTCTGAATTAGTAGAAATTAGTACCAATAACAATGGGTTAGTTGCTTCAGTTATATAGCCATTTCTAAAGTTGTAGTATTAACATCAGCTTTTCAAATTACCTGAATTTAGCACCACCTCTTCCATCAGAAGAAATGGATAAACATCGCCGTCGGTTTAATATGAGAATGCTAGTGCCAGGAAGACCAGTAAAAGATAGCACTGTACCACCACCTGTACCTGCAGAAAGACCCTCTTACAAAGAAAAGTTTATCCCTCCAGAACTCAGCATGTGGGACTACTTTATGGCAAAGGTAATTTAAAATAGAAAATAGAAGTTACAGTTCATAAAAGCATCTTTCTTCAAGTTTTAAAGGACAAACATAATGTGAAAATTTTGAGTGCTTTTCGTAGTAAGCTGCAGAGAATATATCCTCATAATAAAAGATGAAGAGTCTACAAGTCTATTACTTAACTTTCAAAATATGTCTCTTGTCAATAATAGAGATTAACGCTTATACCCTTGCTACTTTTTTATGTTTTAGGGAAACTTATTTATAGGTTAACTTGTCATTTAAAATCTATGACAGCAATAACTAAAGTAAGAGTTGACTATTAAGAGATCAGAAAATTCATTTATAGCAGACTGTTATTTTGCATTGCAGCCATTTCTTCCTTTATCAGACAGCGGTGTTATATATGATTCTGATGAAAGCATTCACAGTGATGAGGAAGAGGATGATGCTTTCCTCTCTGATGTACAGATCCAGGAACACAAAGATGCCAATTCTTACAGGTTAGCAGAAATTGCCACTATTTTAGAGTAATTATGTTGTGTGTTTACCTTTGCTTCCAAATTATAAAAAAATACAGGTTCTCTGCACCATCCAGGCTTATCTGTGGCAATGGCATTACAGAAGTGACAAATTCTCGTCACAGTAACAGTTCCCCATTTACTTACCAAAAAAACAGGATTAGGAAGTCAATGCTGTGTGGTTTGTGTTTTTGAGGGGAGGGGAAAAAACACATTAAAAAACCCTCATCTTCATTTTTAATACACAAAGAACATGAGGTACCACAATGCCAGCTCTAGAATGATGTTTTAGACTACTGATTAAAGTATAACGTCTAGTTTTTGAATGAGAGGCAGATTAAATAGAACACTTAAAAGAGAAAATGTTGAAAGACAAAATAAAGTGGATGATCTCAGCATTATAATAATGGAGAAAAATGATGGCTGTTTTATGTGTTCAAGTGTCTCATTAGTCCTTACGGCTATGCTGTATAGGATTTGTATCTTTAATATCTGAGACTCTTTGACTGTGAAAGCTTCTGCCATGAATGCCAAACTCAAGTAGTGTCTTGTCTGTATTCATTGTGATTTCATGGAGAATTTCAGGAGATGTTTCAGGGGGCTTGCACTTAATTCTCAATCTTGCAAAGGCTCATGCATGCCTACTCTTTTATCTGGGGGAAGAGTACAGTAATCTGGGATTTGTAAAAGAGAGAAGGGGATACTATCTGTTACAGTGAGATGCCCTTAGAGGCACCCTTATGTTGCATAGTAGGTGTATAAGTAGCTTTCTCTATGTGTCTGGTAAACCTCAGTGAACCATCTACACTGTTTTTCTAATCTGTGTGTTTGGTAGAAGGCAAAAAATATTCTGTAGATAACTGTGTTGATGTTGTTTTAACACAACTAGATCTATTCTTTTTATACAGCTGGGCTCTTCTGCATCTGACAATGGTAAAATTAGTTCTGCACAATGTTAAGAACTTCTTTCCCATTGCGGGTCTGGAATTCACTGGTATGTTAAATTCTGCTTTACATTTCAGTCTTCTGTGTAAGTGGCTTTCTGTCAGACTTTGCTTTTTAATTTTCATTTTTAAATTTAAATAATTTAATACATTACTTTTTACAATTACCAACAAGTACATTTCCTTTCAAGATTGGGGGGGGGGGGGGGATGGTTTTATTATTCTGGGGTTGTATACAAACTAACTAAAATGATTTTTTTTTTTTTTTTCTCTAACCCTTACTTTATTAATATATCTATTTAGATCTGCCTGTAACATCACCATTGGGTATTGCTGTAATAAAAAATTTGGAACACTGGGAACAGATTCTTCAAGATAGAATGGACCAGTTTGAAGGCCCACCACCAAACTACATCAATACTTATCCTAGTGACCTTGGCGTAGGTGCAGGACCAGCTATTCTCCGCAATAAAGCAATGATTGAACCTGAAAACACACCATTCAAGTAAGTATTTTTTTCCTAGCAAGACCACGTTCTTTGATCATAGAAATACTAAAGAGTATTTCCACCTAAAGTTAAACAGCCAAATGAAGGTTGGCTAGATCTTAATTCTAGCCAACGCTTTACAGAAGCCACTTTCCCATGTCCCTTTGTTCCTTCTTATGCAGCTGTCTCCTGCAGCAGCCTTTACTTATTCTGCTGCACCTTTCACAACTGCAGCAAGAAAGAAAAATAAGAAGGAAAGAGTGGAGGTCGGAGGACTACAAATCAAGGGCAATGGCTGCTGCTGGCAAGAGCCTATTCAACCTCCTTTACTATTCCTCTAGTAGCAGCTGTCTCCCACCCTACCTCAGCAACAAAAGAGAAGAGTTATATTATACATGCAGATGTCATGAGGAGGAGAGAAAGAAAGTTGTAGTACAGTCCTTGTAAAGCCAATCCTCCTGTGTTTAGACCAATGTCATGCTTGCAGGTATCTTTAAATGCAGATAGTGAACCATGTTTTCAACTCAAAAATAGCTTGCTTTTCTCAATATACTAAAATACAACTTTAGGTTACTTCACTATATATGACTTCGGATTTGATGCTGCTATATGATTTTATTAAAATATTCTTACAAACATGCACTGCTTCTTTAGAAATATTTGTCCTCAAATCTGAGGCAATGAATTTTATTTGGCTCATATGAGCTAAATATTTGTGAATTCTTTTGAATACTGAAAGAAATATGTAAGGAAATTCTGTAGGGCCAGCATAATTTCAACATAAAAGCAGTTTTAGTAGGATGTAAATATAGACATAAATGTAAGTTAGCAAATTATACTGTAGTATGTGGAAGTTAATAACAAAACTTACTTTTTTGTTGAATTTTTTAAAAATCTATATCTGTTGATATTTGCCTTGAACAAATTAGAGCTTAAACTTTGGTGGTTGGTTTTTTTCCTTCAAATGGGAATTTTAGTTCAAGTCAGTCTTTCTTTAGATTTTTTTTTTTTGGTCCACCTTTAATTACATGGAAGCTTTTTTTTTTTTTTTTTTCCTTCTTCTTTTTGTTTTATGCAGATCAAAGGACTATTCAGCTCTTCCAGCAAAAAGGCTCTGGCATTTTCTTGTGAAGCAAGAACTTCTTCAGGAGACTTTCATAAGATATATATTCACAAAGAAAAGAAAGCAAAGTGAGGTAAACAAAGGATGTAACTTTTTTTAAAAGAAAGCTCAATTATAACTGTTCCTCAGTCTCTTCAATATTTCTTTTAATTTTTTTTCCCTTTTTTTTGTTGGCATTTCAATTTCCTTTCTTTCATTTAACAGTGTTTGTGTTTGTTTTTTTTAAATCAACATGACTGTCATGTTGTTTATTGAAATATCAACTGAATCAAATATTTTTGGACAACACATATCTCACCTTACCTTTATGTATTTGAATACTGTCTTAATAAAGAAACAGAACATTTGCGATAACTGTAATAAGTAAACAAATTTGAGTCTTCATATAATTTTTCATGTCATATTGAAAAAGAAATTTAAATAAGCTATTACTTTGTGTATATGTATATATGCATGAGTAATATATACATATAAAAGTAATATTATATAATAATATATAATATGGGGCTTTACAAATTGTACCAGTTACAACTGTAATAAGTTCTAACTGAAAATTTAAACCAACACAAGTACCATGGGGAAAAAAAAGTATACTATTTAATATCTTTAAGAATTCCTGTAAGTATGGAGTTTGTGTGTGTATTATTCCTCCATTTATTTACTATATCATACATTTTGTGTTCATCTAGGAGACATTACATTTTAAGTGAGTTTGTTTAGATTCCTGTCTTAGTTTCTGTGCCTTTTATAAAAAGTTAAAAATACATTTGTCATCATTTACTGACAGAGTGGCCTTTAAAATCTAGTTTGGAATGTTTCATTCTTCTTTTATATTTGTTTGTGCATGTGTTTTGTGTTTGTGACTGTGTGATGTTATGTAGTCTGTAGAAGATCGTGTGGAGCAGGTCAAACAAAACTGCGTAGCAGAAGATCACAAAAACAAGGTAGTATCCCTTCTCCCAAACCTCTAGCACATTCTTAAAAGTTCTGTGGAACTGGCTTTTCTTTCTCTAATGTGACTAACAGAAGCTATATGTTCTGTGTAGTCTGTGTGACAGGCTTTTAATCAGTGAATTAACTTTGGATGTCCTGATAATTGGGATGAGTGAACACCTTGTAAATAGTGTTGCACACACAACTTTGTGTTTCTTACGCTCAAATATAGCTTTTGGCTTCTAGAACACCAAAGAGTATGAGAAGTCTAAAGTCTAGCTTCCTAAACAATGCTGAGGCCACTGAACTTTTCTTGCATGAATTTTGTATAGATTTTTGCAGTCTGAATGTATCACTACAAAATGGATTTTCATGCTCATTGAAATTTCTTATAAATGTTTTGTAGGTTGAAGCAGATCTTGGCTACCCTGGAGGAAAAGCAAAAATCATTCATAAAGAATCAGATATGATAATGGCATTTGCAGTTAATAAGGTAAGCCTCAAATACTACAGTAAGTGTAATAAACAGATCTTTCTTAATTATAGCTAGTATAAATTTTCTATTTGTGTTGCATAGGCAAACAGCAATGAAATTGTTTTGGCATCTACACATGATGTTCAAGAACTTGATATTTCAGCTCTACTGGCTGCTCAGTCATTTATATGGATTGGGGAAGAATATGACAGAGAGTCTAAAAGGTAGGATAGTTTCTTTATTGTTACATTAAGAGTATTGGATTACTGTGAGGCTGCATATATAATACCTGTGTAAGCACAAGTCAATTATACAAAAAAGTTCATTACTCTTCTTCAGTAGGTTTCAGATTCCTGTACAAAGGAGTGAGGGAAGGCAAAGAATAATTACTACTGCCTTTGTTTTACACATGGAGAATCTAAGGTTTTTATGGGTTTGAGTATTTTGGGCATGTCTGCACTGCACAGTGAAGCAAAAGTCCATGGTGTCTAAGCTAATAAAGGAAGCGCTACCTTAAAAATGGCCTGAATTACTGTGTCCTCCATTATTGTGCTGAGAACTGTGAATGTATCAGTTGCAGCAAGCACTCATCTGTACCGCAGTCTATTGTACAGAATAGATATAAATATAGACGCGTGGGTCAGGAACATTTCAACAATATTCTTCTCAAGAGAGCTTATATTCTCAACATCAACCACAGTTAGGATCATCTGTTGACATTAAACAACTATAGCTTTGGAGCACATGGAAAGCATTTGTACAATCTAAGTGCAGGAATTATCAATTTATAGTTTCATTAACATCACTTCCTCTACCTACCGCCATTAGGCTCTTGACAGTGAGATAAATGAACAGCACTGGTAGCAAAGAAACATTTTTTAAAGCAGAACACTGCTGTTCTTTTACAGTTCTGATGATATTGACTTCCGTGGTTCTACCACAACACTAACTCAGTCAACTGCACCATCTTTTGGAGTGAATCAGATACAACCATCTTCATCCATGCCATGGTTAGGCAGTGGTCAAACTAGCACTGGGGCTGGCGTGGTAAGTACTTTTGTTGCATGCAGCTCAGGAGACTGTTAATTTTTTTTTAGTGTATTATTTAGTAGAGAGACCTAGTGTGCATTAGTGATCATACTGTTAATTCAGTGTTGTAAAAGGCCTACAATGACTAAGACCTAGCCAAAAAAGCGGACAAAGTAAGCATTTTCTTGTATATTGTGTCACAGAATTATTGTGATATAGAAAATAATGGGACAATCAGGTTTTTCTGTTTCTTATGGGAACTTTGAGGTAGGACCTGGAGTTTCTGGGGACAAAACAAAATAAACAGAAAAAGCCAACCAAAACGAGAACAATCCCACACTTTAAATTCTTGCATTGGGAATACTATCAAAAGCATACACATCAGCATGTGTTTAAGTTCTTTGTATAATAGAAAATAACATTAATACTCTTTGAACTTTCATGTCTAAAAAAGCTGTCATAAACAGGCTTTAATTACTATACTGCAACTACACATAATTAGATGCAAATAATTTTAGCTTAAGAAGCTTTTTTTATCTGGGGGACACTAACCATGTAGTAGTATAAACAATATTGAAGAGTGTATTTGTGTCTTTTCTTCAAATTTATTTTAATTTGTATTTGTTTTATATGAAGATTATTAAAAGAAATCTGAATAATGTCAAGAGAATGGCTTCACATCCAGTCCATCAGTATTGTAAGTGAATCATACTTACTAGTATAGAGTAGATAATTTTCTATGAAATACTGTAGTATTAATGAGCATCTGTCTTTTAATCTTAGATCTTACAGGAGCACAAGATGGTAGTGTTCGAATGTTTGAGTGGACAAGGCCACAGCAGTTGGTATGCTTCCGGCAAGCTGGGAATGCTAGGGTTACAAGAATCTATTTCAATGCCCAGGGCAATAAGGTAGGTACAACATTTAGAATTTTGCCTTTTTTTTTTTTTTTTAATTCATAAGGAAACATTTGCTTGTGCCGTGACCTCTAAAACAGTTTTAACTGGTGACACACAAAACTCTTAAGATGTCCTATAACGATGGCATAAGCAGTATCATATCATTCATTTTAGCTGTATAAGGAAGCTTTGTAATAAACACTGACCCTTACTCTCCTTTCTCTTCTGTCAGCTTCACACTGCTATCCCATTTGCCACATTTTCAGACTTTTTGTTTTCCCTGTTCTGAAATCTGTGTTCTCATATGGTGACCTTTTTAAATTAAACATTTAACAAAAAAAAAATATTGAGCTTACTTAATTTATAGAAGCAAATTTGTATCAATCTAGGCAGGCATCTACAAGTACTTCACACCTTACATTCTGGCCANNNTGGCCAAAAAAAAGTTTTAACAGAATGCATTACGTACAAGATATATAACACAGCCTATTAGTTGAAGAATGCAAGTATACTGCAGTACAGCGGAGAGCAGAAAGAGAGTACAAAAGAGCTATACACTTTGGCCAGAAATGACTCTGTGAGGTATATGAGATGCAGAAAACAGAGTGGACAAAGAAAGAAATTAGGAGGAGTACCCACCCTCCTCAGGTTTTTCATGTTGCCCATTCTGTTACTTTAGCAGGTCTTGTCTGCATTTTACCGACAAACTATTTAACTTCATTAAAGTTAAAAGCCATACAAAATGAATTAAAGGAGTTTGGGCATCACTGCAAGATAGCTATAAAACCGCAAAGGTCAACATTTAGAAATAGCTGGAAAATAAAGTATCTCCCAGCATACCTATTTTCAGGTAGCATAAAATCTCATTTAAACCTTTTATAAAAATTACTGTTTTGATTGTGTTTTGAGACATTGCAATCTTAACATCACGTAAGAATCAATTTTAAGTAAGATATCAAGATGTACTAGTTGTCCCCACTGCTTCACATGGAGGTCACTCACGCAGGACTCGTGAAACCTAACTGAAAGGAGAAAATATAAAAAAAAATTCTAAATATTTCTAAAAACATCTTGTAACATACTTATAGAGTGTGCTGTATAGAATATACAGTATTAATTGTTATGCATTTTCATTAACAAATATAACTCAGTCATTTTACCATTCATGATATAGCACAGTCCTTCTATAATTGTTGTTATCGTGCATTTATGGCATACTGTCATGCATCGTGCTTTACTAAGCATTTTCAAGTAGGGTCATGGAGCAATGATGCCTCTAAGCTTTAGCATTTAACATTAGGATTTGAAAGATAAGCTTGCACACTTAAAAAGCCTCCATTTCTAGAAAAGCATTAGGTATGTAGGAGACCATCATTCATTAAATGATCATTAAACACTCAGCACTGAACTCGCTTGGCTTCTAAACTACTTTTTTGTACATGACAATCGTTGATATTTAACATGCAGGCAGCGGTTCGGTGTGTTAGGTGGGTTTTTTCCTGAAGTCAGCTGTTTACTGTCATGAAGTAAGCACCCAGTAACCAGTATGTCATGCTAATAAATGCAGTTTGTTCCTTGCAGTGTGGTGTTGCTGATGGTGAAGGATTTCTAAGTGTTTGGCAAGTAAACCAAACCACCTCAAATCCTAAGCCCTATCTGGTAAGTGAACAGAAATTTTTATTTTTATTTTTTATAGAGGAAAGTTAAGTCTTTAAGACAGGCTAAGAGTGTAAGAGTTTCACTGAAATGTTTTTTATTTTACTGCTTTTTAATAGTCATACTTTATCAAAACAACTGTAGAGTTTCAGTGATACATCTTTGGAAAACTAATTGTCCATAATCATAAGCTGCAATGTAATTACAAATACTACTTCAGCAACACCCTTGATTAAATTAGAAATCAGAGCTGACAGTAATGATTTTACAACACCAAGACAGTAAAAATACACTTTTCCATTTTTTTCACTGCTTCTTAACTGTACATGAAGACCATGCTTAATTTGAAATTCAGGCTATTGTGATATATTGTGGATTTGTTATAGTTAACTTATTTTAGCATCTTTTTCATATATACTGGGTTTTTAATCCATTGTTCCATTCTCTGAGGTTTCAAACTGCCTTGCCCATCAGTTTTTAAACTTTGTTTAAAAGACTGCTTCTGTTATGCTATCAGTGACATCAGGCTGATAGTAACTTTTGATGCAGACTACAACTGGTAAGATTGCATCTTTTTTGTTTTGTTTTTAATAGAGTTGGCAGTGCCACAGTAAAACCACAAGTGACTTTGCATTTATAACCTCTTCAAGTCTAGTTGCTACATCGGGACAGTCCAGTGATAACAGGTGTGTTTAAAGAAACAATGAGGAATTTCACCAAAGCTACCTATTCATCTCCATTAACTTGCTAGCTCTTGTGCATTAATGTGTGGCTGACATTTTAAGGCTCAGTGTTCTAAGCTTTATGACAGCTTGAACTTGCCAGATGATTTCTTTGAACATCATTCCTTCAGTCGCATCTTTCCCAAATTTAGTTTTTGTGACGAGCGGCCAACAGTTAACCAGTTTTTTGAAGGTGTATTCCAAATGCAACTGGTTTACCGTAATGCTGTTGCTGGGGTGAGAAATATGTTCAGCAAAGGCAAGGTAATTCTTTTGCTCTGAAAAGAACAACTTCTATAATTTCTTGGTACAACCTAGGATTAGTACACATCTTAAAGGTAGAAAGTATAGTTCCACTAAGCAGCATAAAAGAGCACAGAAAGAATTAAAGCTCTTAACTCTTTGCATATGCTCTCCAATGACTGCAGAGGGTCATAGGCTCCTTGGTCAGTTCTGCCTTCTAGGCTTTGACATAGAATGCAAACGCTTTCTGAGTCTTGTCACCCCATCAATCACTTGGCAACAGGCCATAACGACTTTTTCCCCCCCCTCAGAAACGTGTGCCTCTGGGACACTTTGGTTTCATCTGGTAACAGTCTTATACACGGTAAGTACTACAGTGAAAGTTAGACTTCTTATTGACTAAGGAAAGATAGCATGTGTATGCATTTGGGGCAAGGGGAAAAATTTGCTCTGAGGAACTGGTATAAAGCGTTGCACACTAATGCATGCACCAGAAGCAGTACTGTATAGTCCCTAGCATGACGTTAATCTGTTCTATATAGAAAAGTATGAACAAAGAAGGTCATACACAAAGCTGGTTTTGTGACAGTATTAGTAAAGTCTGAAATATACGAATAGAGTCCTGAAAAAAAAATGAACAGCTAATTAAGGTTGCATTATTGAACTTTTATGTGTAATCAGGCTTTCACTTAAACTGGCACTTAATTAATATACCCAGTACACTGCTGAAGTACAGAGGAAAAGATAACTGTCAATAATAGTAGAAGCAACCCCTTCCATCTGCTGTCCTTGTCTTTCAGCATTTGGACTTGATTCTTAAAAAGATGTTTCTGTCTGTTTGACCATGTGCAATAATTTCATCTTTACGTAACAAACTAAAGCAAAATCCTATCATGTTGTGCTATGAAAGAAAAATACTTACAAATCCAAATATAATATCCTGGGCTTTCAAAAGGACAAATTCAACCATCATAAGCATCTGGAAACAACTGCAGTACTTGAATAAGCAATCGGTGCATTCTGAGATTCGTATTTTAAAACTAGCAGATTGCACATTTCAGCCTTATTTTAAAGAGATTGAGCCAGGGCTCCTATGAAAAATAGGAAATTAGAATATAGTAATACGTATCTATAAGGTAATTAATATTTACTTTAATTTTTTAGTTCAGCTATACTATTTTTTAAATTCAGGTGTGTGCCTGTATTCTAAAATAAACTAGACTGCATATCATCCTTCCTTGTGCATTAGATCTACACAGCTTTCAGGAGAGCAAAAAGCTGTCAGCTGATATGACACTAGCCATATGAAGGAATGTACCTGTCCAAGTTAGAAAATATTCAGATAACAATTTATAGAAGAAATGCATTTTAAGATTGAAAGCTACTTACAGTTTCAAATCTATTAAATTCTGACATTTTTCTTCTTCAGCCTTCACTTGTCACGATCATGGTGCCACAGTACTTCAGTACGCACCTAAACATCAACTGCTAATTTCTGGAGGTAGGAAGGGATATATCTGTATCTTTGACATCAGACAGAGGCAACCCCTTCACACCTTGCAAGCACATGAATCGGCTGTTAAGGCCCTTGCACTGGATCCTTCTGAGGACTATTTTGTTACAGGCTCAGCAGAAGGTAATATGAAGGTAAGATATCAGAGGAGCTGAGTTGTATAGGAGAGTATTTAGCTGAAGTAGTGTACTGACATATGTTGATCAGCATGCTGTAAACAGCCAGATGAATGTGGTAACAAAACAAAAACAAGCCCAAAAACCCAAACGTGCATTTGATATACAGGATGCTTGCCTTAAGTTTATCATGTAAACTTAAATATACTAATATCCTTCTAAACCAAGTAGGTTTTGCTCTCTGCTAAAGAAGATTAAACAGTCTTTTTGAAGTTGTGTGACTGAATTCTAAGCAGATAAAGCAAAGTGCATGATTCTGAAATCTTACCTTTATTTGTCTCAAAAATGTTTTGCCTTTGGGTATTTCCCTTTGTAATACAGGGGGCGCTCAGTAACTTCAACATGGTGTAAAGTTTCTGTAACGTCAAGTTTTGTGTTTTTTCTCTTGATGCTGTAGCCCCAGACAGCTACTGAGATGTCACAGTAGTAAGAAACAAACAACAAACACCCCACCCCGCCCCTAAAATACAGCCCCTGTTTTAAAGGGCTTATTTCCTGAATCCTAAAGGAAGGAAATACAAGAGCATGGTAAAGAGAAAGAGAATACAGTTTCTTTCTTTTTAGTTGGACTGCATACTGTTTAATAGATGCTTTCTGTGCCTCCACACACTTTGTGGGCTGGTCTCGATGGGGGCTTCTGCAACTTAAGAGACAACAGACAGCTCAGACAGCAGTGCTACCGCTCTGCATGCTTATTAATTATGCAGGTTACTCTCTGCAGCATTCCATAGCAGAAAAGCATTTCCAGCTGCTGGAAAGCTGACAGTAGTCATCTTGGATAACAATGCAACCTGTCCATTTCTGCAGCTTTCACGAGGTGGGGCGGGGGGAGCTGGGAGGGACACTGCTGATAAGGTAGCACAGGGCAGCTTCACCCTGCCAAGTAACCAGCTGGTCCACATTAAGGTAGCCTTACACTGTCTTGCCTTATGCTTCATCAGGAGATTCTCAAGATGCTTGGACTTGTTGTAATTGTTGCTAATAGACAATAAAAAATACCCTTTGTCTTTATTGAATAGGGTTTAGAACAGCCAAGAATCTGAAACATTAGGGAAAAAATACAAATCCTAATTTTAATCTCCTTTTGTCATTTGTCATTCTTTTAATACAGGTGTGGAGACTGACTGGCTATAATTTAATTCATTCATTTAAAAATGAACATGCTAAACAGTCCATTTTCAGAAATATTGGTGCTGGTGTCACCCAGATTGAAACTGTGCAAGGCAATCGTATCTTCTCCTGTGGAGCAGATGGCACGCTGAAAATGAGGGTTCTTCCCAATGCTTTCAACGTACCTTCAGGCATTTTTGACATTCTGTAGTGTTATGTGAGCTAATCCTGTTTTTATATAATGTCCCTTTAAGAAGCTAAAAACAGTGATATGCACTGTGGAAATGAAACATTTTGTTTCCTTTCAAAGGAGTTAACTGCAGCATTAAGTATTATGGGGGAAAAGATTTAAAAAAAAAAATACTTTTACAACAGGTATATTTTGAGTATGCCCATAAGGATCACTGGGGTGGAAATGCATGTACTGTATTGTAAAAGCAAAGAATTAAACCTAGTACTGTCAGTCACAGGTGGGGTTATTGCTTATTAACCTGCAAGCTGCATTTAAGTAAGTGTATTGTAAAGACTGACAATTGTCAGTCACTTAACAAGCACTGTGGCACTACAAGTCAGTAAGCATTTCTGATGTGATTCTAATTATTTTTATCCCAGTTTTCCCACTAATTGAAGCATGTGTACAACTTCTCATTGTAAAATAGTTTAGTTTTAATTAAGGGTACTCAGTGTATTTGATTTTTGCAAGAAAGTGTAATGGATGCAAATGCTGTGGAATGTGTGCAATCAAGAATGTACTATGAGACATGTATCATTTTATGCTGAGATTTTTTTTTTTCCCCAGTTAGTATTAATACACAGTTGATACTGTAACTTGCACATCAACACATTTTTAAATGTGATGTTTTTTAATTTGCACACTATTTTCCTTTCTTTGACAGCTATGTTTTCTATTAGACACCTGCCTTTACTTTAGGAATGTATTGTAAGCACTAAATGTTTGTAGTGAAGATATCCATGATTCTCGTAAGCTTTTAGTTTTGAAATTAATTTGTCCAGAAAATACTTCATTAAATGAAGCTGTTAAGAGAATACCAATGGAACATATAATGCCACATTTCAGATGAATGTCAGGCTTTATGTGGCCAGCTAGTAAATAGTGGATAAAACTGGTAATTAAATTATTACCACAGTATATTGTATAAACTATGCAGAGTTCAATATTGTTTGCTTGTAATATAACTAGCTACTGTTGTCAGATGTATTTTTCTGTTGTAAACAAAAAACATGTTCTTAAGAGACTGGAACAGATGTCTGCGTATTTAAATGTTAACAAACTGTCTTATTCCTCCAATGAAAATTTTGATGTCTGTGCTGTACTGTAAAGCATACTAAAATAAAAAGCACCTTTCTCCAAAGGTGATTTTAAATTGCAGGCTGTGAAGTATGAAGAGAAAGAAGAGTAAATGTCATGGTTTAGTTTTCCCTTTGTAATTTAAATAAATTACTTTTATTTCATGGAACAGTCCATTCCAGAACTCTTTATTTAAATAGATTTAACTAAACCTCCAGCAGATTGACTGGATACTGCTTGAACTAGCTTTAACTTGACCTCACACTATACTGAGATAAAAAGGATTAGCTGTTTGCATTTTATTTTCAGCTGTCCTAGAAAAGCATAAGGCTAACAGAATTTAGTTCTTCATTTCCAACAAAGGCAGCTGCAAGAAACACAGCCTGGTTCTGTCACTGAGAAAAGAGGCAGAATTTGCTGGCCCTTATCCTCCAAGAGGTTGATCTGAGTGTTTCAACAATGACATTCAGAAATTTAACAGCATTTAAGATAGACACATCTAGAAACTGTCACATCTAGCTTGAACTGTATTTGCCCAAGTATATTGCCAACCTTTTTTTTTTTTTAGCCAAAAAGTCTACTTTGTTAGTACCATAATTCAGTTTTTGAAAAAACATCACACACACACACCGTGAAAAAACCTACCAACCAAAAAACAGAAAGCCACAAAAGTCAAAAGAAGCCCACATACACAAAACCGTAGCTCTGGACAATGAAGTTTTGCACTCTTTATAGATAGATAGAATTCTTGGTATATGAGTTTTGATGTATATACTAGTTCAAAGTATTAATTATGCTTTTTTGTTTCCCTCTGCATCTCTCCCCTTAGCATGCAAGGCCTGAATCCTGGCCTTAGTGCAACCAGCCAGTATGCTGAGAAGAGAGGATGGAGCCCAGGCCCAACCATCACTGTATCACACACTGAAGCTTAGCTGCCACAGAGGTATTTTTCCAGCACATTTGCTAGACAAGGTTCTGGTGGCATAGACGTTCCCAAATTCATTAATACCTGTGTGACATCCAGGCACCAACAGAGGGTTTAAGTGATACTTTGCTTCTAAGTATTTGGATGGGCTCCATGAACCATACCAATATACACAGGCAGCTTAGAAATTCAGACAGGGGTTTTCTGAGAGCATGATTTTGAATATAGATACACAAAGCAACAGTAGGGATTTGTGTTTCAATGTTAAATTTAGAAATCTGAAATACTAGAACAAAATTAAAAATCAAAAAGTTCCTATTATTTCTCACCTCCAGCTCTCAAAAATTTGAATGTGAATGGGCAATCTCTGAATTAAGATTAACAACACATTAAGTCAAGTCACTAAGCACTATGATGAATATATGCATTCCTGCTCCAGATACTTTATTTTTTGAAGAATAGCAGCAAAAACGTATACCTTTCATTTTATGATTTCATTTGTATGGATGGATGTAAGGAAAAATTTTGTTAGAAACACACCTTACTATAATTAAGTATAGTTATAAGCAAGTTATAGTGGTATACTTTACATGGCCATGAGGGGCAAAGAAGAGTCTGCAGCAATACAAGCAACTCAAACACTGTTAAAAAGGGAATTTTAATCATAAATTTTACATCTTCTCTTCAATTTTAATACCTCGTTACTTTTCTTCCCACACTCCATTTACTAAACACAATTTCATGTATATTCAATATTTAATAATGCCATTATTCCCATTTTCCTTGTACTTGGGCTGGATTTTGCTTTTGATTATGTAACAGTTCACTGGACTTGTCAAATTTTAAGCTTTCTGCTTTTTTCCTATTTAAACACCTATTTCCATCCCCATTAACAGCTGTATATCTTTGTCCAAAAAAAAAGTTCACAGAGAATCAGTGAAAAGTATTAAGTGAAAGTGACAAAGGTATTTGTACACAAAAGTTCATTATTTAGACATTTATACTAGACCATAATCACTGACTAGAAAAATGATTGCAGATAAGATGATTGCAACTGAAAGTTATAAATAGTCTCTACTGAGCACATGAGCACAGAATAATCAATGTATATTAGATATAATTATCAGCTGAATAACAGGGGAAAAACAAAAGCAAGTCTGTGCTGTGTGCCAGCTGCAACACTGAACAGCTATTCTTTTAAAAAGATGAGAATGGCCTACATAATTGAAGTGTGTTTATACAAAGACGCCTAATCTCCCTTTTATGCACACTCACAAACCACCATCAGCGAACAGAAAATCATACCAAGTGAAGAGACCTCCATATGTATATCATATAGCTTTAAATAATCTGTTCAGTCAAACATGGCTCCCATACGTGACATTTTAAAATACATTCATCAGCCAAAATGTACAGGGTATACCATTAAGCTCCCATTCTCCCATGTATACAAATTCTTATCTCTTAGACTGTATGAAAGCATAGCAAGAACAGACTGTGAAGACCGTAACTCAAACCTTGCATCAATCTGCTTCTCTTTCAATAAATCAAAAGCAAAACTTACTGTCATATCCTTAGTATCAGTCACATACATAATCCCACATGCTATGAATGCGTTACCAGCCTTGGACTTAGGATATGTAGTATTGATATGCCGAACGACTGAAAATGTTTCTTCATCAATATGTGCTACTATTATATTTTCGTCAGTGCTTGAGGCATATATAATCCAAAGACCCTTCTCATCCACTGCTACGTTGAAATATGTCTTCGAGTTAGAAAAGAGGTAGTTACGACCATGATATAAGGCATTTTCAATTAGCAGTGTGCCCAGCGATGCTTTATCAAGGCCAAGTCTGAAATGAGATAAAGTAAGTATTCGGTATGTTATGTTAAAAATTCATTTTTATACACAATGTTGGTTGAATCAATTCAGAGTGCATTATTACTGGTAGAAGCATTGTTGAAAATACATGAGTTCAAGGACCATTCTGATGTTTTTTAAGATTAAGTACTCCACTCAAAGCACCTTCCAAAACACTGGGAGAAAATTCCAAAGTAATAGCCAATCTAAAAGGTGCACAAGAGCATGAACTCGCTTTGGTAAGTTTCACTTTATTTAGTGTATGAGCTTTATTATCACTAGGATGAAAGAAGCAACTAAAAGGAATAGGTATGAAAAAGGATTAGACACCAGGTGAAGGCCCAAACTTGTGAAATGAAATCTGTACAGAAGTTTGCTTTCTACTAGCTGGAAACTAAAGGGAGAAAATGTGATTGACCAAACCAGCACGAATACTGGGCAGGTTCACCTAGTCTTAGAATTCCTTTTTTGAAAACAGTTCAGATAATGCAGTGATTTTCTCAAGTGAACATCAAAGGAATAAAAATTCTACTTTTGCAGAGCCAAAATTCTGCCCTCATGCTAGCCTCCAACAGGACAGCCTGAATGTCTCGTCTCTGATCCATAAAATTGTTTTTATTCCTTGAAATTCCTTATTAGGATGATAACCTGAGGACAGCAGCATTGAGCGGCTAAATTGAGTTCCTCTACTAGTTTAAGAGGGTAATCAGCTACTATCAAGACACATTTGCAGTTAGCATTTAGTCACTGAATAATGCAGCGCTTTAGCAGAAAAGGCAGAGAGAGTATGCTTTATCCTTTTAAGTAATGTCTTCTGTAATGAAGCACTTTTCATTGCCTGACTTCTGTCTAACTGTATAGCTTCGTTCCTCAAATAGATGAAAAACGTTACTCAATACAGGAATCTCCTACAGTTACAAGAATTTTCTGAAAAGACAGGCTTAATGACAGGAATATTTCAGATCCGGGAACTTACAATAGAAGGAAACATACTAGAAGGATAATTTTTCTGTGGACGAGAGATACTGGAAAAATCATCCTAAGTCAAGAATGACTAACTAGATTATTCCCCTCAGCTTTTGTAAAACTCATTGTCTGCAGCAACTCCATGTTCCAGCAGCATGTATGTGCAATAAAAAAGGCTTCAAGGCTGGAGAAGATTTCTGAGAAATATGTGTGTCAACCCAGTTAATCTTGTTAGTTGCTTCACATATGTAAATAACATCCTGCAAGGACAAGGGCTAGAAGGACAGCCCTTAGCAGGAATAGTCACATAGAAATGCAGATTTTTTTTCTACGAAGAGCCAACAAGATAAAAAGCATCTCAGGATTCATTAGGAATGTGCAAGACCTGCAACACAGAACACCCTGTCTTTTCCCCTTTTATGTGAAAATCCTGAAGGGAGCAGAAAAGTGAGGTTCTCTTCCACTCCCCCAGTCAAGGACAGTCTAGCCTAGAACTCCAAATCAGAAATCCCTTCAGAAATCCCTTAATCTTCTGGCACCCTGGCATAAATGACAAGATATAGTGTAATATTTTCATCAACCGCAGGGAACTCAGGCTACAAACACTTCTCTGATTGCTAAGATGAATGAAGTCAACCAAAACCAACAGAGGTGGCAAAGCATGTTATGAAACGAAGAAAGGACGAAGCAATCAATGTCAGGGATCTGACCGTCGTGAGAAAACCTGCCAAAGGTCAGACAAACATAGTCTTACCGGCTTTCAGATACGACAGGAAACTCCTTTTAAATGTTTTTTTCAACATTTGCAAACTGAACCAACAAGGTCCTCACCTGTTCTTTCCATTAAATCAATACAAAAACTCCCAGAAGCTTTTATGCAGCCCAAAATCAAGGACTTCACTGCCACAGAATTCATAGTGCCTCATTCTATCTGTGCTGAAGGGAAATAATCTTAGAGTGAATAACTGAACAGAAAGGCCATCTCACAGCAACTTTAGAGACATTTTGAAAATGCCACAAATAGCTTGCGTTCATCTGTACGTCAAGGCATTTCCCAATTAACAGTACTCAAGCAAAGGTGAGGAACCTCTCTCCTACCACCATCTATTGATTAGACAGAGATGGTCTTTTACAGATGTATAAACAAAAAGCCCTGAGGATATTTAAAGGAGGTTGCCAAAAAGTGGGCTTGTCTTTGGCAGAATAAATATTATAGAATCCAAGCAGCTTGCTCACATTCCTTGGCATCCAAATGAATATGGGAAGGCAGCACTCACACCTGCTTGGGAATAGACATCAAAGCATAGTGATGTTCTTGGCTCAAACATCAGAGTCATGTAAGAGAACTTGAAAGCAGATGCAATCTTTTGCTTGCCCTTGGACTGTCTTTCTTTGGCTCTCCCCACAAGATGAGATTTTGGTTTTGATTTGTATTGTCTGTCTCTGTCCTCGGTAGAAACTGAAGAAACAGAGATTAATTCCCAGTTCCAATGCAGGAAGATACATTGGGAGAGTTGTAGGAACTTCTTATTACAAGGAAATCAAACAGTGGAGCCACTCCTCCACAATGGAACGTGCAATTCACCAGGTCGCCATGTCCTCAGCTGGTGCCTTACCGCATTCCTCTGCACTAGCACCATTAACTCAAGCCCTACCAGCTAAGACCAGTGCTATCTGAGAGCAAAGCATGTGCATCAACCCAGCAAGAAGCGCTGGAAAACCAAGTTCCACAAGTGGGCTACAATCATATAACTGCTCATCTGCATCCCCCAAACCGCAGCTGAACCAATTCTTAACTCTGATGCAGGTAGATGCACAGCTTATTTAAATCAGATACTTTTTTCTGACCCCCAAATTCCATAGTCAGTTCCCCTTTCTTTCCTGCAATTATGAACACAGCAAAGAATCCAAGTGCAAGAGCACCCGCAGCAATGTAATGTGTAATAGAAACCCACCGGACCCCAGGATAGCCAAGAGAAAAATCTGTTGTCACCTCTGCACTGGCACCTTGTTAATCTGGAGGCCCAGTTGTCCTATCATGTAGTAACTACTCAGGTTACCACTTAGAGCTGACCAATGCTTAAAGAACTGACTGTCACAGCAGAGTAATGGACCTGGACTACCTTTCCCAGTTCCTCTCCTCCCACAGCATCTGCACAGACAGAAGGAATGCCAGTGGCCCACATTCTAGTTACAGATGGGAAAGAATTAGTAGTTCTGTTCTGGAAAGAATTCTGAACCATTCCTCCATTCTTTCAAAAGAAACATAAAACAGTACAGAGAAAGTGGTCTGCTTTTCTGAGGTTCACCTCTGTCATTCCAACCCATTGTTTCTCCTTCCAGAACATCACTTGCCTTAAGCCAACTATGTTTGACTTACTTCAGAATGACATTGGTTCCTCCCTTCTGATAGTACAGGTGATTGTTTTGTACTGCATGGCCACATCCATAAAAGAATCCTGTGATGTTAATGATCCTGTAACTGTCGTTCAGCAAGGCATTGGAATTCTCATATTCTTTTACAAAGTTTCCTAAACTTAAGGAAAAAAATTAAAGAAAAAAAAAAAAAAAAAAAAAAAAAGAAGAAAAAAAAAAAAGGACCATAATTTGGTTCATCTAATTTTGAAATCTCTACCCTAAAATTCAATCTCTACTGAAAGTCAATCTCAATCAAATATCTGACAGACAATTGTATTTGTGTTTTCAATAGTGATTAAACTTGCTGGAAAAATAAATATAAAATAATCCAGAGACAAAAAAAATCTGTAGAAGTGGGGTTCAAGGGCCTGCTGCCCACAGACCTGATGGGCCCTAATTCTGAACAGAGTTGGTAAATATATAGAAAATATTTCCTTTTTCCACTTAGGTCCTGGAAATTTTCCTGCACAAAATGTAGCTTATGCAGCATCTGATTCATTTTCATGCCTAGCCAAATGAAAAGGCAAAACTCCTAGCTACAATTTAGCCAAGTAAAGCCATAGGAAACTGTTGAAAGAAAAGAATAAAAAGACATGAAACAACAGGTATTTAAACTTGGATTGGTAAAAAAAACCCTCTAAAATCCTCAAACTATTTTCAAAATCTGATGTTGACTCTGACAATGTCTAAAAATACTACAAATGTCTATAACCATATGTACAGTCAAGTATTATACAAGTAATATGGAAAATATTCTGAAAAAGATGTGGGTAAAAAATCCATCATACTTGATTAGAAATATTAGTTCAGGTTGGAGGAATTAAGAAACCAATGTTAGTATAACAACTGATTTTTGATCAGTGACTACTGCTAGGGTACCTGAAAAATGCATGGTAAGCCAAATCCTTTCATCGCTTTTATTTGCAGGTTCCCGCATCCAGGTTCCAAACGTTTGCTGTACACTGACAAAGTGAACAGGACTTCCTACAGATGTTATGACACATTCTAGTAGAGAAAAAGCACGTGTCCATTATCTGTGACATTAAACTAGTAAGTTGCAGTTAGTCATGCCCTGTAGGAGGTTACCAGCTTTTTTCGAAGGACCAGGGGTTCTGTCTTCAGCTTTTCCAACCAGGGTATCGTCATTCGGTACAGCACATGTCTCACCTAGAGTTGAGAGAGAAAGGGTAAAACATGTCATTTTTCTATATTTGACATGACAGAAACGCACATCAGTGACTGCACTAAAATAAAGGAATGACAACTGGGATTTTGTTTCATTTACTGTTAAAACAATGCCTGAATGAAATTATTTATGGAGGGTTTTTTCTATAAAGCCAGATACCTCTTCCGCCTTTAAAACAATGCAACACATTTCAGTTTGCTTAGAATGAATAACCACAGAGAACAGTTCTCAGCTCTTTGCTGAAGATACCCTAATTTCATTGTTGCCTTGTTTTCTAATTCCATTCTTAATTTTCATCTCCTTACACATTTCACACTGCTTGACATGCAAATTCTTTTGGACATACACTTTCGTTGTTGCCTTCCAATATATTTCTGGGGTTTACAGGGCTGTAATGAAGTTTAAATGAGAAAGACAGTAAAAATATGAAATAACTATAAAGTAATGCTGAAAGGGTACTGTGACATTCAGGAAAGAAAGGACAGATTATACTGCATTGTTGTTTTCTCCTTTAGGTTATATCCTCTCTTTGTTCATGCAGAAGAAAAATACTCCAAGATAGAGCACGAACAACATCTATTTCTCCAACCCATTTATCTAGGACATTGGGTGATACGACATTGAAAATTTGTAAGCGATCACAGTGCATCTCCAAAATAAGGCACAAACGGTCAATCCAACCACGGGATGATAAATGCCTATGGCTAGAATCGAGCAATCCCTTGAGATCCCTTTCCAGCTTCTTGTCTCAAAATATTGTCAAAATATCTCAAAAAAAGGAACCCACCCAGCAGAAATTATAAGTTGCAGTGCGCAATTTAATTTTCTTGGGCTGAGTCTGATACAGTTAACTGAATGAGCAGTTCCCTATACAGGAGTTTATCTAAGACTATAGAATAGCCAAGGACCAGGTCAGTGTTTGTAGTGAAGCTGAGTGCACTATTTGCATTTGAGAATATCTGCAGTACTCTCTGAGGACTTCCAGCAGCATGAAATAGAAAGCAACTAAGATTAAAAAGACAGTTTTCAATGAGAGACTTGTGAAACTTTCACTGCTTTCTTTCCATCAAAAAAAGACAAATATTCTACTGATTCCTATCATAAAATATTCTGGCTGAGAGTTAATGGAATTTACAAGACATTAAAACTATTGATTTGGTCTGTCTGGGGAGGATGGGAAGGATGGAGTGAGGGAGTGTGGTGCAGGGATGTTTTGTTTCTTTTCGAATTAGCCAACAGTACCACTGAGAACAAATACACCTGAGCTTCCAACTAATTATTATCTTCTCTTAAAGAAATAAAGTTTTACCTGATTCAAAATTTAATTTCAAGAAACCATTCTTGTATTCTTATGTAATAAGTTAATTACAGTTGTAAATCAGCATGAGTATTATCTTTTCTTCAAAGGGATGTGCATATTTAATTACAAAAGCTGTTTCATTCTTTGAATTTTGATAATAAGACCTCACAGCCTACTGACTCATAAAACGTAAATGCTCGCTGAGGAAGATTTCATCTTTGCGGAGTTATCTAAGACTCCCATTTGCACAGTGGGATTTAAAACCCATCAGAAACCCATCAGATAGCTTATCCTCCAAAGCACTTCAGTCCGTTTCAACACTTGAAAAGAGGCTACCTGAGTAAATGGTCCAATTATATCCTGTACAACAGTTCATGCATTTCTGAATTTCAAATAGGATGAGATTTCTGCCCCAGCTATCTACTTTCCATTGTAAGGAGACTCTCTGGGCTCTGTTCCAATACTTCAATACCCAGAATCACCTGATTTAGGTTCTTACATGCTACTACAATTACAATGACATGCTATATTAAAAATAAGAGGTGGAAAAAATTGATACATGTTCCACCCAGTATTAAATATTTGCTGGTTAATAGCATTTATAATAACAATTTTTAAAAGATTTTTCATCTAAGCAAACTATGCAGAATGATGGTGACAAAAAAACCATATCACCCTAGTAATGGTGAGACATACAAACTGCTCTGCTTGTTTCACAGGTAATAACTGCATGAAGTTCTTGTGCTATTCCCTGTCGGTATGCCTATCAAGAAACCACATTCCCAGTGACAGAAGAAACCTCACTTTACCAAACACTTTTACAGATAACTCTCCTCTTCTCCAGAAATGTGAAAGATTGGTAACTGAGACATCCTTTCCTATTTTTTTACAGGATTACTCGGACCTCCCTGAAAACAGGCATCTCAGCTGAGAGGAAAATTCATCCCAGACTGTAAGGATAGCAAGAGTCACTGAAAGCCACAACCATCTTGAATGCAATACCATCCAGGGGTAAAGGAGAAGGACAGCCACATCCAGAATGTAGATCCAAAACCAAAAGTTCGCTTCCATTCTCAAGCTGGAGTAAGCTAGTAATACAATGCTGTCCTTGCACCAGCTTCTCTTTGCTTTCCATAATCAGCTAATACCTTGAAGCAAAATTTTCCAGTTACCACAGTACCACAGTGTTTGTAGAACCCATGTTCCTGAGCATCCAAACCACCAGCTCCTCTCATCTTCTACTGCTAATTCTGCACTGGCAAAAAAAAAAAAGGCTCTCCTCTTCCAGTATGTAGAAACGATTTGAAATGCAAGTCTCAAAACCAGATTTTTTTATGGAGAGTTTTCAGGAATGGATGATAGCATTTTTGGCTAAAATTTTCAGAAGTCCAGCAACTTCATCCATCCATCCTGAAATACTTTTAACGCGTGGCTGCTGATTTGCACAACAGAATGATTAAGAACATCCTTCATTTCCAAGCACCAGCCTTCCCAGCCACACCCACTCCCCCCCACCCCATGTGCCTGAACTGGCACTGAAAAGCATTAGAAAAATCAAACTCTCATTTAATACTTCTAATTCCAAACAGAATTGTTTAGAGCATTAGAGAGATCAACGATCACAGAGATTACATTTTCTTTTCAATGTTGTTGAAATAAAGTTGATTACAAAACTTGCAAATACTTTCAAAGAGTCTCAGTGTCCCTGCAAACCTCTTAGAAGCTATTCCCACTCAAACATGCAAAAAGAAATACAAGCCTATCTGAAAAATCCAGTTTAAAATGAAATGTTTCTATGATAAATATATATATATATCTGTAAAAATACAGTAAGAAATGTGCTTTACTATAGAAAGGCTTTAGAATATTAATATAGTCTTTGGTATGACATTGACACCAACGCTTTCTTCCACAGAGTATCTACCTATTATTAATATATTTAAATTGATATAAACATCAGGCATGGAAAAATATTATCAGTACGCTGTATCTGTCAATATATTTACAAAATACACTGTTCAAGACAGCTGAGTATTTCCAACCAGTCACCTGCTGGAAGACGAGATACCTGCCAACTAACTTTCTCTGTATGTGCTCCACGCAGCAGAGGCAGTGCTTTACTCATTAAAAAACACACATGGGCACATGCACAGACACACGTGGATTGTACCTGAGGCACAATTTTAATCTATTTGAGAAAAAGATCTTCTAAAACATGGATAGAAGTTGTGACATGAAACACTGACATGATTTTTTAACAACCCAAAATATCAAGTTAAAACTGTGAGGATTTACTAGTATCCAGCACACCTGAAAATCATGCCAGAGATATCTCATAGCAAACTCTTAACTATGTCAGCACCCTAATCAGTGACTTAAAAAAAAAAAAAAAAAAGTGTAGCAGCTGCTACACTTCAGCGTACAGTCTATGACCTGGCAGACTGGATACTCATATTTTGGTTCTAACAGTATCTGCTGTGCAATTTGCAGCCACAGTTTGAAGAGAATCTACTATGTCTTTAATTTTTCCTTTCTGAGTACTAGAATTAGCCATACATCTCACCAACACAGCTACAGTAAAGGAAACAAACAGGACTTATGATCCACCTGTCATTTGGGATACAATAATGACAAATACCAACAACAGAAAAGAGCTCAAGATCACCCTGCTCCAAAACTTACATATTCAAATAAATACAAAGCCTCAGAGAATCCTTTTGTATTCCTCCAGCTTTTAAAAGTCTTAGCTAGTTCAAGCTTGCTTCAGTTCTGCCAATGACCAGGCAATTTCATTTTGTAGAAGACAGAGAAATGTAGCCTTGTTAAGAGGTGTTATATTTACATGTCAAATTAAAATTCAGTACTTAAAAGCTAAAAATTTCAACTGTACTTCTCTTACTTTCCAAATATACCCCACCTACCAGAAAACACCATGTGTAAACGCTTTGCCTGAGCATTAGATTAAAAGACTAATATTATCCTGGAGATCGCTTGCTGCCTTATCCAAATTATATTTCAGCAAAACATCACAGCACATGCTCAGCTTGAAGTTTGTGCAGTTTTACTGATGCCAGCAAAATTAAACACATGCTTACTGTTTTGTGAGACTTAGAGTAATGGGTTTAATCTTGAACCTGTTTCTAATACCAAAAGGAACACTAGAAGGAACTAACCTGTGCATTTGCTGCTGTATACGTTCTCCTGAAGCTGTGCTTTACCTTTACCTTTACGTTTTCCTGGAGGCCCTGGGGGTCCAGGTGGTCCAGGGGGCCCCGGGGGTCCAGGCTCCCCTTTTGAGCCTATGTACAAAACAGAGGACAATGTCACAGGCCCTGTAGGCAACAGGCAACCTGCAGAGAACTGTATGTGTCCACGTGATGGACTTTGAGAGACCTCGAAAACAGCCTCTCTCTTCTTAAGAAGATTTCTGCATACAGAAATGTGGTGCAATAAACTCATTGGGATACTGCTTGTTAGAAGGTGAACCACACAGAACTTCACAAGTTGTAGGACATCAATGCAATTTATCTGTCTGGATTACAGGCACATTAGAGAGCTATAAAGCACCATTACCTTTTACTTATTGTATCCTAAGACCTCGTCCTGGTTTCGGCTGGGATAGAGTTAATTTGCCTTCTAGTAGCTGGCATGGTGTTATGTTTTGGATTTGGTATGAGAAGAATTTTGATAACACCCTGATGTTTTCAGTTGTTGCTAAGTAGTGTTTAGACTAAGGCAAGGATTTTTCAGCTTCTCATGCCCAGCCAGCGAGAGGGCTGGGGGCGTTTCCCCACGCTGGGTGGGGGGCAGTGAGCAAGCGGCTGCGTGGTGCTTAATTGCTGGCTGGGGTTAAACCATGAGAGACCTCACCTTCAGACGCTACACTATGACAATTTTACACAGCTTATATTTGTGGCTGCTCCATGTACTCCCGAGTGGAAATCTGCCCCTCATTTTCTAATAGAAGAATAAAGCTACACTGCAAGAGTGAGCAGGAGGAGGTCAACTGTCTGGAAGTGTACTGGAAAGGGTGGAATTCATGCACGCCTCAACCCAAAGCCCAAGCAGAAAAGTTTTTATGAAGACTTGCATTAAAAAAGAGAACATAATCTCCTGGACAGAGCGATACCCAAACTTCACTGTGGATAAAATGGTTATGCTGGTTGGTCCTACTCTTGCAGATCACATTCATGCTTCAGAAGCAGAGTACATCTTTTTCTGTCAAGTACACTGTTGCAAGAGAGCTCCTAAGAGCACTTCTTCCTACCTTCTAATATCACATCATTGTTTGCATCCCCCTTTTCACCCTTTGCTCCTCTTGCACCTTTTCCTCCTGGCATACCATCCTTGCCAGGTAAACCCACTTCTCCGGGTTCTCCTTTCTGTCCTTGATCCCCTTTTGGTCCTGGCACACCTAGAAATAAAAAGCATTTCAGTACCAAGAACACTGCTCCACTATTAAGCATCGATCAATACTTTTTTTAATAGAAAACATATTCACTCTAGTTGGTTTTTCACCTGTATTTAACTGGGTAGCTGTAATTTGTTCTGATTTCAAAACAACCTTGTAACCTAATATGATGAAGGGAAACTGTGTACAATCCATTTGGCACAAATAATACATTCTTTACCTAGCAATCGCTGAGTTTTGAACTGAAATATACAGACCTGGCCCTCGTTAACACTGGCTGGAGAATTTCTGGTTAAGTAGGAATACTAAGGGAAGATGTGAAGCAAAATATTTATTTCACATGTGTAAGGCATTAAAGAAGGACATTTTCATGGTTCCTCTAGACTTTTTCTTAATTACTCACTAACGTTACAACACACGTTGCACTTCTAACATTTTCCACTGTCCCAACAGAGCATGGAGCTGCCTAGTAACATTTTCACGTGGCTACTATAACCATCCCTCTACACTTGTTAGAAGCACAATCAGTCTGCATGCTTTTTTGCACTTGATCATTTAGTAAAGTAACGTATTTAAGAAGGTATTCCTTTGTCCTGTGTGATTTAGTTTTGCAATACAGAAAACAACAGCATCTTTGTACAACTGACACACCAAATCCTTGCACCCTCTACTTTTGTGGTAGTTAGTATTTTCTTGCTTTAGGAGAGAGAAATGTAACAGCTGTAGAAATAGAAATGTCAGCATTCTTGCAGGCACAGGTTTCAAATAAATTACATTTGTTCATACTTGAGAAGAAAATGCTTGGTTTTCTACTTATGGTTTTTCTATTTAAATGGATTTTGTGAAGTCAGAAACAGAATTACAGTTCTGGGGTGAAATCTGAAATGTGTCTTTGGCACAGTTGCCACCTGACTCTCTGAAGACTGGTTCTCACTTTCATTTCCACTTTTAAAAATCCGCTGAGGGTACTGAAGCGACAGACCATGCAGTGTCTCAAGACATAGTAAACAATCGTTCCACTTGTACCCGCCAGCAAGCCCGCAGGGCTAGGTGCAAAAGCCCGGACAATAAGTGGGCCCCTGTAAATACCAACCCGCTAACGTCAGCCTGCCTACTCATCAACGCACCCTTCCTCTCCTCTGCCCCCTCTCAGTTCTACCACCCGGACGCCCTTTTCTCTCCTTGCCCTCCTACCTACACAACACGCCGCTTTCTCACTCTGCCTGAAGGCACCAATCACCCATCGGTGCCGGCACATTGCTGCTGTGCGTCAGACAAGTCAGGGGATAAACCAGTTACTGCTCCACAGCTTCGCAGTCGTCTACGGGCTCGGAGCGCGGGAACGGCCTCCCTGCCGTTTCAGCTACCGCGCAGCGATCTGTCGAACCTAGCGTGCCCAGTCTACTACCCTTCTCCATAGTCGGCCTTTGCCCCGACCCATTTCCTCACGTGCCGATGAGCTGGGCAGCTGAGAGACGACAGCACTTCTGCTGCTGGTCCTCTCTGTTCTTAGCAGAAACATGACACGGTGAAGTCAGTAAATTAGGCCAAATAGTTTCCTCGACCAGCATGGAAAATTGCTTGTGAGCTACACACAGCCTATGGACTATTCAGCAGAGCTGCTCTATCTGTGCCAGCTACATTAAAATAGTACCTGGAGACCTAGAAACAAAGTTTATCACAGACTAAAAAAAAAAAAAAACCTGCTCCAAGAGTTTCCAACCTAAATGGACAATACAGAAAGGAAGAAAAATATGGACATATCCTGCTCCTGTCATAGTTATTATGAATCTGGAACCAAAACTGTGGCAACAACTTCCACCCCCAAACTCTGGCTTTCTTTTTTTAACACATCTGAAGTCAAAGGGCCATTATGTTGGCAGGTTGAGGGAATGGAAATATTCTTACAATAACAGTATTTGCTAGCTAGTTCAGAATACTAAGATTCAGTTAAGTGCATTCACTAGCTTTAATTTGCAATATTCTGTAGTGTACGTATACCATTTTCCTCACTGTGGAGTAAGTCTGAAGTAATCTGAAGTAACCAAAGCTTAGTGTAAGACAATGAATGCTACAGAACTCTGTAACATGCAACTTCTTTGTAAACACTGAAACCCTTCTGCCTGTACAAAAGTCCAAAAGTACATCTGAATATAACAGTAAGAAAGAATTTCTTTTTTAAACGACCACTAAAAAAACAAAAAAAATACCTATTTTTCCTCTTTTTCCATTTATTCCTGGTTCTCCCTTTTGTCCTGGTATACCTGGGACTCCATCTGATCCATTGTAGCCAGGCAGTCCATCAAGTCCAGGAGGCCCTGAACAAACCAAAATTCAGCATAAGTGAATTTTCACTGTTAAATACAATTTATACTTAAATCTACTATATTTACATATAGTGTGGTTTTTTTATATACATATATATATTTCTTAGACATACAAAATCCTCTACTTGGCCGTCACATTCTCCATGCCAACAGAGTACCCCCCTAAAACACACCAACAAAAAACCCACCACCAAACCAAACAATACAAACAAAAAACCACCCACCCACAAAGAACAAAAACTGTGAAACCAAGCTTGTTTGCCCCGGCCTTAGCATAAGAAAACTGACTGAAATGAATACTGCACACGTTTTGCATTAAGGCCAACAGACATCAGACTTTTGGATTCCACCTCAAGGACAAACACGGTGGAACCCATCCTGTTTCTGAATTTGGTAGTGACCATAACATCCTCCACAAGCAACACAAGCTTTAGTGTTGCTTATGATATTGGCCAGGCTCATCTAACACAAGAAAAGCATTTACCTACTTGTCCAGAATACTGTAGTGCCAAACCATGACTGGTTGATAGAGAAGACATCACTCCCTCTTTGTCGTTATTTGAACCCCCACAAACAAAAAGTACCTGATAGTTTTCTGATACAGGGAATTATTCTAAGCAGACCCACAGCTAAAGAAGCACAGAAAAAAGCAAGTAACCATTCACATAGCCTAGCAACCACAGGAGTGAGAACAGAGTGAGAGTATTAAATAAGAAAGGAAGAAAAGTTATGGGGGAGGTGGGAGGGTAGAATCAGTAACCAACATTTTTTTTAAGAGATGGTTTTAGTGTTAAATTATAATATCAGTTTACTCGGGGGGGGATATATATATACACACACACACACACACTCATCTCTTCAGCTGAATGCTACTTATACACTTAATTCTATCTGGTTTTGATCAAATATGTTTTAGCCAATTTGAATCTATTCCCTCCCCTAGAAAAGTATAATGTCTAAACCCACCCCCCTCTCAGAAGGGGCCTGGGTTGACCTACATACAAAACTCGTAAAGGCAGGCAGTCGTTCAGCCCTCCCTCACTCTAATTAGCAAAGGAAGACTGTTCTATAAAAGATACATTTCTACAAGTCAACATTTTGTACCAGCAACTGTTTCAATTACCCAAAACTGTTACTGCGATTGTCCAAGTATCTTACCTGGGGGACCCGGGGGGCCTACAAAAAGAACAAGAACACACAAAAAAAAAAGAAATGGTGAGTTTAACCTAGCAAGATATCAAAAAGCAATTCCAAATGGAATTGATTAGCATCAGATCAGAACAGTAAAAGGGGAGGAAAGCCCCTCAAATTTCAAAATTAACACCTATGGATTTAACTGCTTGCATTATAACTATTAGAGCATTAGCAGAAACTCAGACTTACTGAAAGAGTATCTTTAAAAGCAATTAGATATACACATATGTTTTGCTTTTTGCAAATTTCAGTTGATAAAGGTTTGATAAACAACTACCTCCACAATGTAACCTCACTGTCAGGGGCTTAGGTGCCTTTACAATGCCAGGATGCAAGGCATCTAATAATACATTTCCTTTATGGAAGTGTTCTCCAAGATCCTGCTATAGTAGAAGAAGAATAGCTTTACAATACTGATGAATGTCACAATTAAAAACCCTGTTGAAAATACACATTAAAAATACATGCTACACTTCTCTGTGTTTTATGGATATTTCATTGCAGTTCGCAATTCAGACTATTTCAATAGAAAGGGGAAAAAAAAAAGGAGGGGGAGGGATGTGTCATTCCTATTAACTACATCTAAATCACAATCAGGCTTTTCATGTGTAATTGTTCTCCAGACCAGACCAAGCTCCCCACAGAACCCAGTTTGTGTATTAGAAATTGGACTGGCTTCAGTTATTCAGCAACATGTAATACAACGAAATCTGTCTCACTCTCTCTGACTTACTTCAAGTATAGGGCCTTAATGGGAAGAAAGCATAGCAGGCAAGAGTAAACCAGAAAACGTTTCTGGAACAAGATTTATCTTACGTGATCCCCAACACACATTTTAAAAACACACCACCACCCCCAAAAAAACCCACAACCAAACCCAACCAACGACCACACCACAAAAAACAGATGAGAAAAGCAGGTTAGGAGAATACAAAGAAAGGTGGTAGTTGCAACTGAAGAACCAAATTAGTTCTGTGAACATTTTTATCCAGCCAAAGTACCGTCTTGTTTCAGCAAAACTCTCTACAACAGAAAGTAACAGTAATTACTAGATTTCCCTAAAGATGACAATTTTCAGCATTAATTAGAAAGCATTATGAGGAAAGTGAAAACCATTTTATAATACCATTACAGCAATTATCCCTTTTAATCAGTACAGGCAGTAACATCAGTTAACATCTTTCTGCCAATTTTCCAGTAAATGACCATTTCTTCCCACCCTACAATGTTACGTCCATTAATGCATTCAATTACTTCCTCATCTCAAAAACTGAGGATCTTGATTATCCTTATATAAGCATAAGATAAATAGGAAAGGTGCTTGAAAAGTAGCAAACATCACAGAGGCCTATAGTAGAGAAAGCCAGTAATGGAGACAAAATTTAATAGTGTTAAGAGAGCAAAAAGGTGCAGAAGGCACCAAGTAGCATGAATTCCGAAGTCTGGAGCCCAAAGAAGCAAACGTCTAGGTTGTCTGTGGTTCAGCCTCAGTTGCAATCAGAACTGATGTACAATTTCAGAAGTAGCATTTAACATCTGTGTGTACTACGGTAATTCTCATTTAAGTTGAAATGAGTTGAGCCAAATGGACCTTACAGCCATTTGAAAACACAAACCAGACAGCAAGTGAAGCATCTTCTTAATCGCATAAAAAGTGGCTTATTTCTGATCTTCTCATTTCCAAAAAGAACAAGACTCAGTCTGTCACAGACTTCGAAGCTGGACCATAGCCCTTAAATTGGCTGCTACCTGACGTTCTCTTCACCAAATCACGCAGAAACTTCTCACTTCTCTCGTCCCAGCCGTCAGCCGTTCAGACTCCTCACCGGTAACACGCGAAACCCAACCTCCTGTTACTGTGGTCCAACGCAGGGGAGGCAGACGCGTTGCTCCTCGAAGTCCCACTACTCCACAGCAGTTAGAACAACGGAAGAGAGTTTCTACACTCTAGTATGTTCATCCCATGTTAGCCTTCAAGTGTGGGGACATACACAAAAATACCAAGACTAAACCTCGACTAGTATTTGAAACACCCAAGTCTATGAGATTTGCTTATGAAAATTACATGGGAAAGAAACAGCTCCATGTAACGTCAACTGAGCTCCTTAAATTCCAGCATTTATAGTAAGTAGGTATAGATAACTCCCAAAGTAGCACCTATCTTTTTTAAATTAATAACCCAATTTCTATGTAAATTCTGATAGAGTAAATAGCATAGTTTTGACGTAGTCATTGACCTCAAGTTCTTTGAAAACATTGTAATTCTGTATTCCAGAAGAAAACATAGGTGTAACACTTAAGGCAATAAACATACCTGTTAAGCATATCCCTTTTGTGCTGTTACATAAATCCACCATCACTCGGACCTAATATTGCAAAGAAAGCAAAGTTGAAAACGATGTATGCCATAAAAGTATCTAGTTTACTTTGCCTACAGAAATAATTCCAAAAACAAAGACACAACTGTCCCCTCTATGCTTGTAAGAATAAACTGTTTAGAACTACCTTAACATTGTGACACCACCCATCTCTTCAAGCAGCAATTCTCTTGTAGAAATCTGTTCAATATACATAATTTTAAACCTTACTGAAAACGCAAAGAAAATATTGGGCAGACAACTTCATACCTCAACTAGGCATTAAAATTCACACATTACTGTAAAACGTGTGGTTGTCCATGCACTGACTCTATCAGTGGAAGGTATTAAAAGTCAACATAAGCCAATAAAAATGACATTCAATTTTATTTTATATTGGTATCAACTGATGGATACTTTTCCAACATAGCATATCCAGTGAGAAAGATGATCTATGTTCCAAGTAAGCGATTTCTTATCTTGGAATAACCAAGATCTGCAAATTTGGAATGGACCTTCATCCGTTCAAAATACTTCATCCCAACAATGACAGACTTTATAAAAAGCAAGCTGGATGAGATATTCATACAGATGCTTTTAATCTACAATAGACTAAAAATTATCAATCAAAAAGTCATCTTTGCAAAATGCATGGGTTTTGGCTGGGCAAGCATTCACATTACGTGTCCTGCGTGCTGAGAGTCAACACTCTAAAATGTTTTGCAACTCACAAAACACCCAGCAGAAATGAGAGTATTATGAACAGGAGCACTGAAGTGCCTCAAATCTTTATGGGAAAGTCCAATGTACATAGACAGAAAAGAAAAAGATTATTTCAGGGCTGTGCAATATATGATAATTTATGAACTATTTCCCCAGAGTTGCACATTTATTCATCTTTGTACAATTACTCCACTTACAAATAATGGAATGCACTAGTCCTAAAAGACAGAACAAACAAGTGCAAGTCAATCTGAAAGGCAGACTGACATTTAATCCCAGCAAGGTTATTTGCCGTCATCAACCTTTATTTTTAAAATTAATGCATCATTAGCTTCAAGTGACAAATCTAACAGGCCCAAATAAAGGACAATTATTTTGATGGCAAGTATTCTTTTGCTGCAAAATCAAACTACATTTGACTATGGATTTCAATTCTGTCAGATACATACTGAGAATTGACTGTATTCCAGACCGTACTGGATCAGCTTTCATGTTTAGAAGTTTTAGACTCAATTTGAATTAGCTGAGAAGAGCTAACTGGTTTTGAATATCAGAATTTGCTTGTTCTCTTTCCCCTCACACCCCTGAAAACCACTTGGCTTCTACCCTGTAATTTGTACAACACATGTTGTCCACGTGCACGCTAATTCAAACTGTGTTTTAATCTAAATGGTTTTGTTGAGGTTGCCGAAGTGATTACAACTCGCTTTGGGGCCCCCCAATTATCTCAGCAGCATTATTTTTACCAATCAGTGCAATTCAGGTGACAATTAAAAAACATGGCACTCGGGAAGTGAGCGTGTTACAGCAAATCGCCTACAACGGAACCTCCAGCTTAACTATGGAAGATGAGTACACCAGTCATCCAATCAGCCAGCATCACCTTTACCATGAAGAAAAGCTACAGACAAAAGTATCTTATTTAATTGCTAAACGCTCTAGTTTTCTTCTGAAGAAAAGGGGGGGGGGGGGTGAGACAACATAAACTATGAAGCAACTACTCAGATAATTACATATCCATAAGCCACCACCTCTTGCACTGTCTTAAATCTCACTTTCAAACTTACTGCTCACAAACTTATTGGACCATTACCCTCTCATCAGCCTCTCTACAGCAGCAGATTTGCCATTTTCCTATTTTTGTTCTCTTGCAACATAAATATATATATTTATAAATACAGAAATAAATAAACAGAAGGCCCAGAACCAAAAATGTACTCACGTTATGAGAGCTAAAATAAGATTTTTTGATGCCTAAAGTTATTTCAAAGATTCTTCAACAGCAGCCACAACAGATCTCCCTCGACCAGCAGTTGTGTGGAGCAGTGGGCTGTTGATTGCTGCGGCACCGACCTGCAGAAATCTGTGCCTCCGCTACAAGAGAGCTCCCGCTCGGGCAAAACCTCCATTGGGGAACCACATTCAGCCGAGGCTGGAACTTTGTTCTAAGGCCCACCAGCGCAGCAGGGATCACCTTGCCAGCTGTAAGCAGCTTGGTCTCAACGCCACAGAAGTATTCAAGTCTTCGTATTATGTTGGTGGGATTCCATTCCAAAATAGAAAAACGTAGGAGTGGGAGTGCGTGAAAATTTGCCTAAGGACTTTTTTCCCCTTGAGCAAGGGGGTCTGCACACAGTTACAGGCTCACGTCAATGGAGGAGCTGCACGTGCTGTTAAAATATACACCATGCCACTCGGTGCTATTCGGAGAGGGCAAGAAAACTCATTTAATCCATACGTGCTACCTAACGACAGGGGAGTAGCACATGTAACTGCCACTGTCAAAATCATCTAGGCACCCAACGGGCACCACCGACCGAAGTCTGAACACCTAACAGCAGAGAGCATCAACAGCGTTCAATGCCCGTCAGGATCTGAATCTTTTCTCCGATAATTTTATTTGCGGATCCCTTAGACTCAAAGAAGCAATTCAGATTGGTTGGAACAAAATGAGCTGTGGCTGCCAAACACAAAGTTGATTTCTTAGAAGAAACAGGAAAATGTTTTCACTAAATGTTTTGATGAAAAACTTAGATACAGCACACAAAAATGTTTCACTAGGGCAGCAATTTTTTTAACATTACCTGATCCAAAAAAAAAATCAGAAGAAAACACGCTGGTTTTTTCCAATTTTTTTTTAAGATGTTTCTAGAAAGTCATTTAAGTTTTCGAATTTGAAATAACCCTGTTCAGTAATAGTAACTTGAGAATTACAGTAAAAAAAAAAAAGTGTTTTACCTTCCACTTTGACATAAAATAATGTTTAATTTTTTTTCTGAATTGCCAAAGAGCTGAAAAGTGTATTATTCATGTTATTTTTAAGACCAGTTTGGTTATAAAACCATGTGATTTTAAGACGACAGAAAATTAAACACTCTGGTAAAATGCACAGAGTCCCGTGAAAAATGTTGCTACTTTGGTAAGAGGAATTAGAAACTAGAACCGAATATCCAGTATCTTTCAGTCTTGCCTCTCAATAAAAAGACATCCTTTGAATTGCAGAAGTCTTGCATTGCAAATTCTCAACTCGGAGCACAAGGACTTAAATGGCCCAAGTTAAAAAAACAAACAAACAAACAAAAACCCAAACGCAATTATTTCTTCTAATCCCCCAAACAATTGCATTATCAGAACTCTGTGCTACGACCACCTGTGCTCTGCAATCTCATTAGCTCGAATATTAATGGCGGTGTTATCGCTGTAAAATCGCCACTGCAATGGTTCATTAACAAAAACGCCAGCGGAAGATTACGGAAAAGGTACTTTCTGTAAGTAATTTTTTAAACCAGTAACATTAGTTCCGTCAGTAAGAGCCTGAGTCAGCCTTCTCTGCTTTTTTGTGGGCCTAGGCCGGCAACCCCTCCTGGGACAGAATTTCCACTAAGGTTCCCTCAGCAGCGATATCTTTCTTGCGCTTCCCCCGACTCAGAACTTCAGGGCTTTTTCAGTCTCTTCAGAGCGTTTCAACTCCCCGACCCGTGTAACTCCCGGACCACCCCACCGCTTCCCCCCCCGCCGGGCCGGGCGCCTCCGCCCTACCGGCACCATGGAGTAGGTCAGCATCATGAGCATGTCCTCGGTCTCGGCGCGGACGTGGCCGCGCTCCCCGCGGCGGCTCCGCTTGCTGCGGCCGGGGCCGGG
>JAVJGG010000002.1:10699707-10747376 GCA_035590195.1 Aviceda cuculoides | reverse complement strand
TCGGAAGGCGCCCGAACCGCGGGCGGCTCCTGGCAGGGAGGCGTCCGGGCCGTCCCGCACAAAGCGGTGGGGGCAGCGGCGCCGCGGAGCCGGCCCCCCTCCGGGCACGGGCTGCCGCTCTGCCGCTCGCACGGGCGCCTGCGGTTCCCCGAGCGTCGGCCGTGGTGCGCCGGTAACGCCTCACCTGTGGCTTCAGCCCTTCAGGAGGAGACTTCCCCCGCATTATGCCCGCCAGCCCAGTTAATCCATAGTAAAGATAAGAAAATGAATTACGCGGAATTTCTCCGTTGTAAAGAACAGCAGAATGTGACCGCGTAGGAAGACCCCGTGAAGAACACGAGAGGTACTAAACACAGAACATTTTTTTAGAAGAGTTCTTTTAAAAGCTGGCATTTTAATTCCAAAGACAAAGCAGTCGTGCTTTTTACACTGCTGCCGCTTCAAATCCGCCTCAGGAAAGTCACAACTTTTGAATGCCAGGCTTCCTACAAGAGAGGGTTCTCGAGCCTAGCTTTGACAAAGAGACAGTCCTCCGCAGACCTCTGCAGCTGAGCAGGTACACCATTTTGTCTGCATTCTAACCGGGCCATTGACCTGCAATTCATGCTAATCCCACGCTGCACCAAAGGGTGAACTATTAGGTCAAGCCAAATTTGAATTTAATACACGCAGTTCTGCTGCGGTCGGTTAAATGCAGTAGAGAAGCCAAGATGGGAAAACAGCTCCGTCATATCAAAGTTCTCATCTCTCCAAAATAAAAAACTGCAAAGCACTGGCGTCCTCAGGCATCGCATTGGAGACTCTTTCCTTCTGAAACAGTCACAATGGGTTTAGGTAGAGCAGGGTAAAATTAGAGGGAACAAAAAGCATTCCATCTCCTCCCATAATGACAGAGGAGATGGAAGAAAGTCATCATGCATCCAAAGGGGTAAGGCTCACCAGCATAGAATCACAGAATGGTTTGGGCTGGCAGGGACCTTTAAAGGCCATCTGGTCCAACCCCCCTGCCATGGGCAGGGACACCTTCCGCTAGAGCAAGTTGCTCAGAACTGTGGCCAGCCTGACCTTGAATGTTTCCAGGGCTGGGGCATCTACCGCGTCTCTGGGCAACTTGTTCCAGCCTTTCACCACCCTCATTGTAAAAAGTTTCATCCTTGTATCTAGTCCGAATCTACCCTCTTTCAGTTAAAAACCATTAGCCCTTCTATCGCTACAGGCCCTGCTAAAAACTCTGCTCCCATCTTTCTCCTAAGCCCCCTTTAGGCACTGGGAGGCTGCTATGAGGTCTCCCCGGAGCCTTCTCTTCTCCAGGCTGAACAACCCCAACCCTCTCAGCCCTTCCTCACTGGAGAGGCATTCCATCCCCCTGCTCATTTCTGTGGCCCTCCTCTGGACTCGCTCCAGCAATGCCAATCTCTTTCTCAAAACTCTGAGCAGGTGTCCTGTACCATCACTGCATATCTTAAGTCTACTCTTGTGTGTGCGGTAATACAGGATCACGGGGATCTCTTTGGTAGCTCATACACGTTGCAAATATATACAAAATGCCTTTCTCACCCTGTACAGCAGACAGATCTGGAAAAAAAAGTTTCACTAGATTGTTCAAATACTTCCTACCTTATGGTCTCAGAACCAGTTACACTTTCTCAGATCTTTTCTGTTCAACTTCTGCCATATCACAGTAAGTTTTTCAGATTTCTCTATTTTACAAAATAAGATCAGGAATCTAATGCCTCAATCAGTATTCTCAGAAACCAGTACACTATTAAAACTTAATTTGGCTATTAAAAAAAAATCATGCACCGAATACTGACAGAACTGCAGCTTCATTATCTGATTCTGTTTATATTCCCATTACTAGCCTCCAATGAAATGTTCATCAAAAAAAGAATCTCACTGAAGTTTAAATTACTGCTTGAGCTCTTTACCATATTGTTGCAGACAATCTATTTTATGTAAGACTACTAACGTCACACAGATGTGCATATCGTTTTGCAGGATGAACAGTCTTAGAATGTGTTCCACCAGTAAAATATTGACATTCTAAGGAACAATAACAAAACCAAATATGTAAAAACCTCCTGAAAAATCACTTCTGCCAAGGCCTTGGCAGACTAATCTGAAGCTATCACAAAGTTCTACTTACATGTGAATAGTCTTTCTGATGCCAATGAAGATTACAAGAATAATTGTTTACCCTGCAGTTGATATCCTAGCTTATCGTAGAAGTGCATATTTCAGTTTTGCTTATAGCATTAATCTTGTGAAGGAAAAAAAAAAAAAAAATATATATGACCTTGCATAGGAATTCCCAGAAGACATTCTATCTTAAGCAAGCTTAGTTTATAATTCCATAGATATAATAAAACTAGTAAGTATCTATCATAACAGCAAACTAAAGCTTGCTTTCTGAGAACATGAATAGAACTGCACTCCAGAGACCATATAGCATAACTAACAGCAATTCTTCATCTTTATTGTCCATTTCAGAGCATAATGATTGAGTAAAAAGAATATAATAATCATGAGCTACCATTTGGAGAACAACAGAAGCAATACAGCACTCTTGTTTCCCCATCTGTCTAATCTTGCAGGGTTTTCTCTGCATTACAATCAGAAAGAAACGGAACATTGTCCATAAAAAAAAAAAAAAGAGAAAAGAAAAAAGAAAAAATGAGCCATTGGATCACTGTGGACATCCTATCCAAGGCTGTGGTACAGAACCTGCTCAGTTGACAGAGTTGCAGGATTCTTCCCCAGGCTGTTAAGGGCTCCAAAGCTGCTACCTATATGACAGATTATATGGCAGGCTGTGCAGTGCTGTGCTTAGTTTGCTGGGACACAAAGAGTTTCACCTCTGTCAAGAGCTTGCCCTTTTTTTGAAAGCCAGGAACCAGTTGTCAGCACAGTTTTGTGGCAAAAGGTTTCCCAAGCTTAGAAAGTGCTGTCAGCTACTCCAGCGGCCAGAGCAGCAGCCTTGCTGGGCTGTGGGCACATCTCTCCCAGCTTTCCACTGAGTCTCTGCCCATCCCGTAGAACCAGCACTTCATCCAAATGTCTCCATATCCTCTCACCCTCTGCTACCACCCTGTAATCCTACGTCTCCTTCTAGATCTTTTGTCCCTATATAACACACCTGGAATGTTGGTCCATCCGTACATCACTTGTCATCAACTGCAATGCAGCTGCGTGCTTGATGGCTCCGTTCCTTCTCCGTGATGAAAATCAAAGGTCCCAATGGTAGACTGGTGATCGGCAAAGCAGAAGGGAGGCTTGGGAATGCTGCTGCCAAGTTCTGGAAACCTCACTCCTATTTCCTTACCAAAAGGACAGAAAATATATGCTTAGTAACAATCTAAATCAATGCGAGAAAACTATTGTCCCATATACCCCATCAGTCTTTTTTTCAGGTAGGCAGAATGCCACAGCAAGCAGCACTTCAATTATTTCCTGGCATTTCAGAATTTGTTTCTTTAAAGCATGTCCTAATACAAATGTGCCTCATAACTGACATGCAGCGAAGCATGGCATACAAAGATGATGTAAATCTGCCCAAGTTATATGGGAACTAGAAAGAAACTACCAATATAAATAAGCAAACTGCAGATTTGACATCACGTTTGCACTTTTCACAATTGCGGCTTAGTCGTACAGTTGAAATAAATTGTTAGGAGATAAAACATAGCTTTACCACAAGAGGTATTTTTGTATCCAAATTACACACTATGTGCATAATAAAGAATATCGACTTGATTATTCTGACACTGAGATTGTATTCAGATGGTGTCACACTTAACTAATGCTCCCACTGATGTTTTACTTTGCAAAAATTGTTATTACTGAAATCTCATCTATTTAGGCAGCTGTCCCAACGATAAAGCGCATCGGAGTTTGGCGTGTTATTTTCACTTGGGTGACTAATGCTGAAAGACGGACTGAGTTGGTGAGGATGATGCTCTTACAAGACAGATCACCAAACATCCTCTGATGATGCCATTAAAAGATTATACAGATTATAATCTTTATGAATGCTATTAGAAAGAAGGCAATCTCTTTTCCTGCGCTAGCTAAAGTGCAAAAAGATCTTATAAAGCTTTTGTAACCTCCCATGATAACTGAAAGATTGTACTGAATCCCCTTCTTCCCAGGAAATATGATAGAGGTTTCATAGATCTGTTTTAGGATCCCACATCTACTCTACTCTCCAAACCTACAAAGGGGAAGATCGTTCTTTGGACTCTCAAACTGATGAACAGTTAGGGCTTTTCAGTAAGCTTCTCGTGCTTTCCCTTCGCAGCAGCTGGTATCCGTAACCGTTGGAACTGAACGTTCAGGCTGGACGTGCTGAGGAAGGCAAGCCCCGGCAAGAGCTGGAAGCGCCCTTTCTCTTCACCTCTCTTACCGCTGCCCAAACCGTGTCACACGCCGGCAGCTGAGCGGCTGCAGAGTTCCTCCGTCCAAATCACAGTCGCGGTCCAACATTGGCACCAAACCCAACATTGTTTCTATAGCAAAGGCTGGGCTTTACAGTGCTAAAAGGCTTCTGACCTCATGCGAAAAGAAAGGCTTGATTTTGAAATTCTTATTAGGTCCTAGTCTATTCATGTTTGGAAAAAATGGAATACGTAGGTTTGAAATGTCTTTGCAGTAGCTGTAGGTTGGCCACAGTAGCAGATTCACAGTGATTCAGACTACACTAAGCTCCGTGATTAACCGCACCCCACAGAATTACTTCAGGTTTGTATCAGTGACAGACACCAGAATGCAGCCCACTCCGGTTCTGCACACACATTCCACACAGATTATAGCATGCTAGATACACGGGCTTACTTTTCAAGGGGGAACAACAACAACAACCCAATAAACCAACAAAAAAAAAGCCCACAAGTATTTTTAAGAATTAAAGGTGGGGGGGGGAACCACCACAGAAAATAGTATAATTCTGATCATTTCATGTCAGAAGAGGTGGGTTTTTTTCATGGAAGAAGCCTTGGGTACTCCTACGGAATGCTGCAGAAAGGTTAATGCAACCACTTTTGTATATCAACCTGTGGTGAAAGGTATTAATAGGAAGAAAGGTGTGTGGAATTATTTTTTCATTGCTATACTTTGGCAGGAAGACTTAATCATTAATTCAGTTCCAGCAAATGCGTGAGCCCTAAACAAATGTATATTATAACCAAAACACCAGCCAACTGAAAAAAAAAAAAAAAAAGTTACAGATTGAAGAGTACTGGAATAAGTGAAATTAATGACAGGAACATTTAATTAGATAGGGTAACATCCTTTCAAGCAATATTTTACAGACAAATAAAAATTCTGCATGGAAATGGTTAGAATTGCGAGAAAATGCTTAACAAATTACTACCTGAAAAAGCTGGAGCTATACCCCAACTCCTTTAAGCTTCCATTGTGTATTTCAGCGGCACATGGATATAAAGCTCTTTAAGGAACCAGCAGCATATACCATAAGAAGTACCTCTGATTTCAGGAAATTCCTACTTAACACAGAGTTGCAAGAATAAATACATTTATGCAGAGCAAAGGGTGTACCAGCTGTTATTTTGGAATATCTGGTCTTAATAATCTTAAATTGAGAACCAATGAAAAAAATTTCTTACTAGGTAAGCCAAGCCGGCATTTAAAATTGAAAATAAAACCCAGAAAGATCTGCAAGTAGTGCAGCACAACGAGTACTATTCAATGGCATCAGCAGAATGTTTCATGGTCTTTGAATGAACATTCAATAGTCTTGGAGGAAGATGCCTCAGAGATGCATCATTAGGGCACTGGCAGCTAAAGCCTATTTTCCCAGAAAACTGCTCAGAATTCCCCCAACACACGTGTTAGAAAAAAAAAAATCAATGCTGAATCATAGAGAAAGATGGCTTAAGGAGCAAAGTCAAACAGAACAATTCAAGCACCACGGCTACAACCACCTATTCATAATTTAAACTGTGGGAATAAAAGCAACTGATCAAAACACATGACAAACGATAAGCAGCTCGACAGATCTATCACATCTTTGTAACACTATTGGAATTTGAAAACAATGAATAGAACTGGAGAAATCCAGAGATAGCTACCCTTGAAAAATAGTCCTTGCTTTTTGCAAAGGGTTCTGCAGTTCAGTGAGGAATTAAAGGAAGAAAAGGACACTCCTCAACCACCCCAAAACCCAGACAGGAATTAAATACTGAATATTCATTACCAAACAAAGTATCAAACCTAAATTGTCTCTATATTGACAGTGGCACACAAAACAACAAACAACATTTTTTGCTAAAGGTATTCCAACTACACAAGAAAAATTCAGTGTTTGTGCACTATGGGAACTCTCTTACACCATCTGCTTCCCAAGAATCTGTCCAAGGAGAAAGTGTGGCCCAAGGATACCAGACTGGAAGAAGAATAATAGCTGGATATAAAGTAGAGCAGCATTAAGGTTGCCTCTCTACTTCAGAAATTTCTCCTTCTCTCCACATTCTATCGAGTGTGCGTCACATCCATCCCTCTTACAGCCAGTATTGCACGTAGTGCAATCTAACACAGAGCTGAATAAAGCTGTCTGTATCTCTTGGTAATTTTCCATCCAAAAGAACTGAATACAAACAGTATTCCAAGCTTGTTTCTCCTCAACCTTCTGTCATTCATTTTATTTACCATTGTGATTCACAGGGAATTAAAACTATTTTTGCCTATTTGAGCACTTTTAACGTATTAATTTGATATATCTCTATATGCACCATAAATATACATTGTAAGACTATTTATAAAGCCGAGAGAGAGAAATAGCACTATATAATCTGTTTAACAAATCATACAGGAGAAATTCCAAATAATGAATTTACTACAGGTATCTACAACTTTCAGAAAACTGAACACAATAATAGCCATAAACACAGCTGCAAAAGAAATGCACCAACTGCACTGGGATAATTTCTAAATGGAGAAGATGGCAATGCGATCACAGAACACCCACAAGAAAAAGAGAACTGCTAGCCATATTAGGTAGGTTATTATAGGCCTATATATCAGCTCAAGCCAAACCACAGAACATACTCTTTGAGGTCCTGATAGTAAAATGCATTGTAATTTTAAAGGTACAGAGGGGTAACTGAAAGACTATATTAAAGACAGCAGTAAAATCATGCATTAGAGTGATGTTAAAAACAATTAGATTAAAGCAATTAAAATTAATCTGCCATCTTCATCTTTAAAGTATACCAATAATCTAGAATTGGATCTTCTTCAGACAGAAGAGTTATAGTTTCCGTCAGTAACCAAATAATTACCAACTACCTATTTACCCATGATCGGGATAAAAATCACGTACACTGGATTAACTAAAGAGGAACCTTAAATAAACTTATCCATGACACCTCAGTGCCTCTTCCAGACAGGCATGGAAACTAAGTGACCACACAGACTTCTGCCTGCGAATAAGATGCATCACATCCTAGAAATGACTGCTTTTCCCTCCACTGCTACCAAAGCGAGCCCAGAGGACAGGCTTAGACATACATGCCTGAAGTTAAGGAAAATGAATTGTATCCATAGCAGTATTACCACTTGGGGAAAGTGGGGTACAAAGATAGAGCTTATTCAGACACATTTCCTAAAAGACCATCTCTATTTCAAAGATTTTATAATCTCATCTCAAGTCATCACACAACAGAAATAGGAACCAAGTAAAGAAGCAAGAGATGGAGTCCTTAATATATTATGTTTTAATTTAGATTAGACTTTAACTTTAAGTTGGTTTTTTTATATACATTTTCAGGAAAGCTGCACGTATAACTCAATAACAGAATGTACACACATTAAACTGTATTTTGAATATTTTAGCTTGTTTAGGGAGGAAGCGTGGAAGGAACTGACAGTTTTCCAGAGGGGAAGAAGGGGACCATTCCCTCCCCTTCCCCCAAGCCCCCTTGTTTCAGAGCTGTATATGTCTTGATTTGCAGAGTAGAAAATATGCAAGTCTGTGCAGATCTCAAAGTGGCACATGGCCATGACACAACATTCAAATTGTTCTGGGAATACAGGATGGAGGGGGCACTCTGGCAGAATACTTAGTTCCTTTACAGGCATTGTAGCTCCAGCCCACGTCAACAAGCAAGCTATTTGGCACATTCCGCGTCTGGAAAGAACCCCCTCAGATTGCACTGTCTGAATTTATGTTCCTTGTCTCCATATTAAAAGATCTGAAGATGCCACAAAAGGCTAAGAAATCCCACAAATCATGACTCAAAAAACCAGTAATTTTCTAAACAAGTAGATCAAGGCAGAAAGACTTTTAAGAGAAGAGTCATTTGATCAGATTTCTGAATGCGCGTGACAGACTGGATGCTATAGGACGCAGTCACAAAGGTGCTGAGCATCTACACCTTCCGCAGGTGCAGAGGTCCTCTTATAAAGAAGGGGTTGGGAATAATAATCAGATCTAACGATATTCTTGGTAGCAGTAAGAGGTTGTATCGGCAGGTATATTTTGTATTACAGACAACAGCAACAGAATATTTGGACAGCTGAGCTCAAACTTTTCTGCTATACAGCCTTTTTTACTATATAGTCTTTTAGCCCTAAGCTAACATTTTTTGCTATGTAACCTATATTATGCTATTCAGTGTCTCCATAAAAGAGGAACAAGAGAGCTAAATATAATTGCCCATCTTAGTTCAGCATCTCGGCAACCAATATGTAAAACAGAACTATTTAAAGTTTAACAAAAAAATTATAAACTAAGGATTTAATTACAGGATAAAGGCAACTGGCACCGCAGCACAATTTATCTTGATTTCTACCTATGTACTACCATTCTGTTTTCTAATGTAACAGCCAATTAGTAGGTCATTCAGGAAATACTTTAGTGGAGATCACTGCAAAGTAAGTTTATGATTATCAGAAACATATTGGTAACTTGCCTTTTCTTCTTCGACAGTTTTTGTCACTATGGTATACAATTGCGCACTCTTTCCACTTTTATTCTTACTTCTAAATCAAGATTTGGATCTTTGTGTGAACAGTGACAAATAGACCTAAAGAAAAATTATTTTTGTCTCAGAAACATGCTTTTTAATTTCTCAAACTCTTTTTTTATTGTCTGCCTTTCATCAATGGTTTTTTCTTGAAGAAAGAAAAAGAAATTGCACCACAAACAAGAAGTGCCCAGGACATTCATCCCTTCTATTCATTTCCTCCATTCCCCCAGTTTTATTGTTGTGTGCTTATTTTTGCACTGTCACTTTGAAAGTTTTGCATTGTTCCTGCATGACCTAGTTTATGCACATACTTCAGTAAAATCTTCCTTAGGACAAGCATGCCCCCCTCCGTTTTTTTTGTTTTCTTTGTCTGTTTAACCAAAATATGGCTACAGGATGTGATACTGACTTTGTGTCTTATCAAAGCAGCATTACCAAGAATACAGAAAACCGGCACTGACACCAACCCAGGGCCTTGTATTTGTATCCTGCACTTCCTAAAGAAAGCAATCTGAACTGCCCATTCGGACGGAAAGTTCCCTTTTAGAACCCCGCAGTTATTTGTTGGCTATACTAAAAGAAGAGTTTAAGACTTCATCTGTGGCAATGAACAGGACTATTAAGAAACCAGACCAGATATCTATAATCAGGGAGAACAAGGCGGAGGTTTTGCTCAATTTGTTTGCACTCTCAGTTATGATTCAGCTCCAAATTCTATCAACGGACAGACCATCACCTTGATTCAGAAGAGACTCAACTGCCCACAGGGCAAAAGAGCTTCCCATCTCTCTCTCTGTGTACGGGTAAATATGATGAAAAAAGTAAAATGGGAGTCTAACTTCTACCAGATATTGATTTCTATTTTCATGTAACAGAGCTGATTGTGTTTTCTATCTTTATTTTTTTTGCTCAGTTTCAGATTACGTCCTACTTGTCACTTCCTACACACACAGATTAAAGTAGAAAAAAAAAGAAAATCATTGCGTTTCCTTAAAAAAGGTTTAGCCTTTCCTCCATAACAGAAATGAGCACAAAATTTAGTGTATTTCTTGTATACTAGTGTATAGTGTATGTAGATACTGATTTTACAACTAGGTCAGGATAGGTTTAATATCAATGCAATTAAACGTAATTATACAGTTCCTTCAGGTGGGAAAGCTGGATATCAGTACTTAAGTTACTAGGTAAAGGAAGTTTAGCAGTGAGGAAGAACTGCAGCATCTCCCCAGCCAAATCAGCTACTTTAAAAAAATAATTTAAAAATTGACAGTTCTACAGTGATTCACCACAATACATTACTCCTCCAGCAGAGATCAGATGTAGCCTGATTGCGGGCTAATCCTGGGATTTTCATTTTTTAAAATTTTTCTTTTTTTTTTACAACTTGGAGACCAATGAGTGTTTTTGCATAGCTAACTGATATGAAAAGCTGTCTGGTTTGTCTGTTTAGATACTAATTTTAAAATTAATGCTCTTATGCATGAGTGATTATCATTTATGTCTTACAGAATTAGATCAGCGTCTATTACAGGTATGTATGGAGCCTGCTGGTAAGCAGAGATGAGGATTACTGAACATATCAATCTTTATATGAAGCGAAGCCACAGTGACTGGTTTGGTCTTTCATTAAAAAAGAACATTCATAATCTGCAACCCTCTAATCTGATTTTTACTGCTTATCACTCAAGCCTTTGATCAATTACTTGGATTTTATAGAAGATCTACTGGACCTGGCATCTCCTGAGCCTAAAAATATGATCTAAATCATTAAGAAAAATATGGGCCAGGAGATTTCCTCTTCATGCGACATATCAGCCATTTCACCTTGAACAGCAAAGCCAGTGGTTTCAGGCACCCAACCCCAGCAGAGGAACTTCCATCCGAGCACACTTGCCAAGAAGCAGAGCGAGCGACGACGGGCAGAGCACCAAACCAACCTGCGCAGGCTGCTGGGAGCCGCCGAGAGTTAGTTCCTCGGAGTTAGCTCAAGTGTTACTCTGGAGTACTGCAGTGTGCAGTGATGCTGAGAGACCCTTGGCAAAAGCTTCATTTAGCACTGCTAATAATCCTGAGTGTTTCAGGTATTAAAAATGACTGGATTCCACCAAACGCTGAGTCTGCAGAGAGGATTTGGCACTGTTTCCGTTATGCTGCTATCTCGGACATAACCTTCAGCAAACATGTTTAAGCATATCTACCTCATATAACTTTAAAGTAAAAAAACATTTTTTTACAGATCTCAGCATTTGGGATATATGCTGGGTCACATGCTAGGTTATTCCCTCAGAGCTTGCGAATTCTGCGCTCACAACCAAGGGGCAATTTTGGCTGTTTTGGTACATACTTACATGCAACTGTTTTGGTTTTGCCAGCAACTTCTTCTGTAGAATATTACAGTTATTGCACTGTGTTGTAGAGCATGAAGTTGTAATATTCCATCAAACACTTATATGAGAGGGTCTAAACATACAACATGTGTGTTCCTACAAAACTGACTTTCAGCCTGTACAAGGTGAAGGTAATACAGAAGCTTAGAACAATATATTTCAACACAGAGGGAATTATTTTAACAGAGCGTTTTCAACCTGATTTTCTACACAGCTTTAAGTTAGATTCATTAACGTTTACCCTATTTTTTTCTCCATAGACCATTTCAAAACATATGCTTCTTGTATTTGCGAAAACAGCACAAATGGAAAAACCCCAGGATTTTATGAGAAGCTGATCAGTCAGAAAATACTTCATAACTTGGACCGAAGTACAGGCAAATTTATGTAACTCTAAAAAACCGCTTCCTGAAAACCCCTCTTGTATAAGCAAGAAGTCCTGCGCGCGGGGAATGCTTTTGCAAACCCGCTACGCCTCGAAGCAGCACGGAGGTTAGAAGCAGGTGCAGAGAGGATTCTCTGAACGCTGCCCACTTCAGAGATTGTGCAGCCAAGGTGTCCTGACGGAGAAATCGGTACCGCTAGCAAAACCACCAACAGCACTTGACGAAGCAGTTTAGGGGATTCAGAACAACTTGAAGCGGGGAGAAGCATTTTCATTTGATTATTGCGTACCTTCTTTCCAAGCTCAACTTGAGTATCGTCTTGAGTGTTTTAATTCTACTGAGGAAGTGCCTGCAGCACCTTCAGCACTGAAAACGTTCTGTTCTGTAAGCACTCTTATAATGACTGCTTTGACTGGTTGGGATTATATGCACTAGAAGTTTGGCTATACTTTTCTTTCAGCAGAAGTTTAGCATTTTTGTTTTGAACTGTTGGCGGAAAGCATCCCTATTTGTTTAAAAAAAAAAAAAAAAGCCTGAAACATCCCATGATATATTCAAGTGAGCACTAGAAAGATTTCCATGCGATACAACAAAAGTACAGTGGACTCCTGTTCCCACTATAATGACGAGGTAACTGAAATTTGCTTGGGAAAATTAAGTGCATACTGGAGCATTTTTCCAAAAGTGGCACCAATAGACAGCAAGTTTATTCCAGTTGAAGCCATCCCCACAGGAACGTGAAAGTCCAGTGGCCTGAGTGGACCCACTGCCTCCTACCATACCAAGGAGGAGGAGGGTAGTGCCAGCACCTGGCCAAGACACAGTGATTATCTGGACAAACAGCAAGTAACTACTCCTCAGTATTCCTTCAAGACTGCAATCCTATCTTTACCCTTTGAAAACAGGCCAAGAACTGGGAATTACAGTGCAAAGAAAGCTCAGAGAAGCAGATACTCCCAGCCTTCCCTAGTTCTCTATAGGATAAACTGGTAGGAGTTAGTGAAGGGAAGAGGTTTGTTCACAAGTCCATCAAGTAGGAATAATTAGAGCAACACAAACAGTGCTTACCAGTTTAAACTTTTGAAGAGGTAAGCAGCAACAGACAAGCTCCAGAAGTCCGGAAAAATCTTAACAATGGAAGAAAGAGATACCTAGCGGCACTGTCTATTATCTCTTTGGGAACTTCCCCTCAAAGAAAGACAAAACCACCTGAGTCCTGCCAACAGGTTGAGAAAAACGTACTCGAACTATGTATTACAGAACAGGAGGCTGCAGCCATTGCAGTGGGCCCACATGTATATGCTTAGTTATATTAATTTAACACAGATGAGCTTTTAATCATGTATGTTCTCGCATACATGCATACCATTTTATAAATGAGAAAGTTGAATATAAGAAATAAAAGTTCTAATAAAAGATTTTTCAACTCTTATGTTTTCCAACTCTCTGATGAAGAATTGTTTTAAACCTCAAGTTTTGCAAAAGAGGAAATGAATTTACTAGCATGAACTGCTCAGGCATTCAAGCAGTTACACTGTAAAGTAGATAATATTAACATTGAATCAGTGTGATAAAATCCCAAGTAATCAGGTTCTCATAAACAAGAATAATACTTGTATAGCATGCATATTACTTCAAAGAAATTTAAATGTAAAAAAAATGGGTGAAGCGGTTTAACAGTTAAATAGAATGTACTCTGCCTGCACTTCCAGGTACAAGTTCTGCATCACTTATTGCAGTCATCGCATAAGGGTGCTGCACAAGACTTGCAGAGACAGTCACTTAACTGTGGCAGCAGAGCTTACTCAAAAAAAAAAGCAGTGGGTGACACACATACAGAGTATTTAGCTGTCAAAGAAGCCTGAAGCAATCTGAAGACTCATCCTAAACTACCCTGAATAGCCTGCACATTTTTCCATAATAAGGGAATAGATTGTCTCTCAGAGCACCTTTCCCCCCACCCCAAAGAGCTGCTCTCAAATTAGTCTTATATCCACGGACAAAGAGAGAAAATCTGAGCTAGTCCTCACTAGCTCCTGCACATCAGGGACAAAGAAGTCTTCACACACCTCTTCCTTTTTCTCACCAGCTGCAATACCAATTCAGGAAAGAAAAAAAATGTGAACAAGTTGAACAGCTAACAAGCTGAAACTGTAGATGCTCAGATACTTAATACAGAGTTAGTTTTTGATTGCGCTTCTGTGACCCGTTCCTGTAATAATTCCTTACTGCTGCTTCTGCCCCTGACAAGAACACACTGTCCCCACCTTCAAACTAAGTAATACTTCTTGAATTAACAAGTGTAGTCTACCACAGTCTGAAGATCTGAACTTATGCAGGCAGGCTAATAGAAGAAAAATATCCCTACTGTTAACTCGTTCCATTTTGACTTTCATTAGGAGTTTTTTAATGCTGTTCTACCAGCCTGATGTGGAAAGAATAAGAAGAATGATTTTGGGGGGAGTCACCAAGAAAATAGAGCTTAATTTTATGACAAGGTTTAAATCCTCTTCATAGGCAAGAACAGTGCTGAATAACAGCTATCTAATGCCTATTTCAAAAGGCAATAGCAACATAACCCTGCAATACACTTTTTTTTTTTTTCCCCCCCCTCCCCTTCAGGGATCTCAAAGCCCATTACATCTGTTCAGCCTAGGATCCCTTTGATCATTAAAAAAAGAATAACAACCTCATTTGGTATATTTGAAAAATGTGGCAGATAAGTGAAATTGTTTTCCAGATAACCATGAATTAGTATGAAGGATAAATTATTAATACACACCACTAGCATATGTTTGATTTCCAAAAGAAGATTTTGAGGTAAAAAAAGGCAGAGATAAGTCAACCCTTGACAATCAAACTTAAAATCTGTTTCCTAGAACCTTACCTTATCATCTCTCCATATACTTTAAAGGATATCTTATCCTCTTCCCACTGAAGTTAGGATGAAAATCCCATTGTTTCAAGTGGAAACTCCATTCAACTTTACTGTCTTTTTAGTACTCCTCTGGGTATATAGCCTTTTGTATTCAATATAGGGAAAACTATAACTACAGAGCCAACAGCATAATACCCTACACGTGCCTAACACAGAGAGACTTGTTACCACATCCTTCAGTCGTATGTCTTGCATGAGTGCTGCAGCAAAATGCTTTAAAAAATGGTAGACGGGCACCATAGTAGTGTAACTACATACAAATACATAATCTTTCCATTATCCATTCCCTCCCTCTTTCCTGCCATACCATTTCTTCTCAAAAGCTTTCCCTTAATTTTTCAGCCTTTTCTAAGTTACAACATATATTGTGTTAAGTGTTAAGAAAAAAACTATTTTGCCGTTAACTGCCATAAGCATGAAGAATATAACAAAATACTACTGAAAGTTACCAATAAGTCAAGCTCTCCAAAGTTAGAAGAAATGTCAAAATTATCTCCTCATTCATCAAACAAAAGACAAAAGAATCCATTAATCTGATAGTCAGTCAGTACACCAATACAACATTCATAGGTCAGAATCTGGTATTTTTATATGGACTAGCATCTTGACCCGATCAAATACTGGGGAAAAAGACCGCCACCTCCTTATCTTTATACTGTAGCTTCAGAAAGGGTTTTGTCAGGCCTCCAAAAACAAAACCACCACCTCCTACAGACAACTACTACCAAGCAAAGAGCCAGTTTTAATTTACAAGTATTTCTAAAAGACTTATCAATGAATGTCATCACTAGTTCCTTCACAGAAGGGCTGTTAGATATTTAAATATTTTCCAGAATCTAGTCAAAATATTCCAAAGTACAGTCCAAAAGAGTAATCAGTTTGTGCAGTAGTGGTTGAGGGAGACAATTCTCAAGTAACAGTTAATATTCTGATATTAATACAATGCCACAGTGAATTACATATTTTTTTATCAGTAACTAAAACCACAGTGTGGTGTGTGCAACCTCTCCTTTAACTAAGTGATACAGGTTTGGGGTAAAAATGTCCCGCAAAAGGAAAGCCGAACTAGCCCACTGGCTCCTGTGCAGCTACACACACAGTTATTATTCAGGGAAAGAACGGCTGTTGTGAAGCACAGAGCACACAAACACCAAGTGAGACCCGTTTTTAAGCAAATAAAAACACGTGCACACAAATGGCTCCTAAAGAAGCTGCATTCAGCCATACCACTTAGAGATTTTCCTGCATCTGTTCCAGATAAAAGAAATTACTGAAGAGATCTTTATGAGTGTTCAAGCCCACGTAGAACTTCTTATATAAAGCTCTTTCCATCAACAACAGAAGGAACAACAACAACAAAACCAACAAAAACATACACAGCAAACTCCAAGTCCCCAAAAGTGATAACCTCCAAAGACTGGTACCTATCTCAGAGCAGTACAGGCAGAAAGGATTTTAAGAGGCACTTATTGAGTGTTTTGTACCTGACGGTATAATGAGCTTCTCCCCAAAGCTTTTCTCTTTTTTGGTACTCTTTAAGCATTTATAAAGAATTTTCAGCAAGCAGAGATTCTGGGGAAGCATCCTGCAGCTGGTGGAAGCATGCGGAAGGCCTACTTAAGAACACTGCACTGACAACACAGATATTTTGATTTTTACATGGGATATATTAACAGAGTAGCAGCCACCACAAATATTCAGCTGCCATGCACAGCAGTGTTACAGCAAGCTTATGCAGAAATTTTCTCTTTGTCAGTTAAAGATGAAGGAGTAGGAGATGGTAGTCAAAATTCTTGACTAAGGAGAGTCCTGAATTATGGATGACAGAAAAATGGGATCTAAAACCCCGCCATTTCCAAGCCATTGGTATAAGGTTGAGACAGGCTGGATTGGGACCAAAGAAGCAGATATGCTGCCAGAAAGATGTCAGATGAATAGGATGACAGAAAAATTAAGGTCGAAACGGACCGCAGGAGGTCCTCTAGCCCAGCCTCCTGCTTAACGCAGGGGCAGCTATTATCTGAGAAAAAAGTTGGTCACAGGAAGCCCAATGGAACAGATTCTGGATTGCCACCTTGTTCCAATATGGTGGTCGTTCCACGTGGCCTGGTTTCAGCTGGAATAGAGTTCATTTTCTTCTTAGTAGCTGGTACGGTGTGTTTCAGATTTAGTGTGAGAAGAATGTTGATAACACACTGATGTTTTAGTTGTTGCTAAGTAGCACTTAGGGTAAGTTCAGGATTTTTCAGTTTCCCATGCCCTCCCAAGCTGGGAGGGAGCACGGCCAGGACAGTTGACCCCAACTAGCCAAAGGGATATTCCACACCACAGAACGCCATGCCCTGTATATAAACTGGGGGGAGCTGGCTGGAAGGGGCAGATCGCTGCTTGCGCATCGGTCGGCAGGTGGTGAGCAACTGGATTGTGCATCACTTGTCTTTTCTTGGAGGGGGGGTTGGGGGGGTTAGGGTTTGGGGGGGTTGGGGGTTTTTTGAGATAAGAACAATTTAATAACTAAAGTAAAATAAAATATAATATAGAATATTATATTTTATTTTCATTACTATTATCATTATTATATTTTATTATTATTGTTAGTATTATAACTTAGGATAAGTGCTACTTAGCAACAACTAAAACATCAGTGTATTATCAACATTATTCTCACACTAAATCCAAAACACACTGTACCAGCTACTAAGAAAAGTAACTCTATCCCAGCTGAAACCAGGACACCATGCCATGGTGGATACAGATTACCTGGTGGGCCGCAGAGAAAACTAGAAGGATTGTTTCTTCTATTATTTATTATTCCTCAAGGAGAAACACATAAAGATGCATATTATCTCACTTTTTTTTGGCTGATCTGGGTTTTCTTCTAACCCGTTTAAATGCAAAATAGAAACACAAAAGGCAGAAAGCAGTTTTGGCTCAGATGTTATGGAAATAACTAGACCTCCATGGAAAGAGCAGAAACAAGTGGCTTATGGCACGCATCTAGCGTGTTCTTTGTTAATCTAATTTACAAGGTAGACTACTTTTACTTTACTGCAGTTGGCAGATTGTATAAACCTCGCTACTAATCACCACACAACAAATCCATTGTGTCTAGTTGAGATAGACCAAATGACAGTCAAAGTTACCCACCTGTGATTATTTTCTCAATTAAATTCTAGAAAAAGTTCACTTTCTGCATTCCCACCAAAAAGCTTATTTGCCTAGAAGGCCAGATAGGAGGTGATTGCAGGTGACTCACTCACAGCTAATTTATTCAGCCAGGCAGAGAAATTCCACCAAGAGTGTTTTCCAGTAGAATTTCTCCATCAACATTAAAGCAGATGGCTTGATTTTGATCAAGTTTGACAAAACAAAAGGAACTGTTCTGGCTTCCCACCATATCACTTGCTCTCCTTCCCAGGAATTGGCTTGTGGGTTGAAGCAAAGTGACTTAATTTCCTGATCTATAGCTACCACACAAGCCGGTCTGGCTTCAGAGACCCTAATTCTTTTCAGCAGAGCCCCAGCTAGGGATTTTAGAGTTTACTGGGAGAAATGGAATTCCCTACACAACTACATTTTGCTTTAAAGTACGTGTATTTTCTGCCATTATTGCCCTGTTCACCCAGCACTAAAAAATAAACAAGAATCCTCAAATAAATAAAATTCATTTCCTAGCATCCAACATCCAGAATAACAGCTGATGTACTTTACTGAAACAGACAGGTCACCACGACACTCTAGAAGTTGAGCATCCACATAGAACACTTTCCAACACCCTCTAAAGCTTGGGGGTTTTGGAAGATACCCTGGAAAGCAAGTTGTGAAGATTTGAGAAACAAAATTGCCAAATCAGCCTGGTGTTAGTACTGCGAGCAACATAGATCTTCAAAAGCTAGGCATAAAAGAAAGACTGTGGGCGGTATAAATGGATTTCAGCCAATCCTGTGATATGAGTCCTTAGGTGATCTTTTTAAAATGGCATTAGCTAGAGAAGCCAAACTCTAATCTGCATTAAGAAAACTTTGCTGGGGAGCCAAAAAAGGAGATCATCTCTGCACTGAGTATAATGTTAGAACAGCCCAAGAGGCCAGCTCCTTGTAAGACGCCGCATAAGAGAAATTCACGTGGAAAATGTGAAATGAGAGATTTCCAGTATTGTGTGCCACTCACTCAAAATATACCTGCATACCTAGACACTGTTCTTTGGAAGGGTGAATCCATGACAGCGAATAGAGATGTTATTGTAAAAGGATGAAACCGTAACTTCGAGAAAGGCTGATGGACAAGACACGAACAGGTTTCGGGGCGCAGTGGATGCCGGCCAGGTGAAGGAGCTGCTTCGAGGCAGCGCTCGGGCACCTGTCAAGGCAGAGCTGCAAGTCGTGGCTGGAAGCGGAAGGCAAGGACCACAGGCGGACTCCCTGCAAACAGCCTGCTCTGCTCCCCACTTCGCTCGTACGCATTACTTCAGCAGAGGACTGAAACAGAATCGAAGTGAACAAAAGTGGGAAGCGGTTCCCCCAGTACGATTTTAAGGGAATGCTGAGCTTTGACTTACTCAGTGTACGTTTTGCTGAACAATTTTGCTTGCCGGTGAGAGAACCTGACGGTTTGAACATTAACTATGCCCATGGCTGATACACACTTCTAAATTACAAAGCAGCGCAGGGAGTATGTGAATACAGGTACTTGCAGTACTCTCAGCTCTCTTAGTACTTGACAGCTGACTTGTTTAGGATAACAGGAAAATCGTACATATGGGAAGTTCAGAGAAAAGGTAGGATTAAAATGCCTGGTTAAATTACTACAATGTCTTCCTGGAAGTTCCTAGAAAAGACAGGTAGCCGTTGTTGCAAACATCGGGATGGCTAAGTCTGTCACTTTAAATTCCTTTATCCTTAAATAGTGGAGGGAAGGCAGGGGAGATGAAAGTATATATATTTGCCCAATGCTTATACTCTCCGCTTGGCATCTGGTTTTGCCCAATATCCGAGATGGAGCACTGAGCTAGATGGATCTTTAGTGTAACTTTATGCTGACAATTTATGTTCATACAAATGGCTTTGTTTCCTTTTATCCTAAAACAACATGGAGTATATTAGGGACAGATTTACCCATGGCTATCCATCCTTGGGGTAAGGTGGGCATTTATCTGATACCCTACTGACTACACTGAAACCATCAGGACATAAAAAGAATTAAGATCTGAGCCCAATCCCATCCTACTAGCTTCACAATACTGATTCTTATATTAGTGATTTCATTTCCACTGATTTAAGTGAAATTATTTTCTTTCTACAAAGTTATTAGATCAGATTCAAGCCTTTATTACTAAAGCAGAACTCAATCAATTTTATCATATGAGCTACAGGGTCCCTATGGGGTTGCATACCCTTCTGCTCAACTTTGAAGAGCATTTTGCATCTTTTTTCCTCAAAAGTCTATTGTAAAATACTTAGGGGAAAAAAACTGCTTTATTTTTAATGATATAAAAAAGAACTTTGTTAATTCAGTGAGTGCCTACTCAGGCTCTGAAGAATTTGTAGTATTCAACCATAGATCTTTGTAACGAACAACAAGTCCAATCATTCTGGTTGCATTATACAAAGTTCCAGGAATTCTTTGGCATGAAAGAACTTAAATACATTTTCTCTGGTATATGTAAATAATATTTGATTTGAAGATATATCCCATGGAAGTCACTCTTGACAAAACCTAGTTTAACTATAAACAATTATTTTCATGTTATTTAACCCCTTTTGTGACTTCTTCATGACCAATTCTACTGGCTTCTTGCTCCTGAATGATGAGTCATGCACAAATTCTTTATATCAGTAAGGAGATATATAGCACTGACAGAAGAAGCAGCCCTAACAAAAACGTTACCAGATTTTGCATTTTTAGAAATCAGTACTTTTGGTTAAATAAATGATCATGGAGCAAGGAATCAAAACATGCTTGTGTGGGAAACTGGCCATCATTCTAGGACTCCCCTAAACCTCAAGCAACATGTGCTGACAAAGAAAGAAATTGTATTGGTTTCACATTCTTTATATTAACTTCTTATTTTACCAAACTCCTCATTCTGAAGCTTTTAAAAATAATGACTAGTTAAGTAGTTTATTCTTACCATTTGCATGTATAATAAAGAATATCTAAGGGTATAGGTGCTTCCAAATTAAGCTAATATTTGTTTTAATTGCAATTTAGCAATAATGAAAGTATTTTCAGAGCGTTTTTCCCAATATAGGACAGCCTGACCCAACACCTGTAAAACAATATACCGTCTCCAAAGTTAGTGAGTGGCAGCTGCAACTGCACAAGGGTTTGAGGTATCATAACTTCCCTTTGTATCCTAGGCAGAACACAAAAGCAATGATGTGTTTGCAGTGGTAACAAATACGGAGTTTGACTTTTGATAAAAATATGTGGAGAACTCGAAGAAAAACACAATGAGAAAACAAGCAAGCAAAGTTCAACACAGGCTGTTATTCTTCTCAGCAGCTGAAACCAAAGCAACACTAAATGCAGCAAATTGGTTTCTAAATCATGGGAAAGAGCTGGAATCTCTGGAATCTTTGGATTGTAACTTTCTTATACTGCTACATAAAGCTTTCTTAATTTGGTACCCGTGAAACAGTTATCCATCTACTTCAGAACTGTTCTTTCATATTAGTTTGTCCACATTAACGATCTATAAAAAATATACCATGAAATGGACAAAAACCAGCCTCAAAATCTAGCTCCTCCAGAACGTAAATATCTCTAGTCTACAAGCAGTAAAAACATACAGCTGGCTTGTTAAAACCAAAAATGTTAATGCATGACTTCCCTCAAAACTTTTAGCTAGGCTTAGAAATTAAAAACCACTATCATTTCTTTTTGAAATAAAACAAAGTCATTTTAACACTTGCAGAACATCAGATGCTATGCAACAGGTTTTAACCATTATTGTGACCAGCTCTAAATACAGGACACAATAGAATTGTTCGCTAAAGTTCTGCCCATTTCTGCTTGTACTGTAAACAAGTCTCTGCATAATAAATAGACATGGAAGAGTGTGTGCACATGGAAAAGGAACAAGAGTTCAGTTCTCAGATTGAAATTGTCCTGAGTTCCGGTTGTACAAGCTGTGTATCTGCAATGAGGTTGCAGTAATGCTAGAAGCATTTCTGCATGAATTCAGTCCTTATTCTCCCCAAATTGTCTGCATTATTTATTTATTTACTTACTTAATTTAAGAAAGGCTTCTCAAAAGAGATTTCACATTCAGTAAAATTCTAGGCCTCTTCCATCCTTCCCCCGAGTTAAAAATATTCCATCACTAGAACTATTGTACGTAACTCAAATACCTTTTGTTCCAAGTGAGATCATAGCCCTTTAGATATAAGGCCCTTTTACCCATTGGATGGGTTTTCTTATTAAAAGTGCCCTAATTTGTTTTATTTATTCCTTTTAAATGCTAATACTAAAGCCTTGAGTGAATTCAGAAAAAGAATAAAAAAAAACATTTTACGGGAGTCTTTTACATTTGTGGCCTGACAGTGAAAGACAAGGACGCGTAGTGTCTTACTGCCAGAGGACATAACATGGACTTGCTGAAAACAGACTTGAGTGACTGGATTTTCTAAACTTGAGAGCACTAAGCAGAAAAAAGATTATATTGCCCTATTTCACAAACCAGTCTATTTGGACTCATAGGGGTAAATTTATAGAGGAGGCAACTGAGTCAGCTAAGGATGTCCCATAGCAGAAACTGAGAAAATTCAGACTTTTGTTGGTATTTCAAAACAGTGAGTAACAGGCACAAGCACCTTATTCATACTTCTCTGTTAGTTTCATCTTTTAACAATATCATCACCTTTTCCTACAGATCTTTAGTCATCGTTTTAACATTTCCTGTAACTGCTTAATGTAGTTCTTGAAAACATTTGGGTTTTCATAAATTTGTTCAAGTTGCCCAAGGCTACAGCAAAAAAGAGAAGCATCACAAAGCAGAGAAACCAGCATTTAGTTTGTATAGTAACTCTGAAGTGTTATCAAACCAAGTGGGAATATAAAAGAAACTATATACAAAAATATATAGGATAGTCAGCAAGACGTTTCCAATGTCAGTGCAGGATTGTACCTTACAAAAGGTTACTGACAGCTTTGTGCATCCCAGTTTCAGAATAAAACTTTTGGATCTTTCTTCCTTTCTGTTGGAAATTAAAAATACATTTAGGTATGTGAGGCAAATAATTAATATCATTTCTGCTAGTTGCACCTCCAGTTAAATGACAAATCTCTTTCCTTGATATTCAGAGCCATCAAACATAATTATAAGCTTTGTTTACTTTCATGTTCTACTCTCCAGTTACAATTCTAATCAGCATTAGGCATGTGTATCTCTATCATTGGCTATTTTGCAGCAGACACGTTGAGCTATAGAGGTAAAATTACAAAAATCTCTTTTCAATAGCAATGGACCCTGATCTATTACAAAAACCAAACTTCCATCTCTAAGCAACTGATCTCTTAGCAACAAGAAGCACCTGCATAAAAGATGCCACAGAGAGTGATCACTAGAAAACCTTTTCAGATCTTTAAAAGGAGCACAGCAATAACAAAGATAGCGCTCTTCACCGGTAAAAATCAAGAAGTAACAAGAGGACACAGGTAAATTTTTAATTCATATTCTAGCATTTTTCTTCAAACAGTGCCAGTAGGACATTACAAAAATGTTTATTTTGTTTTTCAGTGGGAAGTAAGCCTTCTGGAGCTGCTTTGATCTGAGTTACTGTCATTAACTTTGTGTAAATTATATGTTGTCACTATCTAGATATTATTTTTTTTTTACGTAGAAAATCTGCAGGTCTTAAACCAAATTCTTGGTATTAAGAGAACAATAACGTTTTATATATTTTGTAACTATGCTACAAAATTTCTTTTAAAAAAAATGGCACAATGTTCTTGCAGAATAGTCATCCTTAGAAAGTGTTCATCCTTTGAAAGTGTTTCAAAGTGTTTATATTACACCAAGAAATACTTAAACTTTTTAGGTTTTATAGCTACAGGCTCCACTGATTAAAAACCCCAACCTGTTCAGTGTTTCTGTGGTCTCTGATTTCATTCTAACTACTCTACATCTACAAAATGGATTTTGTTCCATTCATTACATTTCATGCAAAGATGTGTACCATGACAAAGTTAAGGTAGAATACATAGCATGGAATAGACACTGCCAACTGTTGATAATATATAGCAATGTAGAAATAGTTGGAAAGTGGGTGAACTTGGACAAACTAACATTTCCAAGCATCCCTGTCACAGCAGGGAAAAAAATGCATTGAGTGAGGTTAGAAAAAGGTCATCAGGTAGAACAAGTCCAGAACTGATCCAGAGAATTTGTTCATTCTATCATAGTTTGATTTCTCTCGGTGCTTGCTGAGGAAGAGTGCTATCTCTCTTTAAGCTACTACATCTCATTTAATAATTATTTCTAACTAATAAAGGCATTTGCAGGAACAATGGTTTCAGAATAGTCATGCGTTCTTCCTTAGTTTTGTTTCTTTCAAATACCCAGGTAAATTTTCTTCAGGATTAATTTACGTACTTTGATAGGATACTTGGTATTTAGAGCCAGAAATAAAGTAAAAAAATTAATTTGCATTTCTTACAGAGTGGTCCCTTCTGTCTCAACTAACTTTTTGCTTAAGTCGGTCAAAGTATTTGCTAGCACTAAAAGTACTACAGCAAAGGCATAACTATGGCAGAGAGAGCTGCCTTCTACCTGCCAAGTCAGAAACAAAACCACCCACCCAGTAGTAACAGCAAACTGAGAGCAGCTACACACGGAAAACCCTCCTCACGTAGGGCTGCTTTGCCATCGTCGTAACGAGGAAGTCTGATGAAAAGCGTGTTAGAAAGAAATTTCAGTTGTCTATCCACAACTCATTTTCCAGTTAGATTTGAGTTCATTAGAACTTCTGTTTTTTTAAGGAGACTTTGAAGTAGACGGGCAGTAAAATATATCCTTACCAATACTGCAGAAGTTTGCATATCTCCATGGCTCTTTTTGCTGACTTACAAGCACTGACATACCTATTCTGCTTCAGGAGATGTACAATTCAGATTAAACCCTTTTACCATCTAATGTGGTTAGTACTTTTCATGGGCATTCTGTTGGTTCCTAAGCAACAATGAGACCTTTTGTGAAAGGTACTAGAACTGGCAAGTTATTTTTCCAAATCATACATCAGACTGCAATTAAAACCTCAGAAGAGGACATAGTCCAAATTCTAATTTCAGATCACTATTCTTCTGAAAGACAAATCACCATATAATTAGAGACTGTTCAGAAAGCAGAAACCCTTATTGTACAGTCATTTGGGAAGCACATAGCGTACCTTGCCTCACGCATCCATGTTGTATAAATAGGTACAAGGAAGTAGTATGGATGCTGGCCAGAAAGGAGAGAGATGACTACCAAATTTTTAGTTACACAGACCAGGTTATCACTCCAAGTCTTGCTCACTACAGGCAATCACGGTTTTATGACTGGCTAGTTATTTTGAAGGCTTAACACTAGTGGAAAGTGATTTTTCAGGATGTGAATATTTATCCTCTGAAGATCAATTTAGTCATCTAAAGTAACTAGCAATTTCTAGAAGGATATATTTGAATCAAGACTTTCAGTATATCAGAACTTTCACTGTCTAGTCCCAAAGACTACAACCAAAGCTGACAGTATATTATAAATACTTTATTTTGGAAGCTCACTAAGCTCCATGATCAATAGCAACATAAAAAGCTCATTTAGCCATTTCAGCAATAATTTATTGTCTTGGTCAGTACTTGGTTATATGTCGGCAGCATCAAATCTTTGGCATTAAGAATGACTAAAAGGATCCAGTAACTTCTTTGAAAGGTTTAAAGGCAGGACTTACAGCTCCATTGTGCCAGAAAAATCATTTACGTAAATCACAAGAAGAGCAGCTCATAGGATACTTATTTGATTATCACCTTGCAGAAATTGCAGCTCCAAGCGTGTTACAGTGGTTTCAAATAGCTCCTCCATGATTTACACACACACAATGTGTGTGTAAATGACTCCCTGTTTGATATGTGACAACTTCTGATTTAACCCAAAAGATATCTCCGTAGATGACCTGGAATGACAGGCACAGAGATGGTAAGTTCACAAAATGAAGGTTGCAACCACCATGTAAAGGCACAGAAAAGAGGCATTGCCTTTTCTAGTTATCCAAACAAATAGTAACATTCAAAGAGTCCTACATTAATAGAAGATATCTTTAATGTATTTGTTTCCCTGCCAATGAGTTCGATCTGCATCGACCAGTTAAGTCCCAGACACATGCTGGTACTAGCTGGTGCTCAGGAAACTAATTGACCGAAGAGACTCCAAACAACAGGAGTGTCAGCATTTACAACAGTACTGCAATGACCGCCTTCTCTGCACCTTGTAAATTTATGGGACACTTTGAGTAGGAGGGGTGACAAGAAATCGAGTTCTGTGGCCACCGAGGCAGATAAGAAAAGCCAAGTGTTGTTTACAATTGTGTATGAGTCACTGGCGGCCACCACTAACATATAACAAATATGCAGTAGCATTTTAGAAGTGATGCTGAAAGCAGCTGAGAGAACTTAAAAAACCGCAGACAGACATGGTCTGGGGATAGCTCCTATTTGGCTGTGAAACAAGGTAACACTGTCATAAGAAGGCTCACTAAAATTAAGAAAACCACAGTTCCAAATAATAGCAGAGGCATCAAATGTAACAGTCTGTCTTATCTCACAGTACAGACATACTCTTTCAGCACCACAAAATCATGGATCCGTTCTGCATTTCTGTCTCGCTTGCCCTCTGACACAACATTAGGCTGCAACCTCCTCCTTTACTTGTCAAGAGCCCCTTTAGATTGCCAGGATGATCATTATTAAATTCCCACTTCCAGGCTTCTGCTGAAAGCTGTCACCTCTTCCCCTCTTCCTCCTCCTCTAACCGAAACAACAGACAAATTTATAAGTGCTATTTAGATTAGATTTTGTAGTAAGCAAGTGGTACAGGATTATTCTACAAGGCTATAATAATCATTCAACATTGCTAGAATATATTTCCATAGTAATTAGATGTGACAGACCTCTACAACTACACAAATTCTAGCCCACTGACTTGAACTCTAGAAATGGCTGAAAAAGGTAACCATATGCAGTGTATTCATTTCATAACATTCATATTTTACCACAATTACCTCTCTTTCTAGTTGCAGGCAACTGAATTAAAAGTACGAAACAGACCTAAACAAGCCAGAGTGCTTTCAAAAGCAGAGCAATATAAACATCTAACTTTAAAAAGGCTGCTCCGCACATTGTAATTGCAGATGAAACCATCTAGAAGACAGATGTCATTTGGAGCAAAGGATCAGATCACTAAAGCACAGGTTCAGAGCAAGTGAAAAAGGAATAAGAAAAAATATTACAAAGACAAAGAACGTCATGACAAGAGTAACACAATAACAGATGACCAATAAATTGTGATGGAAATCTCTTGGTGATATCCCCCTTGCATCCTGAGAGAATTACAGCATTAGAAGAGACCACAGAATATCAGGGAGCTATTTCCAGGGTGACGCTAAATGAACATGCAATCTGGTGCTTACAGAATAACTGTACAGCTCAGTTTACAAGGAATGGTAAGCACTCTCAAGTTTAAAAAAGCCTTTTGATTTGTTCTCAACTTTAAACCCCACAGACTTTCAAGGGAACAAGACAATCCCTGTATCAAGCCTCATGTGGTATATGCTGTACACCTGGTGATAATTACCCACTTCAAATTAATTAATTCTTTGAAAGGAATGTAACCATGTAACAAAAAGTTAGATTCTTTTTAGTGCTTCTTACAAAAGGTTCCACACAAATGCAACTAATTTTACAGTAGTTCTGCATATGACTTCTTATTCAACAGCTGTGACAAGAATTTCTGACTTTGCAATAAAATCCACAATTTGAAGGCAATGTTAAAATAGTTGTACAGAACTCCTCCAGCACGAGCTGTATTAAAGAGATCTGACACGCAGTTAAGACTCGGAAACAGTTCTTATCCTATGTTAAGTGCTATAATCCCAACACAGCAAGATAGTTACATGCCTACAGTTACAGTGCAGACACCATGAGCCACTGCCCTCCCGCACTACTGCACGTGCAGGCAGGATCCCCTGAATAAATACAAGAAAAACCACTACTTCCCTAGCTAGACATTAGCTTCCCAGTTGTGAAATGCACAACAGAAGCTGTCTACGTACTTACCTGTAGAAGGCTGAACCTTTACAGTCTGTTTGAAACCGCCTGTCTTAACTGAGTGAAAACAGGCAATATGTAGAATCAGCTTCTAGAAAGAGAGGAAGGCTGCAACATTTTATCTGGAAGAGTAAAGACTTACTGAGCTTATATAAGGCCCAGTAAGGCCATAGATTTATTTTTGTGTGAAATCAGTCTATTCAAAATTTTATTTTTCCAAACTGCGTAGTTAAACCTAGGTCAGATGCTTCAGGTGCTGCTAATATTGGTCACTAATGTTTGGGGATTTATAACAAGTAGCAGATTTTTTTTCCCCCTGTCTTTCCCGACAGAGGAAAGAATTCCAGCACTCAAGAATGGTTCTTCAAGAGTTTTCAAGGCAGTTTTATGAGCTCCTTCTCAAAATTATCAAAAGTTTTCAGCTCCCATTCTATAATATGATACATAATTTGCTCCTTTACCGACACAGTCAAGTGCAAAGTTCTAAGTAGGATAAAAGGAGTTGACGCAGTTGTCCTTTAGTTATATGAACTCTTTTCTTTACCACGGACGATATCGTCATTTGTCATATCACCTTTTGGAAGAAAACTGTTAACACCAAGAATTTTCTCACAGCACTTCATAGTCAAGACTTCGAGGCCACAACCCCAAGGGCCCTCTGCCGGCACTTGCTGTCCCAGCTGTTAAGAGCAGCAATTACTGGCAGCTCAGGCAGCCTGTGCACACCCACCTACTGTGTCACAAAAGCACTTCCCTTATCATAAGTCTCTTTCCTCCCACTATGTGATTTTAAAAGCTTTTTTGTCCCATCCCTGCCCCCCCTCCGCCGTATAAATAACAATCAGCCCCAACAAATCCCTCTGATCAGACACATACCTCAACCGCCTGCAAGGAAAGGAAAATTACATGCAGAAGATTTCAAGGCAAAATGAGCAAGAACAGTGAAAGCTTCTCTCACGCACAATAGGCACTCCAGCTTTATTCCATTTCTAAACTTCTTCAGTCTATTCAGTGACTACTTACTATCAAAATTTACTTGGTTGAGTTTTTATTAGCAGCGATTTACTTCATGGGCAGTTCTTAAAAAATACAACGGGTACAAGCAGGACGAGCAGTTCAGATGAAATATTTTTTAGGGGAATTTTTCATGGTCTAGTTGGCTTTTGCAATAAAAAAAAAGCATTAGAAATGCAAACCCTGAAAGTCTGCATGGATCACATTCATTGAAACGAGGCAAAGAACTTCTCAATACAAGAAATGTCAATCGTTTTAAGAGCTTGGGGAGCCACTTTGACTAAAAATAAGACTGCTTCAGTTTCAGAGTATAAAAAGGATTCAAATTTAATACAGTGCATTTAACACCTTTCATCTACACGAGAGCATGATCGAGGACATAAAAATTATAAATCTAGCAGCAAGGTGCACACTGATGTATTGGATATCACCTCGTAGCAAAAAAAGATTTTACTCTTTTATAAAAAAATTATAAAATTATGGAGTTGGGGTAATCTAGAACCTAAAACTCAATCCATTACAATCTCTATCTTTTGAAAAGATGGAAACCTGCCTCCATTTCTCTGTCAAAACAAAGATAAGCTTTAGCTGTGAATAACTAAGAACTGAGCAAGATCAAAACTCAGGGTCAATTTTTAGAAAATAAAAGGGGGAGACTCATGCTTGCAAAGTACACCATGCAAACATACCAGCACCTTGAACCCTAGCAGGGCTTAGCCTACAGATATAATATCCATAGATACCCATCTCTACATTTAGGTGTGTTTATTTCATACCGCCCAGATGCATAACCACCTGCATACTTCTCTTCATAGGGAACATGAGGCAGAGAAACTACTGTACAGACACACCAGAGCATCTTGGAGATTAAAAACCCAACAAATCGCAATGAACACCAGAGCCTACCTGTGGCAATGGAGTACAAAGATGAAGTTCATCCAGAAAGAAAGCAACAAAAAAGTGAAACTATATGCCCTAAGTCTAGTTATTTCCTTCTATAATGCTGTAAGCTCATATAGTGAAACTATTTATATATACATGCAGGCATACTTTTATTGTGGTAACAAATAGTCCTCAAGGAAATTTAAAGCTAGCATTTTTACTTGAACCGAACAAACACCACTAGTGTACATTAGTGAAATGAGTAAATACCATTACATGACAAAAAAAATGCTTGTGATTACAAAAACATTTTTCACAACATGCAAGACAGTACAACATTTGAACACATACAAGATGTGATATGTACATGCACACTCTCACAAGAGGTGTAGTGCTAGCTACTGGGACAGCATGCATGTTTCTAAAAGGTCACCTGGCATATTGTGTCATGGTCATTTTCCATCACAACAAAACCAGATGACTTGCATAGCAATCATCCAAAATACTGGAGCATTATATGCACCTGCGAGGTTTCGAGCCACTGCTTGCTCCCTTCCCCAGGGGTTTGCCTGCACTCTATACATTTTCTACTTTGACCATGAATACCAATTTTCTTACTATCCAGAAGGCATCCATTGCATTCTTGGCTTAGTTTAATACAATTATAGTACCGATAGTTACTACAAAGCAAGCTGTACTTTCTTCTGCAATGTGAGACCAAAGCACAAGATAAACAAGAAAGCACTTGCTGAAAGTAAACTGTAACGAAAAACTTCCTATTTAGTAAATACATCCTTTAGTTCTGAAATATCGTCACAGGAAAGAACAAAGCAAATGGACTCTTAATTATTGTCAGAGCAGAATTAAGAAGTTGTTTTATTAATAAATTACTGTGCAGATACAACCAGTATCTTTCTGTGGTTGTGTGAGTTCTCATTCTTAGAATAACATCTTCCTTCTCAGGTACAATCACCTCTTATATTTTATGATTTAAGTCAAGAACATGCAAAACAACTTCGAAGGAATCTTTCTACTCCCCTGTGCATAACAGACCTGTCCATTTGCTTGGGTTTTCTCTGCCAAGTGCTGGTTACTGCCTCAGGAAAAATATGGTACCAGACAATCTGTGAACCTGTTCGTTATGGCATACGCTATATTTTTCAAGGTATTTAGCAGAAGAACCATAAAGAAATGCAATACATTATATTACAGCCAAAGGTTGACAACAAAAAACCCCACATAATATATTGTTTGAAACAAAAACCTGGGGTACACTCTATCTGCATCATTAAAAACTACCGTAGTTATTCTGAAAATTCAAGGACTCTGGTGCTACAGGTATGCAGGAAGGAGAAAGTCTAAGTAAGAGAGATAAAAGCTTGTGAGTGAACTCATTCAACACTTCCACATGTGCTGAAAGTTTAATTTCTTGTGTTTTGGTTATAAATTTGCAAGGAGTAAACCTCAGTGTTGGCCAGCCAAGTCAATATCGGAGATAAGAGGTCTGTCAGCCGAAGTATCCAAAACTATGCTTCAACATCAAGGTCAGAAAAGCTTTGTTATTTCCAAGCAAAAAGTGTCTGCTGCGTGGCTGTTTCAACTTGTGATGTAGCTTGTCCTGGCAAGCAGTCCAGGCAGTCACTCTCACTATAAAATAAAGCTACCTCAAGAGCTCATTTGCTCACTTACAAGACCTACAAAGGAGGTGGGAGATATCGACTAAAGCTGAATGTATCTTTGAGCTTTGAAAAACTCTGCCTCTTTCTTCTTTCTCTCTCTCTCAAGCAAAGCAGAACCTTTTGGAGAAGATGGTGCTGGAAACTCTGAATCCAATGCACTACAACATCACCAGCTTAGTACCGGACACGATGCCAGTGGCCACAGTGCCCATACTCATCCTCATGTGCTTTCTGTTTCTAATGTGGAATCATGAAGAAACTTCATCAGTACCAGGTAAATTAATTTTAGCTATAGTATCACCTAAAAGCTGACAGAGTATTTGTGTGTGTTTGTTTCTCAAATTTAAGTGAGAAAGTAATGCTGAATAATGATTGTGTGCCAACAAAATTTACTAAGAGTCAGTTTAAATAATACAGCTTTTTACAAGAACTGATAAGAAAAATCAGGCTCAATCTAACCTCAGAACCTCCATAATAAACCTGGCTTGGCTATATAAATACATGACATTTAGTTTTCTGCTTTATTACGTGTATGCTAGAAAGACTTAATACCATTTTACAAGCTCTAGATATTCATGTTCTCCTGTGCATTATAAACTACTTTTTACGTGTTTTAAGTTTAAAGCCTTCTAAATTGTCTTTACTAGAAACAAACTATCCTCTAGGAAATTAGTCAGATTTTAGTAGATTATCAGTTTTTCTCTCCATATTTGGCACGGAAGACCCTCCAGAACACAACAACAAATGGTTTCCCTTTCAGAGGGCTCCTTCTGTAATGTGTTGGGGGCTGATGGTAGACATTACTGATTCAGCCTATTTTTCATTAGATGCAGTGCAATGACCTCCTGCATGAATGACACAACGTACACACCTCACAAAGGTGTCTGACAGGAATAATCCTAAACCAATGCAGTGGCACCTGAATGAAATTCGGAGAAGAGATCTTTGTCAAACATCCTTCAATATGCTAAAACTCTTTGAGCATGAGAAAACAGGGGAGAGTGTTCACAGAAGGTTATGCATTCTATTTGAACGTTTGATTGAATCAACAAGAAAATAGAACTAAATTAATATGTTTTAAGTTTACAGGTATTTAAATAACCTGGGGTCTTGCAATTCCTATTGTAAACAGTGGAGCCATAAACGACTTTAAAAATTTTAAACAGTATACAAAAGTTTTGTAAGTACTTAATTTGCTTTGTTTTATGGAGTTAGATTTATGTTTTACAGACAAAAGCAGCAAATTTAGCTTTCCCTAAGAAGGAAACTTCCTTTTAGAAGTAATTAAAGGCAAATTCTCTCCTGCTGTCTCCACTTTCTCCTTTTTGTTATAAGAGGGAAATTTGGTGCTGACTTACAGTGGAAGGATTTACTTGAAAACTTTGTTGACTAAATGCTTATCAGTCCATTCTTAGCTCCTACTTAAGCATGTTTTCCTAAGTTCACAGCAGTAAAGTACTTTTTCCTTTAAATATGTTTTCTCACTCTAGTATTAATGACTTTAAAAGAAATGTAATTAATTACATTTAATTTCATCAGAAGGATATGGACTTTTGTAGGTGTTACTGTGACACTTCAACACAAATTCAGCCAAGATCACTCAGGATTTGTTAAAATCACAAATTAATAAACCATATGCATTTTTTCTAGATCATTTCTTCTTTCTAACATCTAGCCACTGTCTCCTCAAATGTGAGCAATCCCAAAGCAGCAGTTTGAAGTTGTACGAAGTAGTGAATGTCATTAGTTGTATGTATATTGAAAGAACTATGGGCTTCCATAGATACTAAGTGAGGCTTCAACAACGTAGATGCAAGTTTCTTTAAGACAGAGCTTCCGCACAGGATTGTGTATGCGACCTGCCCAATGCAGACCTTGACTCTCATGGTAAAAAGCTCCTTTCAAAAGGTGGATGCTCAGAGGTATGTTCTTGTCAGTGAGCACTGCTGAGACCAACCTTTTCTTACTGTATTTCTCAGGGCCAGGATACTGTATGGGAATCGGTCCCCTCATTTCACATGGGAGATTTCTCTGGATGGGAGTAGGTAATGCCTGCAACTACTACAATAAGACATATGGAGAATTTGTGAGAGTTTGGATCAGCGGTGAAGAAACATTTATAATTAGCAAGTAAATCCTTATTTTCTATCCTTAATAATATCAAGAGCTTTTTCATAGTTTTACAACCTCTTTGCTACTTTTTTCTGAAGTAGAACTGAAGTTATTCTTTACAAAAATTATCCTAACATAAACCTCTTACTTCCTGGTGTTCACAGACCTTTTTTCTAATCTTTTGTTTCTTTAAAGACTCTGCTATTGAAGTCTATGTGAATTCTCTCATTTTCTTCATGAAAATGAAGATTAAGCACTGTGGCACAATCCAAAAAAATGTTTACTGTCTCTTTTTCTATTCTATTTGAGATTAGGATTACATACTATACAGGAACCTAGACTAACTGCAATGCACAATTAAGCCAGATTTTAGTTCCCCGTGTTCTTAAGTTTGTCCTTAAAACGGGGGTAATGCTTGAGGATTACGGCTCCAATTCAGCAAGTTAATTAAGCAAATGCAGCGTTATAGGATTATAAGTAATTCCACTCCATTTAGTGGGATTACTCACAGACTTGGATTATACAGAGTATTAAGAATAATGCTAAGCTTCAGTCTATCGTTTTTATTAGCTCCAGTGAATGGCTGCTTTCTTCTTACATTGGATCTCCTGGTTGCTTATGAATTATGCCATGGAAAAAAAAAAAAAAAAGTAGTAAAATGTTTACCATGTGCAATTGGTAAAGAACCACAACCTTTTTATTAGCAATATCCATCAGCCCACACTCAGCTTTCATTATGTAAAAGCTTTTGAAAGACAACATAGTATAGGGGACTGTCACAGGATTTGCCATGTAGAGCAAGTCAACTTCATCTCCATCTGGTTATACCTCTGTAAAAAGAAGTAATCATGACAGGAAAACTATTTACACTCCTATCCTACATAGGTGTTGCAAATATCAACTAACGCACTATAAGATTTTGATAATGTAAAATACCATGAACTTATTGTTGTCTTCCACTTTCTGTACTACCAATTCATCAGAAATAAATCAGGAGCACTGATAAACAATGCCACAGCTGCGTCAGGCTTGGCAGTCAAGACATCACTTTTCATCAGACATTTTTTGCTTAAAAGCATTGACTGTACATGGAGAACTAGTATTTAACTTTTTTTTTTAAACAATAATGTAGAATAAGGTTTTCAGTAGATCATAAATTCACCACAAAACTAAACATAACCTGAATTCTGTAAAAGTATACTCTTTCCACCAACATCATCTGAATTTTTACCACCAAATCTAATCATAGTGAGATGCCAACGCTCAGACAGAACGACTTGCAGTCTTGGTTATAACAGATGCTGTCTTTTAGAGGACTTCATTAAATAGTTTCACGGAAAATCTGCTTATACAAGGTCATATGTCAAATTTCTTAAAACATTAGTATGTGTCGCCTGTGTAGATGTGTGGAATGGAAGGAAGCAAAATGAACCTCCTGCACTTTTCCATTCCTGAGGACAGCTGTCATAATTCAACACCATCTTTTCATGTTGATGAAAATACTGATGGTGTTGTTCCTTGACATGCAAAAAACCTTTAAGGAAATTAGAAGAGAGAGCAGATGTGGGGAAGCGTAGGAAGAGAGAATATGCCGAGTTCCTTGGAAGGCTGGACCTGAAGATACACTCCTCCCTGTTCTTACCACAATCCTTAATCCATGTTTGCCTATTTGTGCCATATAGCATCTCACTGCTAACGTTACTTCTGGTCGTGCAAAACTATCGTGAAAACCCAGTACTGCCGGAAGTCAGTAGCGAAAGTCCCATTTACTTTGCCTGCCTGAAAAAAAATAAACTAAACCCATGTAAGAAGTCTGGGATTTGGTCCACAGAGTATGCTACATGGTAAAGAAAGCAGCTTATTGTTTCATTTTGATCTCTGTTCTGATTTTGTTTCTTTTTGTTGGATTTCATTTGATCAGGTTTTCATCACATCAACATTTCTAAAATGCTAGCTCCCTCTAAAGGAAATTATATCTTAAAGCAATAATCTGGTCACAACCTGTTTGCCAGCATGCCTAAACAAACCCTGTCAACTGTAAGAAGAATTATACCTTATATCATATGTTATCAGGAAATCGTGGGTTTCCTTAATATGTCTTTTTAGGAATATTTATCCCACACATATCATATTATGATGCTGCAGATTTGAATGATGCACGTATATTTATGCTTTCTGTATGTGTCTGGGAATGACCAAATAGCTACAAAAGTATTGCTGTAATGTAACACACATCATGATGAAATTATCAACTGTCAAATATTTTACACCTTATCTTCTGAAACATCTGACATTGGTCATTGCCTGAGTGTATCATATATCTACACACTGTTCAGATTAAAATGGTTTGTCAACCATTTGCATTTTAACTGGAAAATAGTTTTAAATCTGAACAGAATACATTACTGCTTTAATATACATTCTGAAGGCATTTATCATCAAGATGTTTAATTATGTAAAAGGAACAACATTTAATGTCAAGCATTTTACTTCCCGCTAAACTGAGAATGCGAGTCAGCACTTCAGAGAAACCATAAAAATGTCAGAATAAAAATTCTGTGTACAATCTATGAAAAAGTATTTTTGTTTTGGGCTTTTTTCTGCCCATTTCTTTCCCAGATCCTCAAGTGTGTTCCACGTAATGAAACACTGGCATTACGTTTCTCGATTTGGGAGCAAGCTTGGATTACAGTGCATTGGCATGTATGAAAATGGGATCATATTTAATAACAACCCCACGCACTGGAAAGAAATTCGACCCTTTTTCACCAAAGGTAAATCAGTGTGCATTAATACACTGTATCGCTGTAGCACAGAGTCTATCTTTTCTGAAATGCTGTTTGTTCTTACCATACTTAAATCGCAGAAATCAGTTTTCTTTATATATCCCATCGATTTATTTTATTGCACGCGTTCTTTCATGCTTATCCTGCTTGCTATGCTATTTGAAATGGTCCTGAAATAGTTTTGCAGATTCTTAATCTCATCCAATTAAACGAAAATCAAATGATGCCCACATGCCATGCTTTTAAATGTTTTTACATTTCAAGTCCAGCGTTTACATTAGCTCAACTGGCACTTCCATAAATGTAGTTGGCTGTTCCTCTCTCAGTCTCCACTGAGTTCAGAGGCTTTTCTGTCTTCTTCTAATTGGGGTGGGGGGATGAGGTGCTTTAGTTTCAGAATTAATTTATAAGACCTGAACAATAGAACTGTTTATTAATCCCTTCAATATACTAGGAATCAGTGCAGTAACAGAGAAAAAGATTGAAGTAATTAATATTGCTAGGTTGAAATCAAATAGGAAATTTACATAAACAAACTCCAGTGTTACTGTTTTAGGAGTCTGCAATTTTTTGATTCACCTTCTTTCCACAAACTGAAAATTTTCAGTATTTGCATATCATTAGAACTAGCTACTTCCAGTGATCCTACAGCCTTCCTAACAAAACTGCCACACTAGTTCTATAAGTTCAGAAAAGATTTTCACCAGCTAAGACTGCAGTAGTTTATGACAGTGATTCGAAAACCTGAAAAAGAAAGTAAAGCAAAGTAAAACCTAAAAGAAATTAATTATCTGTTGGTTTAAATTTTCTATGTTATTTTGTTGGTATATCTGTGCTCCTATGACACTTGGCCTTCTCTACATGATCTTGCTATTGAAAAGTATCAGCAACTTTGTACTGGTTGAAGATGGCAGGAAATTTTTTTTTTTTCCTACTTTTTCCTAGGACCACCAGTTCTCTCTACAAAACAGACCTCCTCTCTTCTCAATTGCAAACATACAGTCCCTCTCAACATGTATTTGATACAACAACATCCTTGGGGCAATTACAGCAATTCTTGTATGGAAAAGTAATTTAAATAGAGTACTTAGGGCAAGATTTCCAAAGTCATTCAAAATTATTTGAATCCTTTCCAGCTGGAGCCTGTCACAATCCCACTGAATTACATGGCAATGGAACCGGCCACTGCTTTTGGTTGCTTTTGAATTCTTAAAGTGCAGCAAATCCACCATGACGCTAGGCCCACTGTTCACGGGTGGACAGATGACTGCCAGGCCAGGCTTCACTCTGTCCACAGGGACCTTACAGGTTCCCAGTAGCTCACTGCAACGCTACCATGCTATTTAAGAGCAGCCAGGAGTTATGTTTTCAGAAATTCCTGTCATCCTCCCCACAAATCCCTGAGCTATCTTCCCTGCTCAGCATCACTGCAAGCAAACGAGACAGGACACCCACAGCACCTGTAATGCAGATGAGGACACGGATACCCTCCCTCACAGAAAGGTGGCAGAAACGACGCCAAATATCTTTCCTTAAGATGGTATGAACCTAGCAGAAAATGTGTGTCTGAGCTACAACGCAGCTGGACGCAAAGGACGTTTGGGCTCTGAGTTCATTGCCATTTTATCTCAAAATGCTTACGTTTTTCTTTCAAAAGATGGTAAACCAGTAAGCTTCAGAACAGTTTTATACCAGTCGCTCACGTGATAATGTTTTACATTTGATTGACACCGTTATTGTGAACTGATAAGTTCTATATAAGGTATGAAAGTTAACCAATCTTCTGGTCATTTTGCACATGTATTTCAGCTCTGTCTGGTCCTGGTCTTGTGCGTATGATAGCAATTTGTGTTGAATCAACAATTGCTCACCTGGACAAAATAGAGGAAGTAACCACTGAAGTAGGAAACATCAATGTGTTGAATCTTATGAGACGGATCATGCTTGACACCTCTAACAAGCTTTTTCTTGGGATCCCTTTGGATGGTACTAACAGCTTTATTTTTATACCTTGTGATAGATCTAAACAGAATGTCCAAGGAAACCTCATTGACATCACTCAGCAGTTTTGTTTCAGAAACAGAGCAAGAACAGACTCGTATCACCATATAATTAATTGAAATTGATTTATGAGTGACTTCAGTTATAAAAGAGAATTTTATATGATGAAAAATATACATTAGCTTGTCACACTCACCTTAATAAATAGTAGCATTTAAAGAGATTTTTATGCACTGAATTGGTACGATCCCAATATTATATGTGTGTAAGAATCTGAAATCTTTCTACCAAACTAAATGATGGCCTTGAAAAGTTCACCTGACAATTTATGTCTTCTGTGATTTCTTCATCCTCAAAACCATATGACAGAAATAACATTATGGTGATGCCCAAATTATCCCATTTCAATGTGCTGCAAGAGTTCTGCTTCTGCTCTCCTGGGGGAGACTCTATGGCTCTGGTTGACACAGCACTATCTCCTTTTAGTTAGCTACCAAGAGTTTTTACAAAGATCTATACCTTTTCTACAGTGGGCTACAAGTGTTTCCTAATGCTATCTACCACCATTAAAAGCAAATGTTTATCAAATTCCCGTGAACTTAGAGTAGGGAACGGGGCCTTATTATTAACTTTTCTGAAGCATTTGTGCTATTTGGCTATTGAGGTTTACACTTTACACTGCTTTTTGTTAATGTTTATTTTCAGAACATGCCATTGTACTCAAGATTCAAAACTACTTTGATGCTTGGCAAGCACTTCTATTAAAGCCTGACATCTTTTTTAAGATTTCTTGGCTGTGCAAGAAATACGAAGAGGCAGTGTAAGTATCAACAGTTTTACAGATCATTTGCATAAGATCCTCTCTTTCGTTCTATGAAGATCTTCCCTGATGTTTTCCTCTGCCTTTTAGAAAATAAATTGTGAAACTTGCAAAGGTGGCTGGCTGAAGTCCTCTATCTGCTAAGATCGCAACAGGACAAGATTTGCCACTGATGCTACAAGTGGCTGATCTCAGGGCACAATTTAAAGCCTGTGTCTATCCAGTCCTAGATAACTCACCAAAATATTAATGACAGCTCAAATGTGAAACTAAATTTAAATCCCTGGTTCAGTTCAAACAGACATGGAAAAGCCATCATATGGGTTCAAGTTACATTTGCTCTCTAGTCAAGGACAGTCAAATAGTAGGTTACAGTTCATCAAAACAGGAAAACCCATCTACATTTATTGCACTGTCCCAGTACAGTTAACCCCTGAGTATAATTCTATTTATTGGTTCCTTCAACATGCATTTCTGAGTTAACAACTCATTTTTTAGTTAAAACTTGGTGCTTAGCATGGTAATCCTTTTCAAGGTTGGTTTTTTTTCCTAAATAAGGAACAAATACATTTTGCCATCTTCCTCTTAGCAAAAATACAAAATGTCTCTTCTATTTTTATGATCTTATTTGCTGTCTTCTGCCAAAAGAGGACTGGTTATAAAAAGAACTGGCAAGCAGTTTGTTCATTTTGGATTTGGATTCCAGCTAGTGAGAGAAACTACTGCTTATGAAGCATGTGTAATAAATTATTCTGATGGTGCTATATAACATAAAAGTTTTAAGGGAAAGATGGAGGTTCATCTAAAGTAATTGGACAGTTCTTATAAACTAGACACAAGATTTAACTTCTCTAACATATGCTTGCCAGTTTTATGATGGCACTGATTAGTGCTTTATCCTGTGATTCTAATAATAGCTAACAGTGGTGGCCCAGTTATTACTAGAAAGCCCTTGCAGGGCCCTTGCAAATACTGATGTTTCAAAAGCAATTCCATTAAAATGGGCTTATTCATAAATTTCTACTGAAAAAAAACCCAATAAAGATTGCAGGACTTAAAGCAATGCAAAGAACCACCACAGGATATGATGGCTTCTGATATTATTCTAATAAAGTTAGCAAAAAGGACCATTTGCTATTTCCGATACATAAAACCTGTTATAAATAATGAGAACTTTACCAGGTTTGAAGTTTTACATTCATTTCCCCCTACAAAACTGGTCAAATTTTCTATCCCAACAATAGCAAACACAAATGGAAAGCCTGAGGATTTCATTCAAAACTTTTCAAAGTACTTTTTAAAAAGAATTTCCTTCAAATCTATAGCTAATTGAAAATGCCAAATAAAATTATGAACTGTTGGACGTCGGTTTTTTCCACCACTGAAATACAAACTGTTGACATGGTATTAGCGAATATTTAAATATGAAAAATTTGTATCAACTCTACCTTCAAGACAGCACAATTTTTTCTAATATTTATCTACATTTTTCTAACAATCATCCCTCATGTTCTCCAAGTTCATTTTACTCACTGATAAAATACAGTATAAAATAGAAAAAAAATTATTTGGACATGTTAATAAGTCTCTTAAAACTCTATTCATTAATAGGATTTACAGACATATTTTCATCCTTTTCAGTCTATCCTATAAAAAGAGAGTAAGATTTCAGTCCAAACTAACAAGCAATTATTTAATAAAAAATAATAAGAAAATACACTTTCCCTTAGTATTACTGCTTTTGCAGAGAACCAGAGAACGCCTCTTAGGCGTACTTAATTTCTGCTATTCTTAGATGGTTTTATTAGTATAATCTCTGTGTTTCTAATCATATCCTAGTGTATACTAGAAGTCTGCAGATATTTATCCATATGTTGGATTTCATCTGTTTTCAGCAAGGATCTGAAAGGAGCAATGGAAATCTTAATAGAACAAAAACGACAAAAGCTTTCCACTGTTGAGAAGTTGGATGAACACATGGATTTTGCATCCCAGTTGATTTTTGCACAGGTATTGGCAATGTACTCAAAATATGACTATGATTTTTCTGACATTTCCCTGTCACTAACACCACAGGCTTTGCAGCTTAAGCTTCATGTATCTATCTGAAGGTCATGTCATCATAAAGGGATACAAATTAGTGGGTTCTGTGGAGCCCCTAACAGTGATTCAAACACTGAATAGTTGCATTTTTGGTAACAGGTGCTTGTCTGATTTTTTTCATGGCTTAAACAACATCCTTAAAACTCTTGCATCTATCCCCGAATGTCCTCCAGTCTTTCCGTAACCTTTGTATTTTATCTTGATGTATTGCCTTTTGTTTGCAAAGGCTTCAAATACTATGTAAATCCTATCTTGTATAATCTCTGACAGCTCACAAACTCTGGGAGAAAAGGCAATGAATCAATAAGATCTGAGCTAAGAACAAACTCTTGCTTTTCGGTAAGATAATACACACCCATCAAAATAAGAGTTTTCTATTTTTCTCTGAAAGACAAAAAATAAATGTTATTTAGTATATGAGACAGAAAGGCTGCCGAGATTTTTACTTTAGTTTAAAGCAGATCTTCTAGGTCCTTCCCATTCTACTGCTATAGGATCTTTGTTGCTCACCTCTGATGCCAACAATTCCCCCAAAATTTCCAATTTTTTTTCAGAACAGAGGGGACCTGACTGCTGAGAATGTGAACCAGTGTGTGCTGGAGATGATGATTGCTGCTCCTGATACTCTGTCTGTGACTCTCTTCTTTATGCTAATACTGATTGCGGAGCACCCCACAGTGGAAGAGGAGATGATGAGAGAAATTGAAACTGTTATGGGTAAGCAGGAGCTGCAAAGTCAGTGACGTGGGAATATAATTTTGCTTCAGCAGTGATCTAATTTTGATTATTCAAAGGTTGAAAATTCTAAGCATTTTCTTCTTACAGAAGCATTTGCTGTAAAATATATGAACTACCATTCTATGTAAAAGATTCTACTCAAGATCAAATGAAAGAAGATGAGTATTTTGTATGATAAATTCAAATAGGAATCATCAGAATTGATAATCTATTAGAAAGAATGCATTACATTCACCCCTTTGCAACAGCAGTGCAAATTAGCACTCACCTCATAAGTTCCACTGAAATTATTTTCCATTTACCTTGAAACAGCAAAAGGAGACACTCATTTAAAATACTTCTAATCACCAATATTTCTCTCTGCATACATAAAACCTAAGTTTCACTATGACTGCAGAAGGGAAAGATTAGAGAAAATGGAAATTGTATTCTGCCATCATCCATTTTAATATCAAACTGGTCTCCTCTTTAAGTACTAATTACTAACTATTCAAAACACAATCAAGATATTCCAGATTTGTATTCTGCCCTCTCTCTAGACTTCATTCAAAGCCTGACACTGAACTAATATAGAAACTAATTTCATCCACTCTTATTCAAGATTTACTTCTGCTCCGTTAAACACTGGAAAGTGTATAACAAGTCCTTTAGTCTTTTTCTAAGGTGCTTTTAATAAACTTATTTTATTGACCTCATGAGAGTCGAGCGCTCACTTATTCACCTTCCCTATGTCTTTCTGATAGACTTGATTTCTAAGGCAGTAGAATGTTGTTGCCTTCAGCAAATGACCAACTGGGGTGGCAAAGCTGCCTTTCGTCTCGAAAACCTCCCCCTGTAGTGGTCAGCCGGTAGTTCTTGAGCCGCTTGTTGCATGGAAGTTCAAGTAAGGCTCGCACTGGCAGTACGCCGTGGCTCCCACACTGCTGCCCGTGGAGTCAAGCCGGGAAGAAGTTACTCACAGTAACTGAAATAGGCCACAGTAGGGCCCAGCTGTACATCCAGCCAAACCCCATCACACAGTCAAAACTCAAGGTCTCTACAAAGTTCTCTCCCGTCTGCAGACTATGCCCAGATTCCGCTTGCTGTCAGCTCTCAGAAGATTTCTTTGTTGACTCCTGTTGCTCTCAGTCATGCAAAAGTCAGGGGAGGACTTTCAGAGTTTTGCCACTGACAAGAAAGCAGAACAAAGACTCATAATGCATTAAGAAGAAGGTGAGAAGATGATAAAATAATAAACTAGGGTTTATGCTGGTGAACAATATACCAGATTTCCTGAACATGTAAGGCTACATAAAGCTCCTCAGAAGCTGTTGATCCATCCTACCATTTCAGGAACTGAGAATCTTCAAAAAATGTTTTGGTATTTGTGCAATGAAGCTATTAAATTCATAACCAACTTCTTCACCATCTGTTTTATTCCACAAGGTGACAGAGACATACAGAGTGATGACATGCCAAACTTAAAAATTGTGGAGAATTTTATTTATGAGAGCATGAGATACCAGCCAGTTGTGGACTTGATCATGCGAAAAGCTTTACAAGATGATGTAATTGATGGCTATCCTGTGAAAAAGGGGACAAACATTATTCTCAATATTGGACGTATGCATAAGCTTGAATTCTTCCCAAAGCCGAATGAGTTTTCTCTTGAAAATTTTGAGAAAAATGTAAGTTTTCTATCTTATTTCTTACAGGAAATTGAGTATTATTTATTGTCAATCTCTTCCTCTTATTTTGATCAAGAACTTTGTGACCACAAGACTGTTTTCCATTTAAGTGCGTAGTTAGCTATATATCCTGCTTATTACTATTATTACTATTATTAAAACTGGGCAGATATTTTCCTATCAAAGTGCCTTTTAATTAAAAAATAATTATGATATCAAAACCAAAGTTTTCCCAGGCATCTTAATCTTGATTTAAAATTTCTGATTGGATTTGTCAGACACACACATAGTTTCCATTATATCCCGTGACACTGGACAAAATAAAGAGGCTTTAGGGAGCTAGAGACATGCAAGTCATACAACACAGAGCTGAAGCTGCGTGAGGATTCTCTGGAGAAGTGAAGAAGTATAGTAACTCCTGAGAGACTGAGAATCTAGCATCCACCTCATTCTTTCTTTTTTTTTTTTTTTTTTTTAATTCCTAAATAAAAATAAACACGGTTTATAGACCAAAATGGAAGTCCTAAGTTTTAACCAACTCAGTATTACAGATGTTGTGTAATTCAGTCCCAGTTCAGCACAGCATTTCAATTTAAGTTATATTCTAACTCCCAAAAGAACTAGAATTTTTTTTTGTCAACATTTCTGAGTCCTGTATCAAAAGCAATATGTGAACTTTTTTCCTGCTTGTAATCTCCTATTATCAAAAATCATCCTTCAGATTATTTACTTTCATTTAGACCTCTGCTCTTCTGATTATTGGTTCAACAAATTGTTTTGCAAAACTGTATTTGTTCAGCAATAATCATCCAGAGAGGTTAAAAGTGTATTGAAAGAAAATAGACAGATTCTATGGCATGTTTGACTCCTGGTTTTTGACTGTTGACCAGTGCAGATGGAAGCGGGAGACAGTGCTACCCATGTGAGAGAGAGCACAAAAATATGAAATACTAAGGTTTGGTTAGCACTCCTGTGAGAGAATTAGAAAGATCTCTGGAATAAATAGCCATGCAAGAGTGGAGGGCATAATCAACTTAGTCCTATGAAGGGAATCTCAACTGCGGAACCTGAGCATTACTCCCACAGATGCACACATCTGCCTGGTACGCAAGCTTTCTCTTACGTTTTCTTGTGGCTTGTCAAATATTAAGGCTGAATGGGGTTGAAGCTAAAGGGTTAATGCTTTCTGCAGCTGTCGTAGTTCTCATTTTGTCTAACTAAAAAAGTTAGGAAATAATTCTGTTACCAGCCAATTTTTTTTTCTTTGGAGATGTCAGCAGATGCACATGTAAGTGTCCACAGACAGTAATTTCAGTTTTAAAGAAATAAATAGATAATGCGCTTTGATACACCAAAAATGGGCTTACTAGTAAAAACACCTGAAGAAATAATCAAGAAAATAAAGAAACAAAAGATTTGAATGTTCAAGCCAGAAACCCGCCTCCAAGTTTTACATTTTTCCTATCAAAACCTAGCAGTACCATGTATGGCACACACACAAATGAGCACCAAACCACCTGGTTAACGTTTCTAAACTGCTGTTTGACTACCCACAGCAAACTCTGTCCACAGTATTAAAAACAACAGATCAAGGAAAAAGTCATTGTCGAAAATTCAAGAAGAGAGTGATTAAGTTTATTGAAATAACTGTTCGCCGTGAATAGTTTCCATTTTGCCACCCATTATTTTCATTCTAAGTATTTCTATCAAAACGGATTTCTTGCTTATTTTATAAGTACCCTTTACTACTAAAAATACTTCCCCTTGACCAAATATTTAACCACACATTTTCTATCTGACTTGATACATTCTGTTTGCCACATAATTATTCTAGCAGGCACAATTTTCACACAGTTCTCCAAGTGATTAGCAATGCACACTATTATCTATGATAAGATGGCATTGTTAGAATCTAAACATTTTTCCATTTTCCCAGGCTGTGCATTTGCCATTGTGCTGTACTGCCAGCTGCTGTACTTGCTCTGTATTATAAACACTTGTATTTACCTATCATTTTTCAAAAAGTACAGCTTAGTTTATTTGAAAAAATTTAAACAGAAAACATTTTTCTCAGTCTGAAAACGAGAAAAACAATGACACTGTTTTTCTAGATAATTTAAAATAAAGCAACCTTTTCTACTGTATTCCTTGGTTAAATAGGAAGTCAGAACACAGCTAATATCTTATTTTTTTAAAAAGAAGGCTACACAGATGAAGAAAAATAATGTCTTTTTTTATAGCCAGACTTGCTTTTTCTTACTCATAACAAGTACCTTTGTACCTCATTAGCAGTACTACTCATGCTGTTGGGACTGTTTTGGATAACCAATCTATACAATGTCAACAAAAGTAGCAGAAACTGGCTGTGCATTCTTCAACAGCTCTGGGAATGCTGCATTTCACATTTCAGTTGATGGGACAGGAGACAATCATTTTATAAATGTTATCTCTCTATTAGATACCAAATAAAATTTTCAACATTGCATCTTATGACAAATTAATTCTCAGGAACGCTAGCTTTTTAAGGACAATTGTAGTAGGTGTATGGCTTTATGTTTATCTTTAGACAAGGCATCAGCCTGTATCTCAGGCGTTTCTGAGCTTTGTAATGAACCTTTTCTGAAAAAGTTTGTAAAGAACTTTAATGCATATTTTGAGAGCAAAATCTTCCCTCCATTTCACAGCTTGTGGTATGTATTGGGTCTGCCTGAGATGGAGTTCATTCTCCCCACAGCAGCCCTCGTAGTGCTGTGCTCTGCACGGGTAGCTAGAAGGGTGTTGATAACACACCGGTGTTTCGGCTACTGCTGAGCAGGGCTGGCACAGCATCAAGGCTGTCTCTCCAACATTTTTGCCCCCCTCACCGGCAGGCTGGGGCTGGGCAAGATCTCAGGAGGGGACATAGCCAGGACAGCTGACCCAACTAACCAAACAGATATTCCATACCCTATGGTGTCAGCTCAGCTATAAAAGCTAAGTAAAGGGAGATGGAAGGGGTGGGTGGCGGGGGGGGGGGCTTTTCATCTTGCAGAGCAACCACTACGTGTACTGCAGCCCTGCTTCCCAGGAAGTGGCCAGACATTGCCTGCTGATGGGAAGTAGAGAATAACATCAGTTGTTTTCTTTGCTTTCACTTTATTAAACAGTCCTTATTTTCACCCATGAGCCTTTTGTTATATTTTCTCTCCCATGCCCAGCTTAAGAGGGGGAGTGATAGGACATCTGAGTCACGGCACCAAAAAGACTGTGGTGGGTTGACCCTGGCTGGATGCCAGATACCCACCAAAGCAGTTCTATCATTCCCCCCCCTCAGCTGGACAGGGTAGAGAAAAATATAACAAAGGGCTTGTGGGTCGAGATAAGGACAGGAGCAGTCACTCACCAATTACTGTTATGGGCAAACCAGACTCAACTTGGAGAAAATTAACTTAATTTATTACCAATCAAACCAGAATAGGGTAATGAGAAATAAAAGCAAATCTCAAAACACCTCCCCTCCACCCCTCCCTTCTTCCTGGGGAACAACTTCACTCCCAGATTCTCTACCTATCCCCAGAGTGGCACAGGGGGATGGGGAATGGGGTTTACAATTAGTACATCACACGGTATCTCTGCTGCTTCATCCTCCTCAGGGGCAGGACTCATCAGACTCTTCCCCTGCTCCAGCGTGGGGTCCCTCCCACAGGAGACAGTCCTCCATGAACTTCTCCAACATGGGCCCTTACAACAGGCTGCAGTTCTTCATAAACTGCTCCAGTGTGGGGTCCCTTCCATGGTGTGCAGTCTTTCAGGCACAGACTGCTCCAGCGTGGGTCCCCCACGGGGTCACAAGTCCTGCCAGAAAACCTGCTCCAGCGTGGGCTCCTCTCTCCA
>JAVJGG010000002.1:10662062-10681571 GCA_035590195.1 Aviceda cuculoides | reverse complement strand
GTTGTCATTTTATTAGTGTTATCATTATCGTTATTAGTTTCTTCTTTTCTGTTCTATTAAACTGTTCTTATCTCAACACACAAGTTATACTTCTTTTCCTGATTTCCTCCCCCATCCCACTGGGGGGGGGCAGGGGGGAAGTGAGTGAGCAGCTGCGTGGTGCTTAGTTGCTGGCTGGGGTTAAACCACGACAAATATACATAATGATGCTAACATAGCTCCACATTCTCTGCTTGAATGTAATGAATAATCAAACTGAAAGCACTGAAGTGCTCAGAATGACTATATCCAGGAGAAAGTCTAATTAATGCAACTACTATAAAAAGGAATATTGCATATTTTGATAATTAAGTTCTATTAGAAATGGAGGAGCAGAAGCACAGGATTAAATTGATTGATTAAATTGATCTATTGTTTTCTGGATGAGAAAGAACATTAGCTAATGCTTGGCACTCACAAAAGGAATCATAATTTTTGAGAGACTGAATGGTAAGTCTCCAATAAACATTGTTAAAAGAACAAAAATCTTTCTAAAACCAATTAAAAAAAAAAAAGAAGAAGAAAAAAAAAGTTTTAAATTGCATTCAGAATAATCTACTTAAAAGAATTTCTTTGTGGGTCAGTCATCACCAAACAGTTACATTACCACAGCATTTTCCCCACCTACCAAACATAGTAAAAATGCCAGCTTCTCAGACTAACATGTAGTTAGACAATCCAGAAAGCGTGGATCAAGCTGTAAAATTGTGATATCCTGGACTGTTATAAGTAAATAAGTTTATTCTGATGAGCAAAATTAATCACACCTCCTTGACTCCACAAGTCCTAAAAAGGACTGATATTAAACACTGATAAAGAAGCCAAAAATAATAATTCAACTGTCAGTCCTTACTGGGCAGCAAAATAATTGCTCAGTTGGGAATAATTTGGCAATATATATTTGGTTCATTCACTTGAAAGAATAACAATTGTGTGAGAGAGTTTTCCTGCATTTCAAAGACAGCCCTTACCTGTGAGTGGTCATCAGCTCATTGTCTCTTCAGAATCTTCTCTACACACAGTGTCAAAACAAAAACCCCAACAAGTTAGCAGATCTACACACAAAAAAGGGCTTTTTGAGACATCTCATCTTAAGCACTGTCCTGCAATATTGCTGACCTGAGAGTTCAATACCAAATAAGGAAGAAAATATTTGGATATTAAATACGTATATAAATTTATTTCTGAATGGTGAGGAAGGCAAAAAACCCTGTAAATTTACAAATCTACCATTCATAAAACTGCTCACAATTTTTCAGAAACTGGATACAGTGCACTTTATTCAATCTGACACTGATTTTTCCTCACCTCTACTTGAAACAAGACAAGCCAAACTTGAAATTATTTATCTAAACTTCCTAATTTTCCAAGTTTTGTTGAGTTCAAACAATTTCATAGAAAGAAAAATTTAATAAGATAATGGCTCAGGGAAAGATCAAAGTAACAATGTTCTGGAACTGGGATTATGTTGTGTGCCTTTATATATTGCATTTATGCAATTAAGAGTTGTGCTTCAGAGATTAAAGGTGAGCTCAATTCATCAGCAATTATGCAAAGAAAACATCAGCAAATGAAACAGGATAAAAATGAACACATCGATTGAGCTTTTTTTATCAGTTTCTATTTTTATTGTGTTCCTATTTTCCTCTTTGTTCAATAATGAAGGGGAGGGGATGTAGGCATCCAAGCTTGAGCCCCCATATATAGAACAAAGTTTCCATTGCTGCACATTAGCAAACTGGGTGTTAATTTCTTCCAATTTTATTTAAACTTTGCCATGGGACATCTGTTCTTGTGTGCTGTGTTGTATTATTAACACTTTCTACAAACTCTTACAGGAAGACAGACAATCATTTTGAAAGAATGTTCCTGCTTTAACTTAAGTATTCTAGAAGGTGCTTTTTAAAAATTAAAATGCCAGCACAGCACTCTCCTTTCATTATGGTAACAGCTGAATTTCTATTTCTAAACTGAGGATGTATGAAGCAGCCAGATGTAGTGCATATTGCACTACAGTGACAAACTTAGGTACTTAGCAGTCAGCGTTATACAGAACAAATAGAAGACACTTTCTCCCTGCTAAGTCCTTGGAACTTGTGAACAAATGGGATCCAGCTTCAAATCATTCCACATTCTTTTTTAAGAGCCAAAACACAACTGCAGTACAATTTTCTACAGCAAAATCATCCTCATTTGTTCTCAATTTTTAGTGATAGGGAGATGGGCCAAAGGTGAAATCAATCATCCAGATTCCTCTTCCACTCAAATGGCAATGTATTTCAGATTATATAATTGAGGCAGAACCCAAACCAGCTTTTGTCTGAAGCTTCAAAATTAACACTGCAAAGACAACCTTATGGTTTAATCCATCATAGACCATTAAATTAGAGCTGGCTGTCAATTTCTAATGAAGTATCTTTTTACCTGAAAGTGTAATTTGCCTAAACTGAGCATCCTCAGAAGAGCAGCATTATTTGAGAAAAGGGAGACAGTAATCCCAAAAGACAGGCTTATTTAAAGCTGTTCTCTCTGCTGGCAGAAACTTAAGCTGAAGCCTCGACTCTAAGAGCATCTCCGTGCCCTTTTGTTTCATAGTTTAAAAAAATGACAATGTAAAAAGGTTTCCTGACTAACATGGATTGTGCTAAAATTTAAGTCAGGGAAAACAACAACAAAGTATTTTGACCAGATTCCTAAATGTCAGTGTAAGATTGCAAATATCTTTCACTGATAAGATCTAGAAGAATTGCATTGGTAGTCAAAACCCAAGGCTGTGCACCAGACTAAATAGCTTCAGGGTCTATCAGCAATGCATCACTAAAGCCATCAAGTCAATGGACCAGGGCAGGAAAGAAAATACAGATCCTAGTTTCCAAAACATCTTTCTTCAGATTCCTTAGATACATATCTTCTGTGTCAACTTCCTTATGCAGTGAATGAATGAACGTACATGCAAACCACACCTATGCCTGCATTGTCCGTGTTATAAGAATCAGGCTCTGGATTACTGTATTGGCCTAATAATGAGGAGGTCATGAATACAAATGTGATCCTATGCTCTAGACCTAAAAGAAACCAACAAACTGTGCATTAAAACCATGAAATGTGCCATGCTGTAGGGAACCTGCTCTCCAGCCTGCTTTCCTCAGCCTCTTTCTAGCTCCAAACCAGATCTTTTTCTCCCCACTACACCACCATGCATGTTCCCACAATCATCCTCAATGACTCTTTCATGCTGTATTACTCACTTCCCTGGTTGCTCATGCTGTAGCTCAATTCCCTGGCTGCTCCTCATACACCACTGCTCCAGTGCCCTGATCCCTAGTGCCAGATTTAGCTGGTTACCCTATTCTTGTCATCTGCTGAACAACTGGGATCCTTGCAGAGGGGCAGGCAGAGCACAGTGCTACATGTACCCATGATGCCCAAGTCCAGTGACCTGCTACAGCAGAGCATCACCTCTCATCAGGTCTTCTGACAGGAGATATCTTCAGGCTCCAGTTAAAGTTGCCCAACCACCCCACCTACCCCTCACCTCCACCGCTGCCCTATGGCTTCCTTCTCCCACACTACACCACTGCTCTTCACAAGTTTTTCTTTGCCCCTGAACTTCAACAGTGGTTAGTGAGAGGACTAGAAGGCTCTTAACTGCTTTTTGGACCTACAGCAGGTCACAATCTTCCCACCTTTCTGCCAGACCAGTATTTCAAACAGGTCCTGAATTCCAGGAGCAGCTCCAGCAGAAGCTTCTGCTGGTATCTTTACTAGAATAGCCATTGTGTTCTTTAAAGGAAACTTGATAAATGCTTCAAGCAGTTGTGCTGAACTGTTGCTGCTCATTCCAACTTAGGCACCAACGGAACTTTGGGCTGGCACCAAAACCAATGAGTAGAGGTGCTTTTTAAAACATTTGCCATCTCTGACTGTTACTCTGAGGAATAAGGCAAGTGGTATTATTTCAGATTTTACTTTCTGGTAAACTCTTGGCTTAATTTCAGGCCAAAGAAATGAATAACTGCAGGAAAAAAGACATCATTACATTTAAAAGTTTGGGGTTCTTTTTTTTTTTCCTTCAGAAAACTGAGTGCAGAATTGGCCAATATTCCACTGAATTAGATTGTCAGCCCTTTGGCAGAGGAGCTGGGCTTTGTTTTATGTGTTGTAACGCCTCAAGCCACTATCAGCAGTTCCCCAAATGATAAAAACATACTTTTATACCATTATGTCAGATAGGATAAAAATGTGGCAGCAAAGCCAATACAGTATGTTGGCTTAAAGTGGATATGGCTTTAAAGTACAATACTTATTACTAATGGACACTCTCTGTGGACACTTATTTTGACGTAAGAAAGATTTACCCAAAATTAGTTTAATTTTTTTTTTTTTAAGTCTTATATGATAGAAAAAAAACATAGAAAGTTGCTTTAAAATGTCAGGAGCAAAAGAAGTTTAAAGCTTTTATTTCATTCAAATACATTTTTTAACAAATAAATAACTGGGGCATGTATTCTAGGCCTCATAAGTTCACTGAATTAATACTGTGGTCAGAGGCTAAAGGAAGAATTGTATGAGACAACTGAGAACTTTGGGCCACGTAAGTACAGAATGAGTGCTAATCCTCTCCATCACAAACATCTCTGCGTTGATCAGTCCAGTGTAGCAAGGATACAAGAAAGGTGAAGTACAAAAGTCTGACACAGGAGCCAAGGGCTTGGTTATTGTTCAAAATAAAGTACTACTAAATCATGCTTTGCCAAACGGCATACACAGCTTTCTTGTGGCACATACCTAACAAGCATTCCCTGCTGCAATACTTACATTATAGTCTATTCTAACTGATTTAAAGTTGTTAAAAGTCTAACTCAATTGAATTTATCAGTGAACACTCTTTTGTATTGCTTCTTACTGAAGGAGTTTTATTTTAGTGACTGCTACTAAAAGCAAAAGCTTGGAAGGTTTTGGAAGTATTCTCTTATGCTGAGAAAAACCCTGTCAAACCTGACTGGACTTTGTTCACCTCAGCTACAAGGTAAATCCACAGTGCAAAGAGTTAACATTTCCACTCAGAGACCCTCAGCCGGACAAGAAACAAACTAATCAGATACGCCTTTAAACTTGCTAGCCTGCCAATAATCCAGCTGTGTTACAATGGCAGACACAATGGTATGGGAGTGACATCCCCATCATAATAAACAGCTACAACAGAGACAATTTCATTAGAAACCAAAATGAACATTTTGTCAGCTGTTACTATAATACCCAACTGCTGAAAATAGGGTCTCGCAAATAATGATAAATATTCATTAGGACATCATTACAAGGCTATGAAAAACATGGCTCAAACCGAGCTACCGTTGCTGGCATGTCCTTTTTACAAGTCATGATACCTTGTCTCTAGATGCTAACTCTCTTAATTGATTCCAAGCAATCATCTGTCCTAAGCATCGGTAGGAAATGTGCATGCTTAGCATTGGACTGCAGACTCTCAGTGCGTCGCAGGAGTGAGCTTTTAAAGAGGAACAAAAGGAGAAGAGAGCCTACAGGCAGATGGTAAGCAGCCAGGGAAAAGTCACGCTGGTTTGGCTGACCAGCTAAAAGAAACGGAGGGAGATGGTCCAGCAGACCCATTGTCGAGGGGACAAGGGGAAAACTTGGTGGGGGGGATCACACACAGCTTGCTTCTGTTGTTGCTGCCCCTATTCTCTGAAGCGCAAGAGGTCATAACAAAGTGGAAACTGGCAAAGAAAGTGGCAGCCTTGCTCGATTTGCGTACCAACACCACCTGGCACCACTGCCTCTTTCCTCTCAGCCGTCGTCACTGCCCGGGCTGCCACAGTTGCTGTAAGTTTTTGTGCTGAAGTTGCTTTAGCCACTCAAGGAGTACACAGATAACAAAGATATAAGAGAAAGTCCCAGGCTGACCACGCTTTAAAAGAAGGGATTACTGTATCAACAAGCATTGTGACCATTTGACCAGGTGTAATGCTGTTCTTGAGAAGTTCCAGAACAACATCTGCAGTCAACAGTTACCCTTCATTCTAGGAGAACTGCAACTACTGGTGTATATAAACCACAAAGGTTTAAAGGTCACCAGTGGAGCTATAAAGCATTGTGAAGAAAAGATAGTTCAAACAATTATAATAGCATCCATCTTTTAAAACATAGATTCTTACTTTGTGAGAAATATGAAGCACCAAAACCATGACACCTTTCAGACAGTTTGTAATGTGTCTGCATGCATAGCCAGACAAGAGGAATTTTAAGCAGCTAGTAGAGCCCTCCATCTGCTGGCTACACTTAGTGTATGCGGCTTGCAAGTAACTACTAAAGCAAAATTTAAGTGGGAACTCTCAACCTGAACCTAGTCCTAGTAAAAGATTAGTCACCTTTTCGTACTTTATTCAAGAAGACTTTATCAGCTAATAGATTATACAAATCACGGAATTTAAAACTTATAACGATACAAATCCTACTAAGAAAAAAAACCACGCTGGGAAGTTGAATAGACTATTTCACCTGTTTACCAATCAAGACCTAAATCACTGTCAAAACTATTTGTTCCTTTACCTATAATTTTTGCATAAACATTCTGCATTTTATCCTAATTGGTCATTAGCTTATCAAATAGTCTGGCAAGATAACAAAATGAGAATACTTACTTTGAGAATGAAATTGGTAGGAGGCATATTTCCCTTAATAAGCTTTACCTACAAAAGCGCTGTAATAATGGCATGTAAAATCTGACAGAGAAAGAGGGTAGGTAGAACTTGCCTGTTAACTGGAGTAGATTACCGAGAAAGGGAGCAAAGAAATGAGGGCCAAAATACCCCAGATCACTGCCTGCAACAGGAGGTTGAATTTTTAACAGTCAAATATCTGAGACATAAGAATCTCGGGATTGTTCCAGGAAACAAATATATTGCATTCCTCACTGAACCCTGCACAGGAAAGAAGAGAATTTCTTCATACATGAGAAATAAGAGAAACAGTGAATAAAGGCTGAGTCATCACAACTAAAACTTCAGCTTCCACCTACACCTCTTACACATGCACACACACACAGAAGATGAACAGCATTGTTTATGAACACTGACGCATCTTAATATCAGATGAGTCATTACACAAGGTATTTCAGGATTCATTTTGTCATAGCATGTGAGAGGGAGACAACAAATGGACTGCTTAAATCCAACCCACATATGCTTTGTTCAATGCTTTGTAAGGTTTCATAGAGTATTTTTCCAATATCAAAAGCATCTTGCTTTAAACAAACGTCCATTTCTAAAACTGTTATCCCAAAGTAGGTTTGGCTAGTGTTCAGTGTGATAATATATGCTCTGTAGTGCTAATTGTATATATCCTCGTACTACTTCTATTTCATTTCTACCTCTTAAATCTATCCTTAACTTGGAAAAATTTTAAAGTTACATCATCAGTTAACTAAGGATCACCTCTCCTAACAGTTCTAGTAGTTCACATCAAAATTTGATTGCAATGGTGCCTCAGCTGTGAATATTTGAATCAGTCCTCATCCCTACTGTGTGATACTGTGAGGAGATGACAGCAAGACCACAGGCTCCATACCTCCTTCACAGTGTTAAACACTGCTCGTTAGAACTCTTAAACTCCTAGAACTCATTCAAACAAAGAACACTGCCCTTCAGTAAAAAACCACGAGTAGCCAGGCTCAGTTTTACCCCAGATAAGACATTGTTATCTCCAGAATGACATCAGCTACTACCTACTTTAGATGCTTCTCTTGAAACTCTCAGTACACTGTTAGAACTTTGTGGTACCTGGCTGACTTTAACAAAGCTCTGAACACTCCGTTTAGGGAGATGTGGTCTCATTAATCGGATTGGTGTTTGTTGTGCATGATTTCTTGTTAATTATGGGGTACTGTCACAGTTCACTGTCCTTCAAAATGGTGGGAATCTTATCTCATGTCTTTATCTAATGAAACAGCATGCTTGCTTTAGTACCCTGATGCTCTCCTGCAGCATTTCAGTTTGTAGACGTTATGACAGCTTTCTATCATTCTTCAAATTCTTTCATTATAACACCCGCTGCAGCAGTTGATCTGCCCTTGGGCTTGTGATATCCATGATGACTGTCACTCTGCAGTGACTCAGCTTGCTACTCATTGTAACTGCTCATACAGAGCTGAAAGTGGTGTTATATAACCACCCCATGGACACTACCCGAAATCTGTCAGTTTACTTTTGTTCTCAGTAATGAACTGGGTTTCTTAGCCACGCACAGAGAACAAGAGCTCGGATTCACACGTTCTGAAACATAGTGCTGTCTCCTCTTCAGGTTTTGCTCCACGTGCTGATGATCAAATCGCCCCACACTAGCACCCTTCACATCAGCACTCCGTTCCCCATCAGGGTCCAATTACTTTGTGGGGCTCAGTGCTGCCTGTGAGACGCTGAACTTCCACTTCTACCTGCTTGCCTGAAAACGGGATATGCTCAGCCTCTCCTATGACTGGATGTTTACTTGGTATTCTTTTCAAATCCACTAGACATTGTAATTTTAATCTGAAAGATACTTGGTAGAAACAGTTGTTACAGTAATGGCTAGGTTGTCATTTTTCACTCCAAATTGCCTTGCAGATCATGGATCCAATTCTCTCCTGCCTACAATTTCTGGTCTAATTTTTTAAATTATTATTTGTTTATTTTACAGGTGCATAACAAGCTAAGAGACAACGCGCCCCACTGACAACTGTTATATCCTGGGCCTTTAAAGACACGCTTTGGCAGGGTTCTGCTTTGAGCAGGAGGGTTGACTGGTTAACCTCCTGAGATGCCTTCCAACCTGTACTATCCTATGATCCTAAGTACTTCTCTTATTACAGCCTCTTCAGACTGATGGGCAGCCACAAGCGTTACACTAATTAAATGCAGCGCTGCCGTATTATGTATGCATTGTATAATCTTGTTTCTTCCAGGTCCTTTTCTTCGTACATCTTTCGCAAATAAAGCAGTGAAAGAGCAAAGGGAGTCCATCACACAATTAAAGCAATTTGAGACTTCAAGTACATCAGTGTTGTTTTCCTACTGCAGCTTTGTCCTAAGTCCCACTCTCTATTCTAGGTCTTTGGTGGGGAGCAGCAGTGAAAGCCAGAAATCCATGGTATTTTTCCTTCCCTTCAGGAAGCACATTAGGATTTCTTTTTCTTGAAGCAGCAGAAACAATAAGCATGATCTCTCCACCTCCCTCATACAAACACTTATAGCAGCAGAGAAACAAACATTTCTCTTCTTTCCCCATCCTACACAGACATCAGTAGGAGAAGACAATTCCCCAAGAAAGATTCAGCAGTCAAGATTTCTCTGACCCAGTATGCAGTCAATACAGCTGATGTTATTTTCCTACTTTCATAAGCAAATACTAGTCTTACCATACTTGTCCTAGTCTAATACCTGCCTCCCAAGAGCAGTCTCACCTACCGAAGCTCTGAGAACATATAGAGTTTTAACCAAATACCATTCCCTAGGATGTGCTTGCCATGGGCATGTGCAGACGAGTTGAGATTGACTTGGTGTCCTGCCCTCCCAGCTACACCATTGTGCAAAACGCACTGGGAGTGTAGTGCAGCAAATTCCACATGCAGGCAACTCAGTCTGCCTGCTCCTCCAGTATTTGTAAGCCAGATGCAGCTGATAACTGCAAAGAAGGGGCCAATGCAAGAGAGTGCAGCATTTCTCCCAGACCGAGGGCTTTGCAGTAGAAGTTCTATACTCGAAGGAGCCTTGATATCAAGCAAATTCCCTGCAAGTGTTGTTTTAAGATCTTCCCTGTTGCTTTAGCACCACTGGCCTTGATGAAGATGTGATAACATGGCCCAGCAGACCATTTCTTCTTATCTCAGCTGATCAGATTCATGAAAACTAAGAGATCATCTCTCCCAGTGCTCCCACAGAATAATGCATTAAGTGTGAGGAAAAGGACTTCAGTTGTCTGTCTTAGACAACATGAAGTCATCTTCATGTCACTTTTATACCTCTGAAATAAAACGGAGGCCTTACTGAACTCTCAAAATATCCATCAACTTTAGATCGCAGAATTGCACCCATAAAATGATTCACTGTATGCTGAAAGGCTCTAAAGGTTTGCTTTACAATTTGATAAAAATGTATATTTTTCATATTCAATCCACATTACAGCACAGACTTTACATTTGTCTTTCAATGTCTTCTACACTTTCAGAATTCACTTATCTTTAAGAAGTAACTTTATCATCATTCCTCACTACAGTTCATGAACATTACCATTTTTTACAAGATATAAAAAAAAAAATCCTCAAAAAAACCTAAGTAGTTTCTGCTTGGCTTTTTAAATCTTACACAGCAAAGTTTGAAACTATACCATGGCCATTAGGTAAATATGCCACAGAATATGCCTATTAATGTAATATTTTCATCCTCTGTGATATCTGCACTAGTTCAAGCTTCAGCTGAAATAATACTATGTTGCTTCGAAAAATCTGACCATCATCCTTTCTCCTGATCTTCATGTCATTAATTTCATATTCCAGCTGACACCAGGCCCTTCTACAGAATGGAGGATCCCCAGATGTCTTGTACCACTTTATAACTTGATGTTCTAACATAAACCAACAAGAACAAAAAGCAATAACCTCAAGGGTCAGACATCTTACTTAGTCACACTCACCACTGTTTTTAGATTGTCTGCATTTTGTACTCTTTTGATCTACCTGATGCTCCAGTTTAATGATTGAAGAATATTACTATTTTATCTCATTACAATTTTGATCATTATGGATTTCTTCAGGTATATTTGTTTTTCAACCAACTGCCTCCTGGTCAGAATAAAAATGGAATGGTTCACGGTGAGTCACAACAGTGATTTTCAGCACTAGTACAACTGTAATTCCACTTTCAAATATGCTGTTCCACATGTGCAGAAATGAACATACCTTCTTTCCTGTAGATGTAGATCCTTCAGCGCTTAAGTCACTCCTATTTTCTTCCCCACACCGCAGTAATTTCCAATTTACCTTCCAAACACTCTACCAACAAAGAGACAGCATGTGATACATTAACTAAATCTGAGCTAATGCATGACAACTGTCCAGCCAGTTGCTGCCAAACAAACAACAGACGAGTTTTCCCTGCTTTCCCTTTAGCAGGGACACCAGTTTGGTTGCTGAGCGAAGGAGGGAGACCCGATTTTCACAGGTTTTAGAAACTGATTCATTTTTGAGGCACACTTTCCTCTTCTGACTTTTTGAAACTGGCTAGTTGTATTAGAAGTTATTCAGGCAAAGACAGAGACAGACATCCTCTGCAGGAGGGCGCAGGGGGAGGAGGGAAGATGGAACGACTAAGATTCTTATCCAAGTTTTTCCATATATTCTTCTTTTCATGAAAAAATAGGAGTTGCCAGCTGAACAAAGGATTCTGTCTAAAAACACACAGCCATCAAGATTGCAGGAGGGGCTTTACTTCAAAAAATTCTGTCTTGAAGGCCACATCTTGTAGTGGGATAGGTTTCCCTTAGTGATTGCCAATGATAAGCAGTCAGTAGGGCTCACTGAAGGACTGTGAAAAGTTATCAGTGTCCTTTACTTTGTTTCCTTCAAAATTGCACCAGTATTAAAAAGGGCCTTTATATATATCCTCTAGCCCTTCCAGCTACCTTAGCTGCAAAGAGAACCCAAGATCTACAATCCAAAAATTCAGTCATACAAAAGTAAAGGCTCTAGATCTGCCTATCTACCGACAAATTCATATTGTCCAGGTTGAATTCAAGTCATTCACATATTGTATTTACAGGTACTCCGAGTCTCAGTGTGTGCAAGAGAAATAATTCACCTGAAAATGGTCTGGACAGCAAGTTTCTAAGTAATTTCATTCTCTTTACTGGGACCGTTGTAGGACTACACGTAATCTAATTGCCTACGTTTCATGTTCCTAAGACTACTCATAAAATGCAATTTTATGTCTGGGTTGATGATATTTAGTTATTTATAGATAGGTGGGTAGCAGAGTGCCTTTTGCCATGCTTTTAGAAATGGTCATGAAGTAATGCCCACGCGCTGTCAGATGAAGATGATGTTTCCATACTGTTCTAAAAATCACATCAAGCTCTACAGAAACTGCAAACAAGTATACTAACATTCTGCCATTTGAGCAAAGTCTGTGGATGTCAGTGAATTGTTCCACAAAAAATTGTTTTCTGTCTCTGTGACTGCCTCTCAGAGACTACGACTCCCTTGAGTCCAAAGAGTGCTACACTTTTTAGCAGAAGCTCTATACTAAGACTGATCTCAGCTGTTGCATCGCTATTTCAGTCACAGGTGCATCACTCCTGGACTGAAATCCACAGCACTGATTCAGTCACCATTCCAATGTGCAGATACATCTTAAGGCTGTAAAATGGGAGTCACAGCATCCAGCGTAAAGGACCAACCAGACCTAGTCAGCTGCAAAATACCACATGCTCCAAGACTTTTCCTGATAATACCCAATTTGAAAAGTGTTATTAAGTTTCTATGTACTATGTGCAACTCTGGATCTCAGCATTTATCTTTTGTGGGAAAGCATGATCTACCATATCCTAATAATTCAGGATGTCTAGGCAACATTATCACGTGAATAAATATTAGCCTTCTAAACAGAACATAATCCAAAGTCTTTGGTGCATTGGGGTTTTTTTGTGTGTTGAAGAATAGAAGAAAGCAATACAGAAATAACCACAGAAAGAATGTATTTTCTAGTACACTTCTATAAGTGTGTAACAAATATCATGACTACAGGAAAAAAGTGGATGTTTGCATAAAGAACAGGATTAGAAGAGTTAATGAAATAATTGATGTTAACTATAAAACATTCTGGAAAGACAGTATGGTATAGGTCCTCCATGGTTTCCTAGCAACAAAATTTTCTCTGCTCTCTGAGTATCATGAAGTTGTGGAATCCTCCTACACATAATTTGGAATCAGGGATGAAAACAAGGATGACCCATCTTCCAGACTAGAAGAGGAAAACTGTTTCAAAGCTTGCTGAAACACAGCTCCATAACAAGCAGCGTCTCTTGTTGGTTTAACTGTATTTTACTTGCATCTTAGACATGGTCAAAGGCTTAAGTGTAACCATCACATAATCATAATGAAGAGCATAAGAACACATGGAAAGTAAGGAATTTGACATATTTTAAAATAACTTCAGTGATGACCACAAGAACTAAAACTGATTCCCAAAGAGAGTGGCAGACAGGTAAATGGTTTTGACTACCAACTGTCCCCTAGCTTTCTCTAGACGCCATCAGAATGGGGACAAAACAGAAGTCAATCCCCTGTTTTATCCTGTATTTTACAGTGAATCCCTCAAGAAAAGTTCTTTAGAGTTTATTTTTCCAACCCCAGAAGAGAGAAAGCAGAAACAAAATTTGCGTTGTGGCTAATCAGTCTTATCCTTTAATATTATTAGTATCCCACCTGTAATGAAATTTAAAATTACCATTAAGTATCTAATTTATCAGGGCTTTAAAATAACAATGCCTAACTGCCTGCTCATAAAAACAAGTGAGGGTCACGACCTAACTGATAAAATTTCCACATAGGATTTCTTCAGAAGATATTTTCCACCAACAAAATTAACAGGTGAATTTTTGATTTGGGAAGGTAGCTTTCATTTAATTGCTTAGAATGCAAGGTTATGAATGCAAGAGTTTACCAATCTACAGCAAATTGCATACAGAAGTTGCAACATAGGCATCCTTCTAAGCACAGGACAAATCATCATCCCACTAAAGAATGGTAAAGTATCTTTAAAAAAATAAAAGCTAATATCACTAGAGTAGTACAAAACTATGAAATGCCCAGGCAATTTAAATTACAGTTTAACGTAGGAAACCTTATTCTACAAGCAAAATCCTAGTCTAAGCAAACAGAAAAGTAGTAACATCCCCATGGCCAAAAAATGGACGTGAACGTTTATGCCGCTCAGTTCTTATAGGAGTCTTGTTTCTATAAGATAAGAGGAAATGGGACAAGTTACTGCTTTAGGGACACACAAAAAAACCCAGCCCCCACCACACACACAAAAAGGGGGCACTACTCTGGCTGTGCTGTTTTCCTGTGTCTGTAAGCATAGATGTTAGCAAGCTTGCCTCCCAATTTAACTGCTCCTTCTTTAGAAGTTGCTGCCTTTGTTCAGTGTTGCATCAGATCAAGGGAAAAGATATTTATTGTTCCTTCTTCCTTTCTTAGTATGAGCAGTCAGAATTTGGATCAGACTATTTACTTACTGTTATTAAACTTTTCCTGTGCTAGTCAACCCACAGTCCCAGCCTACTTAAGCAGGTGAAAATATCAACTTCTGACAAAATTAGCCTTCTGATAACCTATCAAGAGTAATGCAGTTCCACGCAACGTAAGTTGCATGGGAGTACAATATGTTTTTATTCTACTTTATTTCTTTGGGGATTAAAATATCATAAAAGCACCTTACAAGGCATTGAGCCGACTCAAGCTAAATTTCAGTCCTAGCTTTAAATGTGATATTCCAAAAACATCACAGCATAGGTTAGCACTAATGCCAGGCTGCAGTCTCAGTCTGTGACTGCTTCCTCAGCTCTTCTTTAAGAAAAGTCAACACTAGACAAAGGCAGAACATAATTCAGCAAGTTCAATGGCTAAAAATATGTCCACGCTATGGTAGGTATTCAGAACTGATGCCCTACATCTCTTATGGTAACTTAAAAAACAAAACACAAAAAAACACCACAAAAAACCCCCAACAAAACATGGGAGGGGGGTGTGTGTGTGTGTGCAGAAAATACTGCACACTTCCTTATTTATCCTTCCAACATAGGATCCATATACACTGCCTAAATCAGACATTACAAACATCTAGGTGTTTGAATACCTACTGGCACATGAGTAAGAACTAAAGTAATGCAGGCATCTTGGTAATTATTTGAATTCTAAATCAAATACGAAGAGTGTTTGCAGACCACCCATAGATGCATTATACAACTAAAATCCACTAAAAATGCATGCAAAACATCTATATGTACATGCACACTGACTAGCTTCCAGACATCAGTAAGAATCTAAGTTCCTGGCAGGACAAAGTTGTTGATAGGGAATTGACTGATCCTTGACACTGGTCATTCAGCCTTTGCCAGTAATAGTGCAGATAGGTTTCTTCACGAAATATATACACATACACTGATGCCACAAAGAAATTGGGAAAAAAAAAAATCTGAAATCTGCTACAGTACATTTCATGAATATATCAGCCTGTGGGAAATGCTTCTCTGTTTAATACATTCAGTAGTAATGGTGCTTGGATATGAAAGACATAATATCATACACTGTGAAGCAAAATATTAGGCAACAGCATTAGAAACAGTACATCCTAGGGTAGACCTTATTTAAATAAGGTTGAGAAATTATTTGTGAGAAGAAAATACAAGCTTACATTTTTTACATTTAGAACCAAAAAGATTATGTAAACCTACCCACGTGTCTTTACAGTCTAAGACAAGCGAAACAAAGATGGTAGTGCAGAGGGTGTTCTGTTAGATTTAATAAAGGAAAGAAAAGAGATACTGCTTCCTGGGATAGGTTTTAAGGCTCAACTTCAAGGAGGAAAGCTTGAGTAGCAAAGCACAGAAGCAGCTTGCCAATCTTTTATTTAGCAGAAATGGATAACCTAACAGTTCAGGTACAGCTCAAGAGATATCGGCGAAAGACTGTGCTCCACACTTGGCTTATAAATCACAGCTTCTCAGTACTTAATTTCCTTCTCTCTGAATGAGAGAAATACTATTACCCTTATTTCACAATAGTCCGGTAAGGGTAGACATAGATGCTACGGTACTCGGGCTATTTAAGTATTTAGAATATGAAGAAATTGTATTTGTGTGAACATGCGAGCGTGATTTGGAGATAGAACAGGGAAAAAGCATGAATCCTAAAAGCTCTCACAGGCAGATCTCCAGCACTCAGATACAATGAGTAGGCAGAGGAGGATTTCAGATAAGTTCCATATGGAATGAAGATCAAGACCAGATGCAGCTGAAATGTGAATGGAGGAGCCATAGAGCGATGTAGCCGCTACAGACAGCATCATATAATTGGGAATAAATGCAACACATGGGGCAGTTCCAATTGGCTGTGTTACCAGCTCCCCTGGTAAGTCCTATTTGTAGAGATTTGCAGGCAAATGTATTAACTGAGCCTGGAGAAAAAAAACGTTCCAGTTTCTAAATATCCCAACAATCTTTAGGTCTACCCTAGTAATAAAGTAAACAGTCACAGAGCTTTAGCTTATAACAATGAATATGTAATTGCACTATTTGTACTAAATGCAAAAAATAAGTCATGAAATATCAGCTTTCTCCATGTGGAGCTTCATTTAACATGCATCGAGCTAGTACATATATTGCTGTTAATAAACCCTTTGTGCTTTTCTCTGCACCAGTATTGTAACGAGTGGAAACTGAAGTTCAGAACTCTAAGCATATGGAATTTTCCAGGTCACATGTTAAACCAAGTGCTGGACTCTGCTGGGCAGAGAACATTGAAAAGGAAAAAAGCTGAATTCTAACCATATGTTTTGAAATGAAACAATATGCTCATTCTGTTACAGCTGAAAACTTTAATAACTGCTTTACAGTTAGCAGAAATAAAGAGGGAAAGTAATCTTGAAACAGCATTTACTGTGGAACAGAAAGTAATACATAGAAATAGAAATTACAGCATAGTAATGAGAATGCCCAATGTATATATCACAAGTCTGACGCAATACAATATTAAGTTATACCATTTCCATCATAATATTTATTAGTGTGGTTATACAAGGATTAAAAATAAATTGACAAGAATTAAAATAAGTGGGATTTGGTTTTCATTTTAACTATTCCATACCAAGACTTTTGTCTTTCAGAGGATCATGAAAAATAACCTGTCCTTTTACCAACTGAACTATGATCCGTAGTAGTGTGACTATTCAGCATTTAACATTTAATTGCAGTTATAGCATAGGTTACACACTCAGGAAAAAAAAAAAAAAAAGCCCCCACAGAAAATAGGGTAAGGCCAGTGTCTAAAATACCTTGGAAGCACATACACAGCTGCATTGTATGAGCTCATTACATGACCCAGAACACACTCTACCAGGCAGCCCCCTTTGCCACTGGGGAAGCAGGAAGGGTTCCACTGAACACGCATCCCTGCAAACAACATTTTGGGTTTTGCTTACTTGATTACAGTCATTGTCATTAGAAAGTCAGAACTTGTCCAGGTTAGAAGTTACCATTAGAGTTTCAAGCAATTAAAGACAGTCCAGAAATTGAATTACTTGCACTCAAATACAAACTTACTCTTGCTTTTAGACTTAAACTGCTACATTCTTATTGGGGTGGGGTTTTTTTAGGTTGCATTTATGCTGCTAAAACGCAAATAACACCACCAAAAAGCAGACAGAGAGATTAAACTCTTTCCAGCTCTCAGATTCTGTTCTTGGTGTGGTGTCTGGGATTATTTTTCGTGACTTAATCTTGGCATTCTTCTGTTGCTACATTGTTTATAACATGCTTCTAGATTCCCCACATCTTCTGCATTCAGATTTTGCTCTAGCTCCTCACAATAGAATCCTAGAATCACTTAAATTCATGACATTTTTCCTTATATGATACTAATTTATAATCAGCGTGTCTAACCAGCAGGTTATAATCAGCACTATTTGGAATGCCATTTTAAATTTAATGAAAACAGTTACAAACAAAAGTCAGAACTTCTTTTCATGGAAATCAAAAATCAAAAGCGTCTTAACGCTACAGGCCCAGGGTATGACAGCAATGTTACAAATTACTCAACAACCAACTTTTCACACCAGCAGTTGAAGATTTTTGTGTCTAAATTCAGCATATCAACGTGTGCATTCCAGGGCCAGAAAGCTTGATGTCTTCCATCTCCTCAGGCTCAACCTGATTTGAAGGCAGGGTAGCGTGCTAGAATTCACCCTAGAATGTAAGGCAAACTCCGGCTTCATTTTTACTGCTGAAGCTCTAGTCTTACACTCAGCATTGCACAGGATAAGCCATCACTGAAAAGAATTTGACAGGGCCCTTTGAGTTTAAAAAGGACCCTTTTTTTTTTTTTTTTTAATGTCACACTGTACACTAACAGAGAAAGTCTTCACATTTGTCAAGAGCATTGGGCAGTTTGATGACAATCAGTAACTTCATATATGCAGCTTCAAAGCAGTGTCTGAGCATTGCTTTCTCCAGCAAGCAGGATCTGCACGATTTGGGGGGAGAGTTACAGAGTAAAGAGGTATCTGTGGTCTCCCACTACAGGCATGAACCTCTGTCCTGAGACTGCAGTAATCTGCAGATAAGCGTTCAAGGCACTGGCTGGTTTTTAGGATGTGACCTATCTATGGATCAGTTAGATCGATGAGGTCTGGTTTAGGATGACATTTGGTTCCCAGTTAGAAAAATATTCTTACTACTACTTTCCTGGGGTTTTTGTGCTAGAATTCAAGTGATCTTTGGCCTACGAGAAAGTAGAATGGAGTAAAAGCAACAGGAAAGACCAACCCAACCTCAGAGCTGAACAAGCGGCCTCAACCACCCGAGCGAAGGGATGGCTCAGGACGGCGGTAGCCTGCAGCACACAAAGCCTGCAGAGTTCAAGCTATAAACTCCTCAGACTCAAGAGTTCAAAAGAGCCTTCTAACATAGTCCTCGTTTACCAGATACCGCATTGCCTCCCCGAGCCTGCGGAAAACGTGGGAAGGGGCAGCAGCGATACCCACGGGGAACTGCCCCTTCCCCGCCGGCCGCACCGGGCCAACGGCTCCTTTTCGGGGGAGGGGATGGCCGGGGAGAGGGAGCCGGCCCAAAGGGGCGCAGCGGCGGCCGAGCCTCAGGGGAGATGCCCAGGGGAGAAGAGGGGAAAGCCCGCGCAAAGGGGAGACGCGGTGGCAGCCGGCGTAAGGGACCGGCCCCCCTGGGGAGCGGCCTTGAGCCGTGGGTCCCGGCCGGCACCCGCGGCCAAACGGGGCACGGCCGGCCGGAGGGACAGCAGCCGGCCGCCAGAGGAACTTGTGTGACGAGCCGGGGGGGAGGCAGCCGCTCCCCCGCCGCGCCCCCCGCTGCCTCCTCCCGCCCCTCGCCGGAGCCCGCCCGTCTCCGCTCCTCCTTTGCAGCCAATGGCACTAAGCGAGGTGGCCGCCCGCGGTGGCGCGGCCCCAGCGCCCGGGCTGGGAGGAGAGGAAGGCGGCAGCAGGCTCCGCTCGCTCCCGCTGCCCGCCGCCGGGCGCTCCTCCCGCTCCGCTGCCCCTCGGCGCTCCCTCTCGCCCGCCGCCGCTCCCTGCAGCATGGACTCGGACTCCGGGGAGCTCAGCGAGGGCGAGCTGGTCTCACCCGCAGGTAAGCGGGAACGGGGGGGCCGCCTCGCCCCGCGAACGGGGGCTCCGG
>JAVJGG010000002.1:10607154-10661841 GCA_035590195.1 Aviceda cuculoides | reverse complement strand
CGGCCCCGGGCAACCGCGCTGCCCCGGCCAGTTGCGTTCGGCCGCGACGTGACAGCCGGCTAAATGGGCAGCGCTGGCGTGAACCCACTGCGTTGTGCTTTATGGCCGGAGGCTGCGAAGTTTGGAGGGGGGGGGGGGGGGTGGTTAAAGGCTATTTTGCTGCTACGGCTCCGGGACCGCAGCGGTCACGGTTGGCCCGTGTGCGGGAGCGGAGGCTCGCCCTTCCCTCGGGGGGCGGCAGGCAGGGCCAGCGGGCCGCCAGGCTTCGGGTTTTAAGTCCTCACTTGCCACCAAAAAATCCGAAAAATGCTGCTGTCTAGCCGCGGCAGCCCGCATAGTTCTTAGATGAGACAGAAGGAAAAAAAAAAAAGAAAAAAAAAAATCTCTCCTGCCACTTCCAAATCTCCACATTCCTGTGTCCTACGCGAAACCAACCGTTGCCGATGTGCCGTAATCAAACGCCGCCCTGCACAAACAGTAAATGGGGACAATAAACTTGTACGAAACCCAGCACACGCAGAGGCACGTTCGCTCCACCAGCACGGCACGCGTCCCAGCGCCGGTGCGCGGAGAACTGCCGTGGGCCCACGGCCACCCCCTTCTCCCCACGCACACCTCGAGGCCCCTCCGACAGCGGCGGTGCAGAGCATGCTGCGGTGGTACAGCACACGCGGCCGGCGTCTGACCGGCACTAGGTGCCGAAGGGACCCGTTTGACCTCCAGCTTCCCACGGTGGAAGTCGCGGGCACCTTCCCTGAAGCCGTTTCGCTGGCATCAGACACAAGTAAGCACAATCCGAGCAATGGCTGAAATTGTCCTAGTGATCATCATAAATCCAAATAGAAAGTTACCACATCATGTTACGAGATCTTCTTTGAGGGAAAAAAAAAAATAAAAAAAAAAATCTTTTCACCACAATCTGTCCAGTTTAGACATGTCCTTTATCCCATCTGGCACCTCTCCCACTCCCAAAAAGAAAGGTTTCAACACCAAACAATGTTTTAACTACAACAGGAAAAAAAAAACACCAGAGATTTTGCAAAATATTTTAACTGTCCTATTAATGTAGCAGTGATGAACAACGGTAGGAAGTCATAAGATAAATAGGTATCCTCTTGTCTGGTCTCCCAACAGAACAGGATTTTATAGCATAGTCTTAAATCCCATTCAGATTTAAATATTAGGGGTATTTACTCTTGATATCTTGCTCTGTATTTTCTTGAGATCTAGAGAATGAACTAGGACTAGCAACAGGTCATAGAGCTCCTTATATTTGTAAGGCTCCATTAGGCTGATCTTACTAACAAAGACCACCAACAGCTGTAGTTTTTCATCCAAATATTCAAAGCAGTGCATGAAGCGCAAGTTACCAACATTACACTTATAGACAAATTGATGTAATATAGCTCCTGCCAACAACTTACTCCTGTTCTGAATAGGATCTTCTTTTAAATAAATTAAAAATAACTATGCTTAGAGATTGCCATAAGTGCTTTTTATGTTATCAGTTGCTAGCTGCCAAGAGTTGATGTTCATCAGTCTCCTCTCCTCTTTTCTATTCCCTTCTTTGTACTGTCTAAGAGAAGAAAAATCTGGTATTTTGACCATACATGGCAGATGCCTATGCAGTGGAAGAAAACTGGAATACAGTGAAAAGTCAGTGGTTTTGTCTTAACCAGTTGCAATCGTTTTTTCTGCACTAAAGAATTATTTACTGTTTGTAGCCCCCCTCCTCTTCAGAAAAATACATTTTTGCTAGATATCATTTGGTCTTTTTTTCTGTACTCTGCCATATGTACAGCGCGGTACCGCTCTGTACGTGGGTGTTCAGTAGTCACGCTGTCAGTCACTGTTGCAGGCACAGCAGCTGAGGGTTACAGTGTGGGATTCAGTCACCACCTCGTTCGGGGGGGTGCCACACTCCGCCGGGCCCAGGGGCTTTCTGCCTGCGGTTTACGGGGCAAGCCGAGTGCCTCACAGAAGTATTTGGGGTGAAGTCCTAGTAATGGTTCCATTTTGGCCACCAATTTCAGAACAGCTAGGATTTTGTACCCAAAGCGACACCAGCTTGAATGTTTAGCTTACTCTCTTCATTACCAGCCTCCGCACTTGGAAGTTTGTAAAGCGGTGACTTCAGTTTACACAGTTAAAACTCCTCGCAGCCACCGCCCGCTTCTTCGGTGTCCGATTGTTCCAGCCCAGCACGATACAGTTTACTTTATCACTAGGGCTCCGCGATGCTAATGCAATACAGATGTTTAAAAGCATATGCCACTTAAGGGTTTGTACTACTCGCGCGACGCTTATTCAGCCTTTCGCTCTGTCCTGGCGGCTCAGCACCCTTACCGTTCCCGGCACCCCTACGGGTACGCGCGGGACAGGAGGCTACCTTGTCCGCTCCCCCATCTGCCACACACGCTCGGCTTCCAGGAGCCGGCGGGAGTCCTGCTCCCAGATCCCAGCAGCCTCATTTCCTTTAATAGCCCACTCAAAGCTGAGTCTCCAAGGAGGCAGAACTATTTTTTCTGTATTTATTCTGAACATGTTGTCACGATAGCACCTTCATAGTTCTTTGGTGAAAACAAAAAGCTCCTTATATGTGAGTAGTGCAAGCTGTTAGCTGTGCTTTAAAACAAACAACAAAAAGCACCACACAAGAACATCCAGCTCCTCAGCCTTGCCCTCCACAAGTCTCCTCACACCCATCCGTTACTGCTTTGCATTTGAGTTGTCTATATAGTCAAAAAGTTTGGCTTTGGTGGTTTGGTTTTGTTTTCAAAAAGTTACTCATGAGACAGACCCCTGTTAAGAGCATTAAACAGGTCTTCACAATTCTGAAAACAAAAATATATATTGTAATGCAAAAGAAAAAAAAGTTGTGTGCTTACTAGCAGTAAGTTCCACTCAGTGAAACTTCTTGAGTTTTACTGTACATGCAACTAGTCATATTTCTTTTCTTGTCCTATAGATAAGCTTTTGAGAACTGAACAGGTAATCTTAAAATAGAACATTGTTCTCATTTTATAATGTCCACCTATTGAGAGACTGGTTTCTTTAAAAAACTCTTCCGTAGAGCAACAGACTACCTTTTCCCAGCTCTTTCATAGGCAGCCTACCACATGAAAGTATGATCCTCCGTGCCATCTTTCGGAGTAAGATTTCACAAAAATCCAGGTCATCACCAACAACAATGATTTTGCAGTGGATTTGGAGATTCTGCACGTAAGAGAAAGAAGGCAGCGGACCCTCATTTGGTGTGCCTCATCCTAGGTTCCCTGGTTGAAACAGGCAGGAATTTGGCCATATAGCTTTTATGTGATACTGATTTAAGCCTTTCTACAAGCTACTAAGTCAGAATGTAGATTTCCATGTTTATTTTAATGGAGCTATTCTGTTGCACTATTAACACGATAACTAGAGGCTAAATTGCCTGTATGGTCTTTGAAACAATACAGATTATTTTTATGAAGTTTAACATATCCTGGAGAATAAACTGTTGCTGGTCCCTTCTCTGGCTTCCCTCCCACTGAAGTCCAAAGACATTTGGCCTAGGAAAGAGACCAGCTTGCACTTCAAGTAGAGCTCTAAACTGGTGACAGGATTTTTTTTTTTTTTTTTTTAAACATTAACACTGTGGAGCCTACAACTTCCTATGATGCCACAGACAACAAAATGAAGACCACCTTATCACCAGGTGGTGATAAGCCACCAGGCTTGCATCCATAAAGGCAGTGGCAGTCTTACTGCATTCAGTAGGGCCAAGATCTTACCCTACAACTCCAAGCACAAAAATATTAACGCATTTTAAAATTATTTGATAAATTATCTGAACTCTACCCTAGCCAATAAATACATACTTAGTTTAAACATGTTGTTGTTTTTACATTATTTACTGTTGTAAAACAGCCCCAACAGACATGAATAATTTTTCTGGAGCTGTAAAATTATTTGATTTGCAATACTTAGCAAATTTTTTTTTCTGCAGGTTATTTGTCATGCTACATGAACTGCCTGTACTTTTGTGGTACTAATCTTTTAAGTCTGTTACATATTGTAATCACTTTTACAGAGTTAAATGCCATTCAAGAGCTAATATATTCTTGTAAATATAAAACAAATTAGAAAGTGTACTATAAGATATTTAGCACTTCATTATTTGAGGCACCAGTAACATGCTTATGTGACACAAAGTACAAATGAGCATTTTATAACTCTTTTTGCAGTATCACACTGGTCATTTGAACAACGTTTATCATGACGAAAGTTATACTTTGCCCCAGGGAGTACTAGTGTATTTGAATGAAGAGGGTTTTGATTTAACAAAGCCTTGTTTTGATTCGACATTGAAAGTTCCAAGTCAAATATGCAATAGTATTTATTGGACTTTAGACAAGCCAGCAGAAGTGGTAGATAACAGCATACTGTAAGTATGGAAGCTAGATAAAAAAAAACCCAACCAAAAACCACACAACACTATTTTGAGTGGAAGGCGCAGACTCTACTGGATGCTTCTGTTATGAAGTGCTTTCTAGTACCTGTCTAATAAAGGGCTCTCTCTTCCCTTCTGCTGGAAAACAAAGGAAAAACAAAGCTAGTTGAAAAAAAGATGGAGAGACAGCAGACGTGAACTAGTATGTCGTGGGAACCCATGCTCCAAACTCTCTTACAGGGCATTTTGGATCACACTGCAAACTGAGGCGAGCATGTGTCCAAGTTTCTCTGCCAAGACAGAGTGGGCAAGAGACACTTCAGAATGAGCAGGCAGCAGCTGCCTGCAAGAGCAGCAGCTAGGGCCGGCACATGAGCCAAGAGCCTGGCTGGGTGAATTTTTTTTGGATCTCTTTACTGTTCCCTCCAGGAAACACCTGGGCTGCTGATTCACATACAGACCCCTCTTTAGCACAGCAACTGTCAGATTGAGAGCCTTGTCCAACAAAAAAAAAAAAAAAGTAAAAACTTTGGAAGGAAAAAAAAATCTAATCATGCTGTGATGACAGTAAAGACCATAAATAATCCCATTTTTGTCAAGTTGACTAGACAACTTGGACAAGCAGAATAGACAGTTTAGTTGAACAGGTCAAATTGTTCAGGCTTCTGTTTTTTTTAAAATCAAGTGGAAATATGAACTTCATGAAGCACTGGATTGAAGCCCAAGTTCACCTGCTTGTGCAAGAGCACGGAGTCTCATCTGTGGATGAGACTGCTAAGCAGCAGTAGCCAATACTGTACAAGGTAACGCTCTTTTCAGTAGCTTTGATAGTTTCTTCCTACTTTTGAGAGGAGAGCATATGAAAACATGTGGCCTCAGAAGGACTTGTTGTCACGGGTGAAGCAAAATCTGACTCCCAGGTAGGGATAGCAGGCAGGTGAAGAATGCTGTGTTAAGTTACTTTAGGGCATAAATATTTGATATTCTTGATCAGAACTACTCACTTTCGGGACAGGGTATGCTAGTGCCATCCAGACACACAAATAGCAGGCAGAAGCCAGCCACAACTTCGCCAGCTCAGAGACAGCCTGTTTCTCAGGCAGCAAGGTCAATTCTACATGTAGGTGAATGATAGTTGTAAGGGGCTCTCCATAGCCACAAACTAAGCTGTTCCCGCCCAAAATTATAATGCTGCTAGCAGTCAGTGAACAGAAAGCTTCTGCTTTTTCTAATATGTGGGTATGGACAAGCCTCGGTGCAGGCATTTATGATGCCAAATTAAGTTCATCGACAGGAATATGAAGCAATATCTTGCCACACAGCAATCATCGACCATTCCTGTCTGCCTTGCCAAAGGCCTGGGATGAGAGTGGGTTCCGTTTTATAAGATATTTTGGCAATAGTGGATGACCTGTGCAAGGTAATGAGTGCATCTCCTCAAAAAACCTCAAATGGGAAGTGTGAAGAAATAAATCTTTTATCCTTTCTTCTCATCTACACCAAAGATTAAGAAGTCATGGAAGGAAGAGTAAGTCCTCTGATTTTGTTGGTAATGGAAGAACAAAGCTATAAACCCCATGTAAAAAGGAAAACAGTAGGCCAGATAGACGAGAAAGAGTTCCTGACGACTTGGCCTGCCCGAGAACCCATTTTACCCATAGCGTCAGCTTTGGGGTGGCAGGCCCTCCCAGGTCCCTGGAAAGTAGCAGAACCCTGTAACTTTCTAAGAGCGCTCACTATCTTTTCCAGTAAACTAAACAGCACCTGGCTGTGGGCCCAAGCAGTGGTACACAAGCCTCTAAACTGTTTATCTATTAATATACTTCCTGGCACTGTTTCAGCCCATGCCAGATAGCCTCCTACAAAATGTCCTGGCATGAGACAGAGGATAACAGTGGCCAGTATGAATTAAACAACATTTGGAGTGTGGGAAAGAATTCAGCTTACATCCAGATGGCAGCACGATGCATGTACAACAGGTTCTGTCCCAGTTTATTTACAGACAGAGACGCTGTGGTCAGAGCAGGGTGCAGAGACTCTTCGCCATCGCCATGACTTCTGGTGCACTGCTCAAGGCTGTCCAGGCTGTTGGACTGCTCGGGGACCTCTCTCAGGGCAGCGGCCTTGGGCCAAGACCTGGGTTTGGAGCCTTGCCCAATTAAAAGTGTGTTGTTTTCTGCAGAAATCTCTCTGCCACTTAGATTGTGGGAGGGCATCTTACAGACTGACAAGTCTAGCTGGAGACTCATGGGAAGCCAAGACCAACTGGTTGCAATAATTATGACTTTATACCCAAAACTCAAACATCTTCCTTAGAAGCCAAGCTGAGCTCAGACACCAGCTGGTAGCCAGTGATTTTTCTGCTCTTTAAGGCAGCCATCTTTAATGAAAAAGGCTAAGAAAGAGCAAAAGTCACTTTGCTGTCCTTTCCAGTGGTCACTAATGCCTCCTTGGTAGAGATTCTGGTTTATATTTTATGAGCTGGTTCTGTCTCGCCTTCCTACAGAAGAACAGAGCAAACAGTCTCTCTGTACAGATGTAGATTTTAGCTAACATCTGTTGATGTAACAACAGAAAATAGAGCAAGGAAGATTATTTTCATCTATGATACAAAGCAAACACTTCACCATGAAGACATTCCCTTTGGTCTTCTTACTGGTGCTAGTTTAATATGAAAGGTAATCTTCTGAAACACAAATAGTAAAAATGAGCAGAATACCTCACTGCCACCAATGAGCGTCTCATTTTTGGCATTAACTTTGTTTATCCGAGCAGCTTGTGTTACAGGAAAAACTACATTTTCTCTCTTTCTCTTTGAAGACATGTATTAATACTATTATTGTGTTACTGTTTCATTTCCAAATAGTTCTCCATTTACTTTTGGATCACATAGTTTACATGGTCAAATCACTGACAGATATAGACCAAACAAATGCAAGTTTCTTGGACTTTTTGAAGTGAGGGGGTTTTGATTTTTTTTAATTAAGATAACCATCTTTCAGATGATTTCTCCAACAAAACCTCTGTACCATATAGTGTTCTGCCAGGTGAATGTCTGTGGTTTTGTTTACTTGCATTTAATTTTAACTTTGTGTATTTGTGCATTGTTTCCCCTTCACTCCCAGAAGTCAGAGGGAAGTAGTTAAAGGTATCAGGAGTGACCTTCATGTTCACTTCAAAGCAAGTTACAGTTGGTGCCTCACTATTTTGATACTTGTCAGCATTTTCATAGAATCATTTAGGTTGGAAAAGACCTTCAAGATCGAGTCCAACCGTCATCCATGCCCACTGAACCATTTTGATACATTATTTCATTAATTATCTCCACTGCTAGGGGAACTGTTTAATAGAAGATGCAAAAATAATCAGTACAGTCATTATGATGCAGAGCTACTGGATTTCTTAGAAAGAATCAGTGGCAAAAAACATTGACTTGGATTACAGGTTTAGGAACGGGATTAAAAGTTCAAGCCTAAGTATACGTAAAGACCACTTCCACAAACTTTGTAGAGGGTCAGTTTGCCTCATTCTTACTAACTTGGACTGGCTGGTGCCCTTTAAATATGCTGGGGTCTATATAACTAAAAGAGGAAGGTTTTGCTCAGTGATTAAACCTCACCTCTATTAGAAACCAGTTTCTATCATATAAATCTAGCCTGACCTCAGCTATGAGGTCTCTCTGGCTTCTCCCTGACCTGTATTTGTTTTTAAGAGTCTATTTCCATGTCAGTTCTTAAAAGGTTGGTATCAGATATCATCCTGCATAAAAAGGAATGACATAACACTTTGTATCCTTCAGGCAGATATGGTTGAGATTTTACTCTTGCCTGCATCCCTACACACCCTCCCCCCCAAAAAATAAAACCACCCACCATCACAAAAACAAACAACCCGACCCATACAACTAAAAAAAAAAAAAAAAAAATCCCACACAAAACCACCAACCCAGACCAGTACCCCTTACAGAAATCATGCAGAACTGATGGAAAGCCAAGAACACATCATCTTAAGGACAGATTAATACCAATGTTTTTCATAATTCCATGATTTAACTTTAAAATTTGGACTAAATCAGAGCTTTTAGGGCAGTCTCAATACTTAGTTGTTAATCAGCTGCTGTCTTTTTATCCTCCAGACCAGGATATCTCCTGTAGTTTCGAGGCTGATTTCCAAAAGTGTGAACTGGGGCTCTTTTTAACTAGTTGGTATCATTCACTTCAAGTTCAAGAGAAAGTTGTGCCGATTTTACTCAATGCTAGGTGTTTGAAAGCATAGTTATGAAGAGCCAGAATACAGCCACTTCCGATGTTACATTGCTACATGCAACAGCTTGTGCTGGTAAAAATGTCTGTTTTGACTATGTCAAGAGCAGCAAGTAGAACTGCACCCTTAGAGGACATGCAGAAATGCCTCATGCTTTGGGAAAAAAAAAAAAAAAAAAGGCCTGGCACATGCAGTATACTGTGGCACGCAGAAGGCAAGGAAGGTCAAAAGCCTCCTTGCACCCTCCCTTTGACTGCCACATGCTACCAACAGGGCCAAGTCCCTTGCAGGAATGCAGATACCAAGATTTTGGCTATATTCTCCATCTTCTAACCTCTAGAATCTTTTCCAATTCTTTCCTGTTCCACCCATCCTCACCTTTTCTACTAACAATGTGTGTTCCTTCTCCAGATATCCACTTCTTTCTAGCATATAACTGATCTCTCATTTCCCCTGAGCCCTGGCCAATATGCTATTCTTTTGCAAGTCTCAATTCTTCCAGTACTGATCCGATTCTTCTTCCTTAAGTCATTTCTTCTCAAACATTCTTGGGTTTATGATTTCTGCCACTATGAAAGGGAGTAAATGCTGTCAGATTATATTTCTGAAAGGGAAGACTGATAGGAGTAAGATATTGTCCTTTGTAATTTGAGGTATTAGAAACAGATTTGCCTTGCCAGAGGAACTAGCCTGCTTTCTCCAGCAAACAAACAATACAGACAGTGGGCTTGCAAGTGAGATCGGTGTCATCTTGATTAGTAAAGCATGCCAAGAACAGGAAAGTTAATTTGGTTTTGAAATACCAAAACAGGTAGATGCAATATTTGCCAGAAAGTGAGAACACAATAGTGTCTCCACAGATAACAAGAGCCTCCCTGTTATTTCCAGAGTGCATTCCTGAACAAACAACTACTGGGAGAAACAGTATATCCTCACTCCTGTAAGATCAAATCATTGGGCTTGAATAGCAGGTCCGGGGGAGAATTACCTTCATCTCCAGACCCAGCAGCCTGTGAGCGTCACTGATCAAATGAGGTCAGAGGAGGACACTGCTTTCCAGCAACATAGCTTAATTACAAGGATTAAGGGAAAACAGAGCTTAGCCCTTTTGCACAGTTTTGTGGTGAACCACGGCATGCAGATCTCCCCCGCCCAAGCTTACCAATATATTTTCTTAAAAGTTTTAAAGCACTTTAATGAAAAGATATGTTAAGAGGATTCACAGAGATTGCCTCTAGAAAGCAAGCGGAAGCTTTAAACAGCTGTGACGAGGCAGCAAAGGTGAGAGATGCTTCTAGAAACTAAACTTTTCCTCACTTAGGACAAGAATGCCTCTTTCAATGTTCTTCTGCCAATGAGACAAGGAGGAGAGCACAGAAATACACCAAGGGAGGCTTTAGGGAAAGGACTTGAAGCAGAGGAATTGCCAAGAAGGTGCAGATCCACCAGAACACCAACAGAGCACCTGCATCCACCTTCCCACTCCACCACTGACCTGGCTGAGCTGACTCAAACTCAAATCAGGGCTGAGTCTGCCCTTTGCTGGGCCAGCAGCCACCCCCATACCCAGGCTTCATCCTCCATCACCAGGGTGGCTAGGAACAGGGTCCCAGTTTTCCACCACAGCATCTCTCTAGATCGCTAACCCTCAGTGCCAGACCTACCCGGTTTGTGCCGAGTCAGCAACGCCTTGCTCTGCCAGAAGACAAGGCGACACGCAGTCCTGCGCTGCGGGTTGGGAGACCGGCAGGGAGGAGGCAGCTCTGCCCCGTTTGCACGGCGCAGCAGGAGACACGCTCACATTTCATGACTTTGCAGCCAAGGTGTCTGTGCATCTTTCAGATTCCCAAGAGCTATGTCTGTGCTTGCCCGTCCATGGACAGAAGATGAGTAACAGTTGCTTCTTGCACTGCTTAGAGCTCTGTGTATTTACCTTTTAGAATTTCTCCAGGAAAATATTGCCTTAGCAACAGCTGAGCAGTATTAAGACAGAGACAAGTGATGTGTAGGAAGAGAATTTAGGGTGGGGGGAACCATTATTCAGCGTTTTCCATACTTTCATAGAACGGAATTTAATTTCCTTGAAGTTATTGCAGTCAATGACAAGCAGCTAGAAAGGTTGATGTGAAATACCTCTGGCTGTGCACTGAAATAAAAGTATGACTAGACACACCAAATAAGCAATGCAGGCAGCCACAGACTGTGAGAGGTTTTTTTAACTATATACTTGTTACTGAAACAGCTTTTCTATGTTTATAGAGTTCCTTTTTCCTCATAGCCATGTTTGATGGAAATTCAGGTAGCATGTATGCCATTATGTTAAACAACTAATTCTGGAATACTTTGTTTCTTTCCTCACTTTTACTGACAGTAAAACAGTAGTTACACTTCCTAATAGGTATTATAATTTAGGGACAGTTGATGCCTATGCTTAGTCACTTCATCAATGATTAAAATACAAATTCTTTCTGCTCTACAGATCATATGTTATTAAAGAGAGTGAAAACAAATCTTTAAATAAGTACTTAGCTTGTTTCTAAAGCGATGTGGCTTCTTTACCATGATAAAGTGATAAACATGCACATGAAATCATAAAGCTTATAAAACTCACAAGCAATTTTGTTGCTGAAAGTTTTACAGCTATCTACTTGAATTCATTTGGTTTGAAACTTGCCTTGGCCTAACCTTTGAGCTGAAAACATTTTTTTATACAAACAGCATGTAATTGAATATAACTAAGATTTTTTTTATACATGTGAAGTGGATGAAAGTAATTTTCCTTAAGTAAGGAAATGCTATATATAGAAGAAAACCTAAATACTTTCAAGTCATAGACTTCAGCAGGGTTTCTGACATCATCCCTAGAGAAGCAGAAATAAAACAAACAATATAAAAGCAGTTTTCTCCATAAAGATACACAGAACATCAGAAAGAGCTTAGTAAGTAAAGAGAACAGTGTTCTGCAGAATGGAAGTCATTATCCTGTTGGTTCACATTTTTCACTGTACTAATGATCATGCCCTGCCACCATGTATGGGAGGTGCACACACCTCAGTAGGCAAGACTGATGTTAAGCTATGTTTTAAATGTTTTTAACAAATGTCAAGGCCTGAATAAGTCATAGAAGGTGTAGGCTCAGCAACTTTTGAGAGGTACAGTGTGGAATAACAGCTCTGGGAAGAAAAGAATGCTACAGGGCGTTTTTGTGCTATCAAAATTGCAGACTGTTATTGGGGATAAATCAATCTCTGCCTCCCCATAGCTGCCCCTGGGGAGCACCGTGGCTAGGAAGCTGCCTCCCTAGGGAGACCTGCACACAATGCTGCTGCTCTGCTGAAAAAAAATTCTGTGTCTTGACCTTCTGCAGCTCTTCTCTGGCCTCGAGGGTAACACACCTGGATCATGCCAGGAGTTGGAGTAGGTTCTCTTGTTGGGGTTTTTCTGTTTTGTTTTTAGCAGATCCACCAAAAAGACCCCCAAAAAACAAAACCCCAACACATATATGCAGACACACATAAAATTGGTGTTTAAATTACTTTCACTTGGGCTCACATGTACACACACCTTTCACAATGGCAAGGGGGAAACAGAGGCTAGCTTGCCTAAACCCAGCAATTCACAGTGAAATAGCAAGTAAAAATCTCAGGGTGGTACTACCTGAGCCAGGGCAAGCAGGGTGACTGATTCTGCAATAGCACAGTTACTCAGGTAGAGCAGACATCACAGGGGAAATGTTAGATGGCTACAGTTAAAGGGTCTAGGGGGGATGCTCCTAGGATATGCCCAGGTATGTCAGATTTCAACAGATGGACTGCTGATTTGGGGTTTATGTAATTCAGAGCTGTTCTAACAGAGCACACAGGGATAGATGTGTGGGGAGTAACAGAAAGTGGCAGTATTGAAGAAACTCCACCATGTTTCCACATGCTCATTTGGAATAAGATGGGGGGGGGGGGAAATCTGAGCAAGGTTTTCCAGGTTTGGGTTTGTTTTTTTTTTTCCCCCCTTCTCTTTTCAGTTTTTCAACCAAACAGTGGCAGGATTCCTTTCTTCATGTAACATCCCAGTAGGTGTCTGTACTGGTAATACTGTATTCATATTGAGCCTGGACTTCCATATTAATGGTTTGTCCACAAGTTTAATACGTTGTTAAAAGCTGTGTGTCATTCGTATATCTTTTAAAACAAACTTTGCCACTTCAGGTTTCTGTTAAGTAACACCTTGAATTTCAAAGCAAATAGGATTTGAAATTTAAGGACATTGTAAAGATGCCAGTCCAATTTCTTTGTGCAACCTCCCGTACAATATCCTTTCAAAATCTGATGGATGAAGTACTGGACTGACAGCAGGGTCTTAATCACAGCCTTAAGCAAGTATTTCAGTTGTATCTATTTCTCCTCCCATTCCTGGTCTGCTTTGTCCCATTACCTTTAACTATTTCTAGGTCAGGAGTGTCTTTCATTGTGATTTTGTGCAGTAAGAACCCCAAGAGGCTTTATTAAAAGCTAGTAAATACTAATATCAGTGCAGTGCATGGTCACTGCAGGTACTTTTATAGGTATACTATGAAAGAACTTCCATCCCCAAGAAAAGAAGCTGCACCTCTGCAGTTAACACATCATCTTCAGTATGAAAGATACATACGCATTCAATATGGTCTTTCAGAAGGCTTTCATAAAAGGCTGCAGATTGAGCACTGATTTATCTTAACCACACTTGACTTTGTCATACTAAACAGATGACTGCAATTATTTTTTTTCCTCAATAAGCAGTGCTACTGCATATCATAAGACAATAAAGGAATGTTACAAATAGAAGTAGAAAATTCATATTTTTTAGCAATTTAACTGAAGACATTTATGTTCCCCCCCCCCCCCCCATTTTTGTGTTTGCTTCCGATTCTGACTGTCTAGCTCTCTGGCAGTGAAAGCACATTTGGATTAAAACTAGAACCCACAATTTGAAACTATTGTGTGTTGCTTTGTTTTGCTTTTCCCTTTAATACACAAGCCTCTTGCCGAACTGAGGAAAGCCTTTCACCCAAAGAGAATTTGCCAGAACAAAGTAAGTTTGGCAGAATTAACATGCTCATGACTGCTGGCATATTTTCCAATACAAGTCTTTCAAAGTACAGGGTGGGAGCAAGCACAACAAGGGATCCTGATCAAGTGATAGGATACAGGCTTTCTTCCATGACTGTGACACACACACCACGGTCTAGCACCACAGTCTTCCTAGGAAACCCACTGTAAGTCACAGACTGAAAAGTATTCCCCACAGCACATAGAGTCACTCTATTTTCTTCATAACCTGAGTTTCAGTTCTTCCACATAAAACAGTTTGTGTGGACTTTACATGTATAACCCACCTACAACACCATAATCTTCGAGAGGTTGATTGCTGCCAAGCTCACTTGTGCGCAGGCCAAGGAATACGGACATTTTCCAATCCTGCCTGTTAAGACTTTTCTGCAGGAAACTGGCTTTCCAGGGTGTGAATTTGTGCTTTAAAACCATCTGCCCCCTGTTGCTTCATCCTAGGCAATGCCTTAGTGGAAGGAATAATAAATCCTGTTCTAAGGTGACAAGATCTGGTAACCTGGCACTAAACTTCAAATTCTGGAAAGCCAGATGAAACCTGGCCTGAAATCTAACAAGCTCCAAAACTGGTCGGTCCGAGGCATAGCCTTTCATTAATAGAGCTCTGACAGTAACCTTGCTTATAGAAACACAGTTTGAAGAGTTACTAGTAAACAGCTGCAGCGGATAATGTTATTTTCCTTCTCTCACTTCTCAAGATCAGTTTATTTAATCTAGAAATGAGATCACTACAGGATGTTTTCACCACACACATATACTGGAAGATTGCAAAAGTTAGTTAATGCACACAGGGATCAATGTCTGCTGGAGACAGAACAAGAAGCACTCAGCGTATTTGCAGCCAGAGAGATTTAGTCTGACATCAGGAAAATCTTTCTAATTTAAGAGTTGCAAGCCCTGCATTAAGCCACAAAGGGATGTTGGTGTTTAGGAACAGATTAGGCAAGTATCTCTTCTAGCCAGTTAGTTTTATCTCAGAGAAAGGAATGGATTAGATGACTGATAAAAAATTTGTTCCTTCAACCTCATGTTTCTATGGTACTGAAACAATACACAGCAATTCAAAGCTTAGTTTGGCAACATAAAGAACCATTTTCTACCCCAAACCAAATTGTTATCCTGACTGTGCTTTCCATGTCAGGAGACAGAATAACCTTTGCCAAAAATCTGCCCTTAACTCCATCTCATTTTCAACACTGATAGTCTTTTAGATACAACCTCCAATCTTCCTGGAGAGTGTCGTTACTTCAGTTAATATCTGCGTAGATAGCCCACTGAGCCTAACACTAGCCAAACAACCCTCGCTGCCTGCAACTTGAGAGCTTCTGAGCCTTGTTCATTGTTCAGTTACCTGATCACCAAGTTGCAGGTGATTTTTAACACAAACACTGATTTCCAAAGCATAAACGCAGACAGCCCAGTTGCAGAGGCTCATAAAGACACAGCTGAAAAAAATCAAAACCACTTGATTATTCTTATTCCTCCTTCTCTGCAGCAAGCTGAAAAAACATAGATTGTGGCAAACCACGAGATCAGGATGCACGGCATGTGTGTATCTTACACCATCAGATCACGTTCACAATCCATTCTCAGCTCCCTAGATTCAATTCAGATTAATCCCTCCCAGCATCACCTCAGGTATTCCTGATCCGTAATTGCTCCAGCCGGCTCTGCCCTGTGCAGGGCTGCAGACTGCCCTCACCTCTCCGGAAGGCAAGGTTCCTCCCGAAGCAGGTGCAGCCACCTTCTGTGCCAGCTGGCTTTGAAAGCAGCAAAAGAGCCAGGCTAAGTCATCAGCAAACTGTACCCGAAGGTCTGTCAATAATAGCTTGTATTTACATATCATATAGCTGCTAGCCATTATTGACACCCAATGGCAAACTTCCCTCCCCCCCCCCTTAATTCTAAAATATAACAATCTCCTGTAGGTAGTTGTAGATACAACTTGCCTAATGCCCACTAGAAGCGCTTTGTGGGTGTAAATTACACCTGGAAAAAAGGAAGGTGGACTTCTGGTCAATTAAAAAATACACTGTCTACTCCCAGCCTATGGGCTGATTACGTGTTGGTTTACAGCTTAAGAGTGCAGCGAGGCCAGGAGGCAAATTAATACCAAGTGCAGTTGCTGAGGAGCAGATACAGTTTCTGGCAAACCTGACAATGTTATTTTATACATTAAACATCTGGGGGTTTTATTTTAATCTTGTTATAACAAAGCCATATATAGCAGGAAAAAAAAGTCTTACAAAAGTAGAACTGTTCCTGAAGTGACCTAAGATAGACTAAACAGACTATCTATCTTAGGAATCTGATGTTTAACCAGACAAAAAAAAAAATAAAACAATGTTAGAATCTATGAATTAGTTAGCCTTACTGCTTGCTTCATAGTACTATAACTTGCCCCTGCAAAAATCTAAGCAGACTGAAGGAGGGGAGGGAAGGAGAAAAAAAAAAAAAAAAAAAAAAGGAAGACTTTTCACTTACAAGAATGGGTGAAAATAAAGTTTGGTAGGCTTTGGGGTACATCTTAACAGATGGAGTATTCCAGAGTCCTGTTGTGAATTCTAGCCTCATCCTGACCCTTAAGGGAAAGGCTTAAGACACTTCAGCCTTCCTCCCACAGACTTTGGTTTCCATGCAAACTAAGGGAGGCAAGGTGCCTTCCAGTTGGTCACTCAGCTGAACACTATGAGGACCGGGTCTTGAGTTGCCCTGCTGAGTCTATAGCCAGGAACACCAGGCTTTCATTCGGTTTTTATGAATTCAAAATATGGCAAGGCTAGGAAAACAGCTCCAGACTAGAGAAGAAGAGAGATGCAGGCTGCCTTGTGGAGCTAGGACTCCAAACCAAATATGGTCTTGGCTGCCATTTACCTGCAAGCCAGCCTTTAGAAACAGCAAGTTTGGAACTTGTGAACACAAAGGTTTTCTTAAGTTTTATCATATGGGGGAGACAAGAGAAAAGTCATTTTTCCTCTCAAAGAGCATGCTACAAAGTCACTCTGGTCTGTGCAAGGAAAGGACATCAGAGCAAAATTACTGAAGTACAGTGCATGAGCAAGACTACTACAGAAAGCAACTGGCATAATATTCAGCTATTCTGCTGCCAGAAATAAACTAATCAAGCCTTAATGATATTCATTTGAATATTAAAGGAGGAGTTACACATTCATCTATCCATTAGATGAAAATAAGACCTCAACAGAAAGTTAAAATATAATAGAACAGTATTCCCAGGGACCATGTGAACTTACATTGCAAGAAAACACCATTTCTGTGAATGCCACTCAAGCATGGAGCATATACTTGTTTATAGTGGTTAACCCAACAATTTCCTCTCTTTCTTTCAGGCTACTAAAGAATATCTCTGCTTTAAAAAAAACCCAAAGAAACAACAAAAAAAAAATCCCAGAAAACCACACAACCTAAACAAGCAAAAATTCAAATGCTGCCCAAATAACCTTAATATTAAGTCACAGGGTAAACAGGAGTCCTTTAAATACATTTTCAGACAGACTGGTGGATGTGTTACCGCACGTAGTGCCAGCAGAGTTGACCCCTTTGCTCACGCTGGACTTCGCAAAATGCCCTACTAGACACCACTCTAAGTTTAGGACTAAAGAATTACAGCTTCAGATTTTTGTATGTTTAGAGTGACTTCTTTCAGCAAAAAACCCAACACCTTACACAAGCAGTTGGATCCATTCTCAGTTCCGTGAGACAATGAAACAAAACTGTGGTGACCACCCAGACAAACCCTGGTTTCTCCTGTGCCTGCTGCCAGAGCAGCACAGAAGGACCACCAAAACCCTGCCCTGTAGCACCGTAAAAAAACTCCTCTCTCTTGCAGACATTTTCCATGCAGGCCCCAGTATACTATTGTAGGCCGCACACAGCGGCCACCGAGTCGGACGGACAAAGGCTCCCGTCAGCCCAGTACACAACTCCTCACAGCAGCAAATGCCCAGACAAGAACACGGTACCTTGTGATACTAGCAAAAACATTTCTCACAGCCTCCAACAACTAACTAACAGCCCCAAGGTCTCCCAAGTCCAAAGGCAGGCCAGCAGTACCAAGGAACCGCACACCCACCTTGCAAGTTGTGCCTCCTGCACTCCGGCCTTCTCCAAGGGCCTTCTCCTCCGTCCTGCCTCCCCTCCCTTTCAAGCACCAGGTGCAGCTGGTCAGTGAAGCCCTCGATTTGCTGATGAGGAGCACCTTGTGCTGTGGGAGGCAGCAGCGATGGCCTTTGGCCTCTCTCCCAGGAAGGCCCGGCTGCAGGAAGGCTGGCAGGTCACCCCGTTGTGTCCCGGCACCCCCGTTCTTCCTTCGTTCTGCGCCAGTTGTGTTCCCCGCGACAGGCTACAGCGCTCTCTTACACGCTGGAGGTGAAGACGGGGGAGTTTTGCATCCTGGTAGGGGTTGTGACCCTCAGGTTTGCTCACTGCAATACCTACCAAGACCTCCATCCCTTCCAGCTGGGGCTGTGCCCGCTCCCAGAGCCTGCGGGAAGAAGCGGTGGGACCATGTATATGTCCCATGGTGGCACATTCTGTTTCAGATGCATAGACCAAAATCTGACTACATGGTTTATGTGATTTCAAGCCATTAATTAATTTTCATCCTCACTTTGGTACTTTGAAGTCTGCTCTGTGGTTTTCCGTTTCAGACATTTCCATGCTCAAAAAGCAAAATATAAATAGGATTGCAGAGACCAATCATCCATCCCTTCCAGAGTAAAAATTAAATCTGCAGTATTGAGAATGTCATGTGCAAGTAGCAATTGCAGAGTAGGCCTACATAGCAAGGCATAAAAGGGTTCTGCAAGTATTAAAGGAATTTGATTTTTAATTGGACTTTCAGCTGTAAGTGCCATCTTGGACTGTGAAAATCCCACTGTTAGAGCCTGCAAGGGACATAGCGCTGAAGCAAGCAAAAGGAAATTTAAAAGTAATTTTCTATCCCACTAGCAGGTTAGTCTAGGTGGAAGTTCTCAATCTGGAAATGATGTTATTTGGGTCTCTCTTTTACATCCTTCACCATATCTTTCACGGTTGCTAAGAAACAGCAGCATTACAGTAGAGCAATCATTCCTACTCCATTCTAAATTGTAGTTAATTAGCCAATGTGTGAAGTGGGATTCCTAGGAGAAGAAAGAGATAAAGTTTATGTTTAAATGCACAAACCAACACAACCGAAGAACTGAGGATTCATTCTAAATCAAAATGTTCAAATGGCAAGAAGCTTTGGAAAGTTTATGTTTCCCAGAATGTTTTATAATACTGGGTAGAATAAAGGAATCATGATTAGCTGCATCCCAAAATCTGTCCTTTTGCAGACCTTAATGAAAATTCTCAGCTTGAGTGTGAAATCTAATGGGTACAAAGACAAAGATGATGTGATTGGATAAATTAAAAAAAAGGGATTTGTTCTCTGACATGTGTAGCATATACAGCAGGGAGAGCTTTACAGCTTAGGAGAAGGTGGGAAGTAAAAGATGCTACTGGGGTTTTTTTAGAAAATTTGAAGGTATACTTTTTATATTGAAATAAAAAAAGAAGCATCTGGTACAAATTATTTGGGAATAAAAATGTTTAGGTTACACAAATATATCTGATTATCCTTGTCTTCTCCTTTTCTTATTTACCTGAATAAGTTTAAACATAATGGTCTTGAACAGAAGTAAGTCTTGGCTTTGTCATTTGCCAGGGAATTTTCTAACTAGTGCCTTTGTTGTACGTAGCTGTAGTCAAAGAATTTTGTCATTTGATTTCCAAACATGAGTGAAAATTTGGTATTTCATTATGAAAGAACAATGAACAAGTGCCTGCTATTTGAAGCTCAGGACATATCTGTCATTATCTTTCTAGCAAATTTGTGGTAGCAGTAATATTACTTTTTAACTAAGTCAAGTTAGGGAATTTTAAATACCTGAAACTGATTGCCGTGAAAGCCTTTTTTTTTTTTTTAATCTGTACAGTTTTCTATGGAGAGGATTTTCATAATTTCTGCTTGGAAAGGAAAATAAAAAGTTGCTTCACTATCTTTTCCTTTTTCTTTTCCAAATAGGGATGTTAAAGAAAAATCTAACACAAATACAATGGACTTAGTTCTCACTGAGCAGAGACTCTCATAGACTATCTAGGTGCTAAGTGTTAACATTAATAACGAGATAGAGCTACACTCTGTTAGACAATCTTCATTTTAGCGGTTATTTATAAGAGCCGACGTGCTATGTGGTGATGGTTTATTAAGCAGGATATACTCTGCAACCAAAACCTGAAAGATACTTCTGTTCAGTATGCTTTGAGAGCTTCCAAATTATAAAAATTTAGAAAATCCTTATTTGTTAAATATATGTGTAGGGGGTGTGTGTGTGTGCTATTTCTAGACTGACATTCAAAAGTTATTACTCTGATTATCTCTCAAGCCTTAAGCTTCCTTCCTCTCCAAAGTGGTATAAAGATTGATACATCTTGTAAGAAATCAATGATTATTTCATTTTACTACTGATTGGGATGTCAGAGGGCTTTTAAGATGTATCGTAAATAAACAGCTTGACAGAGGTCACACTGGCTGTGACCCAGAAGAGAAGCTATGATAATTTTTGGAACAGCTAAGAGCTATTTTGGAAGTGAGCTGAACAACTAGCTGTTGTCAAAGGGGCAGAGGAAGGTTAAAGCGTGGGATCAGCAGGGATGGACACAGCCCTGACCTAGGAGAGAAGGATGCATTGTACAGCCACATGCACATAACGAAATGAATGAATTGGGCAGAACTGGGGATGAAAGGGGGATAAGGCTTTCCCTTCTCCCACTCCTTCCTCTATCCATCCCAGCTCTGACTGTGAAATTCCTACGGGTAAAAATGATCTCCGTAAGATAAAATTCGATAAGAACTTAAGGACCATATACTGCTAAGGGCTTATGTTGGCCTTAAGCAGTTTGAAGGTTTGCAGGGATCCTTTGTGTGTTCTGTTACCCCCAGATAACATAGTATTAAGAAAAATGTTCGACTTTAGCCATAAAAGATTATCCATGGTTCATCGTGATTGGTAAGAGTTTCACAGAAGCTTGCTGGCTTGTGAGAACGCAGTTTGAAAAAGCATGGTGGTCTTTACACAAAAATCTCTTTAAGGGCATGTGTTTGAAGTACATAAATCTGTATTTCAGCATGCCATTGCCCTTTGAATATCATTGTGAAAATGTAGCAAGGTGTGGTATAATTCAATAAGATGACAAGTTTTGTTGCTGATTCCCAAATCTAATGCATCGTTTGATTGTAAGGAATGTTACCCGAGGGACTGACAGCCATACCTGAGCCTAGCACAGTAGCTTTAAATTATCTTTTATGAGATTAATCTGTGAATAAAACTAACCATGAGTTAGATTAGCTCAACTATAATAATCACAGACTCATCCACTGTCTTGTGAGTGCTCTTTGGCTAATGCCTCACGGATTACCCCTCTTCTGGCTTGCTCCTAAGGACTTCTAGACTAAGAACTGCATTCACTGGGAGTAGCCAGGGTTCTGGCTGCCCATATACAATGTAAAGGAAAAGCAGAGGTATTCTCACACGGTCAGAAACTGTTCTCCCCCTGCCCAAGGCACGTCATTCACTACCTTAATTCTATCAGTCTCACAAGAACTACCAATGTATTGTCTCCCACGCAGAGATGGTTGCAATGTCCTAAAAGCATCAATTTAGATGGTAGTTCTGTGCCCAGAAAACTTGAGGTCCTGAAACCAACCTAAAGAAGCCTTTATTGAAAAAAGAGTAGGTAGTCCTGTAAGTGCCAGTCCCTTAATATATGGTCACACAGAGCAGCAAGGCAGGGTAATTCCACTCTGTAGGAAGGGAAGCAGCTTGTGTCAAGCTGCGCTCCGTCTGCAAGTCCAAGTGCTGTTGAACGTTGTTTCAGGGAAGTCCTCGTAAAGGCTGGTGGAGGTGCGGACGCGTGACAAATGCATTTGGCTTCATGAATCCTCTGGCTAAAACACCTATGTCTGGCATGAGCAGCGATAGCCACTATTACAGCGTGTGAGCTGTCGTAGCAGAAAGGGAGGAGCTGGCAGGACGTACAGACACTAGGCAAGGACTGCATTCCCGCATTCCCAGCGGAGCGGCACGCTCTGGCAGATCTCTGTGCTCCAGTGTTTCAGCTTTCAAAAGGAGCTTTTGGAAAAAGGCTCTGGAATAGCCGCTCGGTTTCCACTTGACAGAAAGCAGCAGTTCAGACCCACGAATTGTAGATTCTTTTTAGAGAACAGCCCTAGAAATGAATCACTGAAAGGCATAGCACAAAACAGGCTGCTGTTTCAACTGGCAACTGCGGAATACACTTGTGTCGGGCTATTTCTGTCTGCCTTGTACTAAGAATAATTTCCATAATTTTAAATCATTTTTCCAAGTAACACAATCCGGTTTCATTTCCCAGCTGTAATGGAGGAGAAGCCTTCATTTGAATCTTGTAAATAATCATTGGTAACTAGATGAACCGGTACCAGAGCTAAATAAATATGCCAGATAGATACTCAAATGAGCTTGCTATCTACTCCAAAGTGCTAGAAAAAATAAATAATTCTGATTAGTTCTTTGAGTGGCAAACTTCCAACCCCAGCAATAAAAGCAAGCCCTATGTACTCTGGAGCAGACGTACTTCTTTAGCCTAGAACGAAGCGAACTCGGCAGCAACGATGACTGTAGCCAGCTATGGGATGGCTGATCTGCCAAGCAATAAGCACTCCATAGTCTACTGCAGTGATTTGCAATGTTTCGTTTCATTTTGCAGATGACTTAACTTTTCTTCAGCTCAGAGTGTTTATATAGTAAATATAAGCTTATAGATAATTGGCCAGGTTTTCTTAGTTACCTTTTTCACTGACATCTTGCAAAAAGTTCACGGGCTGCTCTGGCCTGGTATGTCCACCCAGGTCTACAGTCTAGGACTCAGGCTAGATAAGTAACTTTCTATAATATGCTTTTCCTAGGAAATAAACCTCTGTGGAGAGTTGTGAATTTTTTTCTCTATAGAGAGCTTGTACAAGTGCTACATAGGACATGAGCACATAACCTCTCTGTAAACGTCTGAGTTTCATCCAATACAAGTAGGAAAGGGAATGCTTTATGGTTTAGTGGAATTTTTTTGTTCCGCATTTTTGTTTTTAATTAATCTGTCTTTATTCCCCTGCTAATGAATTAGGTCACGGAGTTACATCTGTCTCCTCGCGTAACCTGAACAGCACAGGCGCTACCGTGGAAGTCAATATTTTCTGTGCTGCACTGTTTTCTGCAGGTTTTTTAACACAGTCATTATCAAAGAATGAACAACACAAATATAAATGAGCCATCAGAAGTTATAGGCTTTGAAGTTCTGTATAACAACTGGTCCTAAATAAAAGCAAGAACTTAAGCATCACCAGCAGCAGTTATATGGCCAAGAAAGAAACCTTTCATGTAGTGAGTACCTACAGAGAGACTCCTACTGATCACCACCACATGAAAGGGTACCAAAGAGGAAACGTGCGAGACTTCAGTTGTGTGAGGTTAATACATTATCTACTTGAATCATGAAAAAACAGACGAACGAACACAGGACACTGGGAAGTTTAAAAAAAAAAAAAAAAAAGTCAGCCTGGTTTAACTGGAAAGCATCACTCGGCTGGCTTCTTTAGCAATTGTTGGAAGCCATCCCAACTCTTTATATATTTAGAAGTGATATAATTCAACTCATAAATAATTTCTTAATAAGCAACAGTGCTCCCAAAGTATGTGATTTAATCCTGCAGAGTTTATGAGAAATAGGACTGTCCTCTTTGTGCTTCATACATTTAGAACATTTTATGACAACAATAATTTTTCTGTTGTATATTTTAGAAGTAGCGTATCCCAGTGAATGCATTTGGTATCCTACGAAATGACAAAGACTTTGGACAGTAGGTAATAACAAATGCTGAAGCAATTATTACTGTCGGTCCTATGGTGTCACAGAGATGAAATTACAATATCATTAGGGAAATCTACATAAGTGTATGCAAGATTAGACCTGATTAAAAGACAGTCTTTACCCTGCTGAAAGACTAGCAAAATCTAGTGGTGCTGTGTTGTCATTAAGAATGAAAAATTTCCTGAGAAAATTTAAATATATGTGTATACATATTTATGCATACACACACACAGGCTTTTGGTGTGAGGTTTTTTTGGTTTGGTTTGGGGTTTGGGGGGGGGGGGGTGTGTGTCCAAAAGGACGCTGAGTCTACAAGAGCAAGGTCAATATCAGCTCTGTTAGTTGAAGAGGAGCAGAGAGCTGGATTCCCTATTGCACAACAGGAACAACTCACTTTTTCAGCCAAAATCTGTGCAGCAAAGCTAATGCAAATGGCAGACACAGGAGACACAGGAGGAAAGGGCTGTCTGACAACCTGGGAGATTGACAGGAAATCATATGGAATTTTATAAAAAATACATGTATTTCCAACAACATTTCAACCAGTCAACATTTTCCATCAAAATAGCTAAATAATAACATTTCTAGTTTATATTAATACTAGGGGTAGCCCATAATTTATGAATTTCCCTGTTCTCAATTGCATAAGTAGATACAGCCATGATATTTGTTGAGTCTTAACTCTCTTTAGGTCCGGAATGATTATTGTTCCTCAGTCAACCTATTAAAAATAAATCTGATGAGGGGAGTGCTCCCTCACTTGGTATGGAACTGTACTGGTTTATCAGTGTACACCAGAGGATTTAGCTTCTTACTTTAAAGAAAAGCAAAGAGTTTCAAAGGCTGGATCTGTACCTTGGGACAGGAGATACAGGAAAGACCACAAATTCTTTTTGATTCAGGGGTTATGTTTTTCTATGACTTCAGTGCAAATTTCAGCAACACTCTGACTCATCTTTGGAATATTACTCAGTATGGCTATTAAACATTAGACTGCATGAACAGGATTACCTTAGCATGGGCAAAAATTTAGGATGTATTTGGAAAGATGGGGGGGGAGGGGGGAGGATCAAGATTTTTTTAAATTTAATTTCACATGAAGGTCTGTTCATTTTACTCACAACATACCATATAAAACGACAAAGCTATTTACATGAATAAGTTTCAGCAGGGCTTGGCTGTGAAATCCCTGGCTGTTAAAGAAGCATGTTTTGATTAGTTTCAACTTGCTTTGGGTTTAAAAAAAGTAACAAATAGTGCTGAAAATCAGCAAGGTGCCAAGGCTGGCAACTGGGAGTCCCCTGAGCCGCCAGCCATTCTAATCAGGGTACCGCTGAAAAGCGCCGTTTTGAGAGCTGTTCTCTGGCAATGGAGAAAGAAACGGGTTTTTCATTCATTTTCTTCCCACTTCAGTGGGTTAGTCAGGACTAAACCGAGTAGAATAGGCTCATTATTGTAACTGTTCAAAGGATAAGGATTTTATATTTTTACATGGAGGTGGCTTTGCTGGTCTTGTTAACCTCTCGCAGTTAGTTAGGACGTCAAAGCGTTACTTTGCTCCACTTACCACTTAGATCGTTCAGGTCATTTCTGTACATCTCAATTAGGGGAAGCAGACCAAACAGCTTTACTCTCTGGAACTCATTCATGAACTGTGCTGCAATGTACTGTAGCAAATTCTGCAAGGAATCAGAGGAAACGTTTTCCACTGAATCATTTAAAGGTTCCACATAAACATGTCTGTTACCATAAAATTTAGCTAAGCATTTTCCCCTCCCCGAGTAAACATTAAGTCTGAACCATTAAGCCGACAGTGGCCATCTGAAGCTGCAAGTCCAACAACACAGCAAAAGGCAGCAATTAAAACTAACTGACGCTTTGGGAATTGCTATGATTACAAAACACTTGTGCTGGAAAATACCACACTTTATACTGCACGAGAAAGAAAAATGTAGTTGTGAAAGGGGAGCGACAACCCTTCTGAATTTGGTGCTTTACTTCCATGTTATCCCAAGGGTTGCATCTATGAGTCTGTTTCCCATGCTAACATTCCTGTCCGGATCACTTCCCAGTAAAACGAATGGCTCCTTTGCTGCGTCAGTGCTCCGGAGGTACCGAAGCGCAGAGGATGCCCCGTTTGTTGGAGTCTGTGCAGCCGTGGTATCTTCCCTGAGGAAGCCAAGAAAGCTTCCTTAAAAGAAAGCGGTGCTTAAAGGAGGGAAGGAGGTCCTTGCGGAAGGTACCTTCTTTCATGAAAGATGCCTCCTTGAGAAGCCTCCTACTGCCCTGTACTTACCTGCTTAGCAAGTATTACCCAAAGCAGTCCTTGGCCCCCTAACCTTCCTTGGTCCCCCTAACCTTCCTTGGCCCCCCTAACCTTCCTTGGCCCCCCCTAACCTTCCTTGGCCCCCCTAACGTTCCTTGGCCCCCCCTAACCTTCCTTGGCCCCTGGAGCGGTAGCACAACTCACTCCTATGGCCAGAGGAGCTGAAGCCGCAGCGTCATGCTCGCAGCCCCGAGTTTGGTGACCAGTGCCCACCTCTGCACCACTGGTGCCAGCATACTGAGCAGCACCGGAGGAACCTCTCCCGAAGCAGGAGGAGAGCAGGGCAGTGTTTGTGTGTCTCCTGCGTGATTCCTACAAACCAGGATGTCGGAAAGAGCGTTACTTTGTAGGAATGGGGGAGGAAGGAAGAGTGCGTTTAGCTTGCACCTTTGACGCTGAAGGAAATGAACCCAGTATGTTTTGCAAAGGGGATGAACAAAACAGGGGATGCTGCTGTTAACGCAATGCAAAATGTCGATTAAACAACAAAGAGCAAGCTAATGCACTGTGTGTTCTTCAGCACTCTCCATCTAATCTTTCCTCACCCAAGTAGAGATGTGTGGTAGATTTGCCAGGTCAAATGAATACCTACAGACAACTGGGAAAATAAATAAAATCAACATTTTATAGAAATATACACTTGTCACTTAGACCATGCTAGACATCGTCAGAGGTCTAAACTGGTTTTGGCATGGGTTTTTATTTGAAGATGAAAGTCCTTTTTTCTTGTATAGCAAAGAAAGGGGAAAAGATTGCACAAGCAGGACTCAAAGAACAGAGTGTGACTATAGTTGCCCATATTTAGCCAAAACACATTAACTAGCATATGTGATAACAATGACAGCCAAGAAATAACATAGAACTAAGAGTTCCAGAGATCTTATAAACCATGAGAGCTTGGTAGAAGTAGCCTATAATATTTCAAAACTTTGAGGTTTTTTAGTCATTCACTGCACACATTTCTCCATTCCTATCTCTGAAGCTGTTGTTTCCTTTACTGCTTTGGTGACCTTTACCTCTTCGTTTCTGAAGCTAAAGCAAAGATAACACCGTTAAAAGTCACTCCTAAGTCTAGCTATCGACACAAGTAATTTATATTCCCATATTCCAGATGAACTGCATAATTATTTTATGAAAAAAAAAAAAGGGAGGAACGAAGCAAGAACAGACACTGTAAGATTTCAGCTTGTTTTCTGTTTGAGAAGTTGTCATAGTGAAAAATAAACATAACTAAAAGAAATCAGAAAATAGTCCTTCTCTGCATTTACCGATCCAGTCCCCAGTCTGGAAATGAGAAAGAACGAATACCTTTTGAATTCAGGACATTAATTCAGGCAGTAGCCACTATGCAATGCATGGTTATCTGCTGGTAACTGTGGGAAATTAGAACGGTAACACCAGATAACCTGTACTGAGATGATACAGTCTGAGAAACATGATGCAGGGAATCTCAAAAAAATATAGTTGATTGGAATATGTCCCCTTTAAATAGTGAGGTCCCTTTAAAAGAATTAGGTAAAGAGCACCTGCTGGGTATTAAGTCACTCTTGGAGGGGAAATGGTTGGAGTCAAAGCTAAGTGCATCATGGAAAGTAGGGAAGCGTCTTTGAAAAAATAATCTCCCTGTCTTCATACATGACATCATAATTTTACCGGTTTAGGCCATTATCACTGATATCCGTAAAGACTTTCTTTCATGAAACACTGAATATAGCAAAAGAATTCTGATCTATGCAAAAGCAGGTAGAATCAGGTCCTGAATCTCCTTGCTCATATGCAACCTTAGGATCTACAGGTATTTCAGAGGCAGATCCTCGTACAGCAAATGCTCCTCCACAAGGTAGCATTTTCTTTACCTTTATAAAGAAAAAAAGGGCAAGTAATTTCTTTAAATTATTTGTTTTCTGTAGTTTATCTGAGCAGATGTCTAGATAACTTTTTCTTACCACGAGATCTTGGCCATTTATTTCAATTTTTGTAAATTTCTCTTTTGAAAGAAAACAAAGGAGAGAGCTGCCTCCAAGTGCCTATAGTTTCATTGATTCTTCTATCAATACATAGGTATTACATGATGTTTGCTTTTTAAAATAAACTTTTATATGTAAAATAAGAAAGTAATTAAATTACACTAGAAGCAGCCATTACAGGCATATCCAAATTAAGACATTCAAGTGTACACTTTTAAAATATTGAAATATGCTACATTGCTTTTATGGTGTTCCTCTGGTGTTTATTCTGGAATAAAGCAGATAGCTGTAGAATTGTCAAGCACCTCTAGAATTTTACAGACCATACCCATCACAATGTTAATGAAATTTACCAGCTTCCATCTGACCACTTTACAAAGCAGTATAATGGTACAACTATCTAGATTAAGAAAATCAGTGCTGTCCTGAATAATTCTTGTGGCGTGCCATCACATTTATAGACTTGTGTTTATAGCATTAATAGTCTCACTTAACCAAAAGTCACTGGATACAAATCTCTCTTCAGTTAGTGTCTTAGGATGTGTCCTTTGTGTGAGTTGCAGGAAGAAAATACATCAGCCAGCCACGAGCATGAACATGGGACCACAACGTTGGCAATGACAGCTGACTTGGGTTTTTTAACCCACCGTTCCCATTTGTCAGAAATCTTGCAAGTTATAACGCACTGCTTAGATTTCTAGGCAGTCAGTCACTGTGTAAGAGACAGAGTTCTGGCATTTAGAGTTTTATTTCTTTGATAAAAGCTTTCCACAATAGATTTCTGTGTACATTAAAGTCAAATAAGCGTCCACTGATGCAACGTTACACTAGCACCACTGGGCTGCACTTAATGAGAGTTCACGTAGTGGGAAGCTAGTCTGAGAGGCTCACTGGGGTGCCCATTTGCTGGAAGAAAATGCGATTTTATCATAAGCGTATTTTGCATTGGGGGGATGGTTGCTAAGCATGCTGGAAGGGTAAAGCTTCTGCATGTGTTTTCTCTGTAAGCATGAGAATATATAATATTTGGGGAGAGTACTGAAAAGCAGCGAGTGGTAAATCCTCTTCAGGCTTTAGGCTTAGAGAAAGGACAGACAGACAGCTGACTGAGGGGGGAGATGCCGGTAGCATCGCTCCTACAACAAATCTTGAGACCTGTAGCCAGGGAGGGCCCAATGCTGCCAGAAGCTGCAGAAATGCAGGTGAGGAGGTTCACCCCAAAGGCAAAGGCAGGCCTGAGGGGTTAGCACGGTGCCAAGGGGTCCTCAGCAACACCGTCAGGCCCAGAGGGAGAGAACAGATTGCTGCAAAAGACACCATTCAAATAGACTTGGGTGGGGAAAAAGAAAAAAGAAAATAGAAAAAAAAAAAAGCATGCCAGCTCTTGAGTTCGGCAGCAAAAACAACTCCACTAAGGTGAGGTCAGCTGAGTTACATTTCTGCTCAGTTATTTGCTAAGGGAAGCTTCAAATATGTTGTAGCGTAGGGCTTAATAGCATAACACTAACAGCTCAAATTAACATTCATTAAAGTAAAATAAGAATAAACAAAAGGGCTCCTCTTCCAGACCTTTCATGGCGAGTATGTAATGTACTATGTCTCTACAGGGAGGACTGCAAATTTTCTCTCTTTTGGCTTAAATCATCCTGGGAAGTTTCCTTAAATTAATAATGAATGTTAGTAAAAGTTAAATGATTTCTTTTAGAGTATCATTCAACCCGATGATAGAATTTATTTAAATGTTCCTGCAGTTTATTCCCTATGAGCAATATAGCAATACCCATGTTCTGAACACAAACGCTGGATTATCCTTCTCTAGGCTTTGTGGTGCAAACCCATAGGAAACTCTTGAGATTATTTTGGCATATGAAATAGTAGTAATGAACGACAAGTATACAGTCATTCCTTTTTAAGGCTCCCCTCTCCATTTAAAAGCATACAAAGGTTCGATCATTTGATCGAAGGCTCTCTGCAGCAGTGATTGCTCATTGCTGACTCCATACAGCTGCAATATCATATAATGAGGATACATACATACATATATATATTTATATATATTAAAAAAAAACCAACAAACACAACACACTGCTGTTACTCACATGCCTCAGAATAATGAAACAGACCTCCTAAGAACTGTCTTGACGATTTCAGTACTTTTCCAGCATCTTTTCCATTTCTGCTTTCCTGAAATAAAGAGTTGCACTTAGAATGAACTTGTACACCATGGGTGGTTACAGCTACTGCTGTTAAACTGTTATTAGAGACTCCCTGATGACAGAGCAAGCGTCCCTGTTATCAGGATATCCCTCCTGCCATGATATGTTTTGCAATATGTGTACTCACATGAACAACACAAAAGTACAAAACCGGATTATCTTCATTAGCATTTATCCTCTACAGGAGTTTTGACTGTAAGATATTATTTATGCTACTTGGGTCAGTTACATTGCTGTGAAAGTGTTGACACCATGCTTAGCACTTTAGTTTAAACCCATAACAAGGAAACCATCATTTGTAGTCTAGTTTCTCCTCCCTTTTTTCCAGTATAACCTCAGGATTTTTTTCACAGGGATGGAAGCCATCACATATTCCATTCTTAGTATTCTGTGCATCTTGATCAGGTGCTTGACAGTCTTGATCGGGTGCTTGACCTAACACTGCAGATGAGCATTGCAGAGCAGATCACCCAAAGGATATATTAAAGTCCAAATCAGGCTTCATCTTAAAGGAAAACAGGGTTATAGATCACATCTGAGGCATGAGGCAACATCTGCTTTCTTCCTACCAATAAATCCCCAATCAGACAATCAGATGCACAAAAACTTCTAAGAGATGGAGAGCGTGATGAATCCCAGCTGCATTGACCAGCGTTAATTTTTCCTTTGGTCAAGAGTTTTCCATTTAGAATCTGGGTTGGCCATCTCCCCGGCAGCTAATCCTTCTCTAGAGGCTGGGGGGGGAGAAGAAGAAGAAAAAAAAAAAAAAGTCAAGGATTCCACACAGCATAATATTCTGCAACTGTAAAAATCTCTCCCTTTTTTTTTTTTTAAATAACCAGGCAAACAGTAAAGCATTGTTTAAAGCAAGAAGTAAACGGACAATCTTCTAGTTTTGTTGTCCTCTTTTGGGAACAACAGTAAACAGACATAAGCAGACTCTTAAGTATTCATCTTCTTTGCCTTTTCAGTTTCAGCTTTGCTGTTGCTAAGAAATAATTCTCTAGCACTTTCAGACTGAAAACAAGACATTGATTTCACCCTGGATCAACAGTATTGACGTGTTCAGTTTAGATTTTTCTTGTAAAGGTATGCAGAGCGCCAGTGTTTGTGCATGGGCAGCTATTCCAGTACAGCATGTGCTTAATGTTTTCTCTGTTGAAGAAGGGAAGAAAACCCTAAACTACAAGGAAAAGGAATTTACTCATTCGATTGTCAGCCAGGATAAGCAGATGACATTTAAAATAAAAAGAAGTTCTTATTATTTTAAACTTGTAATACCATTGGTTCATTTATTAGTATACCATTGAACTCACTGAAGATGGATTCTACAATATAAATTCTGATGGTTATAATCAAACAGCAAACAGGGTTTTTTCAGCAAGGCCATGGTGGGATTGTCTATTAGAAGTCTCTAACGAAATCTTTAAATTTTTAGTGGGGAAAAAAAATAAAAATTACTTCAAGTGAGTTAAAAGAAAGCAGAGCAGGCACCATTCAGACACTGATATTATCAGCAGCTCGTACTCAGACAGGGAGGATGCCCTCGGGTCTTTTATGGACTCCCAGAAGCACCCTTCCCGCCTGGCACTGCCCCGGCGTTGTAAAGCTGCAGCACGAAGCGTCGATTAATTGGAGCTGGGTGAAACAAAACTGCTTCAAACGGCAGTGAAACCCTCACCGCCACCTCTGTGCGGGCCGAGCGCGGACCTGTATCCTGCGGCCTGTCATGGCAAGTGAAACGTAGTAAAAAAAGCCTGGGTCAGAAGGGCTGGCAGCCTGCCCGGCCCGCAGCAGAAGGCGCCGCGCGGGGCAGAGGACGCGGGGCGAAGAGAGCAAGGGATGCTCTGCAGCCAGCGGGCAGGACGGTCACTGGGATGGCGAGTGGTGGATTAATCGGCAGCGTCTTCCTCACCCCAAGACTTCACAAGTTACAGCAGCTCTTCCAGATTTTTTGCAGTCCTTTCTTCCCTCCCAAATATTCTTAGACTAGGAATTAAAATTTTGGACTGCGCTTAGTGATCCATTAGGTGCCTTTACAAATCTAGGCCTTTGCATTCATGGAGGGAATGAAAACCATTAATACACAGACATAGGTAGCACCCACGTACCTTGTAAGTAATGATGCTGGGACATACAAAATATTATAACTAGGCATGGCTCAGGGTGAGAGTTCAGAAGAATATTTCTTTAGTGATCGACTTACACACCTGCAAAGTCTGTTCTATCAAGCGGTTTGTTTTGGTTTTTTTAGTGAGGGGTTTTTGGGGTTTTGTTTTGTTGGTTTGGGGGGGTTGGTTTGTTGAAGACCACTAATCCGTCACAGGATAAGGTGCACTTTAAACTCCCTTAATGACCCTGTCGAGCCCTCATGTTGCAGCAGGTTGGGCATCCTTTGTTTTCTTTAGTGACAGTCAGGTCATGGTCCTACCGTTCCAGCTGTGTTACAGCCATAGCTGTGCCTGTTTGACTGCCAAACAGCAGGTCCAGACGTGTTATAACCTGTAAGCCCTCATCTTCCACAGCCCTGTGGCTAGTAGCTGATTTGTAAGCACTAACCAGCATCTTCAAAATATGTCTTTCTTTTAATTAATTGATCCCCCAAAGCACATAAGCAAAGAATAAAAATGAGACAATAAATAGTCTATGCATAAGGTTAATTAAATTTTCTTTTCTTAACAGTTTTAAATATATTGTGATCACTCTAGAGTGTCTGCTCCTGACTTGGGAAAGTTACCTGCTGTCAGACACTTCTTGCCACTGTTGTCCTCTTCATTTTCCCCTCCTTTGACTTTCTTCTCTGGTTTAAACAGAGCTCAGAAGCATGGCTGGAGTTAATTGCGAAAATTAACAGCTCCTCTGGTGTTCTGTTTAGGGACCCACAGTATGTTTTTCCAGATGCGCCTGATCTCTGCCATTATTTTATTCCGCTTCTATCCATCATCTTCTAAATTCAAAACCTAGTGGTTAAGCAACCAAATACCAAGGTAGTCAAACAACAGCACACGGTGTTCATAAAAAAAAAATCTCCCTCATTCGCCAGATACGCAGATGCCACTAACTGAAATCGATTCCAAGCTTAAACAGCCTGCCCTCCCTCGCCACCCCCCGCTTCCCTTGGCCTCTTCTCATTCTCGCGCACCCGCTGTGCCGTGTTACCCTACCCATCCCGCACCTGCATTGTTGTCAGGGCACTCAAAGTATTTCAAGCAAAGAAGGCTAAATAGTATTGGCAGTGGGGGTTTTTTTGCTTTTGAAAAACAAGACAAAAACCACACGGCAAGAGTGAGTTGCAATTTTGCCTCCAATCACTCCCCTCCTGTGGGACAAGGTGGGCTATTCTGGGTGAAGCTGAACAGCGTGCTGGAGGATGGTGGAGAGAACGGCGTGCCCTGCAGAGTTACTGGTGTCGTTCTGCGGGGATGCGGTGCTGGAGCTGCCCACCCCCATCCTCTCCCTCTGGAGGTGGCAGAGCTCAGCCTAGCGCAGCTGGGAGCCCACTTGGGCAGCAGCAGCCTGACGCCTTCTGCAGTTGCAGCCTGACGCCTTCTGCAGCTGCAGCCTGTTTTGGAAGTTTTTTCACCTTGACCTGGTTTAGCAGAAATACTTCCCCCCCCCAATTTGCTTTCAGCCTCACATTGAGCTACAGAGAAATAGCATCTTGGAGTTTCACAGCATCTTTGGACCAGCTATCCTTGGGGTCCTGATTGCTTGCTTTCTCATGGAATTTTGTACATCCCTAGAGCACAGACGTAGTTATTTTTCATGCCATTCTTAATATATTAGAGTCAAAAATAGCATTACTCTATGTAAAAGGCAAGGACATTGTATCTCTGGAGAAAGGGCAGCGTACTGCAACAACAAGCAACTTCAAGGCACAAAAATAAACCCTCAGAATTTTACTTCCTGAGGAGATGAGAAATGGGGAGGGGGGCAGAAATCAGTGAACCAGTCCCCCCCACCCCCAGCCTGTTTCTTAGCTGCACTTTATCTGTTTAAAGCACGCATATCTCACAGAGGCCTTGTTTAATGTTTTAGGGCTGATACTGCCAGGCCTTGCTTTACTAACAGCATATTCTTATGTTCCTACTGGGAAAGCCTGGCTTCTGCATGCTAAAGAGACTTCCGTAGAAGAAACAGAAAGCATTTGAGCTACAGAAGCACAGGGAAATCTGCACCTCCTGTTAACCAGGAGCGATGACTGTGGTAATTGCCAAGCACCAAGCCCACACAAGCAGAAATGCCCCCACAGCCCTCCTCCTCCTCCCCTCACCCTACCAGAGGAGGGCATGAAAGAATACACAGAAGAGCTTACGCATCCTGATCAAGAATCCAAGTCATCCATGAAACTGGACTCCGATCCCCCACGATCTGCTGTGCGTGTCACAGTGTTCAAACATTCAAACACCAGAAAAAGGCCATAGCTGCTTTTTCTTTTCCAGGCACCAAATCCCCCACCTGCACCAGGAAAACACAGCCAGGGGTTGAACCAGGAGATTTGCTTCTGGGCTGCTGCGAGTGAATACTAAAGCGCAGATACCAGCAGGTGGAAAGCAGCTGCCACATCGCTGTACACCCTCTGTCCTGGCTCTCTTTCCTCTGTCCCTCTGGTCTGGGGAGGGCTGAATTGTTTTAAAGAGGCAAGGGAAGAGACTGAGTTGTTACTACATTCCCGGAGCGAGAAGGACTGTGTGTACTGAAAACAGAAAGCCTCAGCAGGTTTAAGTGAGGCGATTCTAGCCGCTGACATGCAGGCTGCATGGCTCTAGCCCCCATGCTTAGATAACACAGACTGGATTTTCTGTTATTCAGTGCTTGCAATATTTTTATTCCTCTTCCGAGTTTTTGCTCAGAACAGAATCTACCAGTTTGGAAACCGATTGTAAAGTAACACTGCAAGCAAGTTCTACAGATCGTCTACAAAGAGAAGTTGCTACAATAATTGCATCTGGATAAAAACGAGATAGCTGCAAGATCCTCAGATGTTTCTCATGGCTTAAAAGAGACTCAGTGGCAAATAATACTTTGGCAAGAAAATCCTTTCTTTTCTAGATAATTATTACTTTTGTGTGGAAGAATGTGATGGTTGAATCCTTTTAAAGAAGCCTATGAGGCTTTTTTCCTTAACAAGATAATTGGTTTATCACTCATTATATGCCTGATGCTCCCCCAGAGACTCTGTCCCATCTAAGCAATAAACGGTTCCTTAGCACATATCAAAGAACTCATTACCGTCCTGTTGTGAAAATTACATAGCCAGACATTAAAAGAAGCATAATTTTCCTATAGAGATAATAATTATTTGTCTAATTGGATATTTTTGCTACATAGTCACCATGATACCTTATTTTTATATGCAGTGTCTTTAAAAGGAAGGTGTAAGAAATGGGGTAGTTGTGGAGAAGAAAAAGGAGACTGAACACAAAATGTTTCAGAGACTAAAGTTAAACTCTTCAACAGTTACTGTCCAGGATTTGCTGTATAGCATATAAAAAAAAAATTTTAAAAAAATCACTAGCAGTTTGAAGGCCAAAAAATCCTAACTAATTCAAGATGTCCCCTATTGCCACCAAAGTGCTATCTGCTGGGTTTTGTGAGCTATCCGTGCTTACCTAAGATCCTGCTGTAGTATCTTGGATACGTCAGCGTGCCTCTCCACTCTAAATGACTTTTTTTGGCCAAAGCTAGCAGTTAAAGAAAACCCCACCAACACAATCATAAATACCTGTCTCAAAACACAGGAACAGGATCGATAGGTCACTGTAACAGGTAGCAACCAATGCTCCTGCATTCCCATTCCCTAAAGATCAGCCCAGGCAATGCCTTGGCCTATTATGACTCAGTCTATTGCAAATACCTCCCTTGCCGAACCTTTGCTGTCAGCGTGCAAGCATTTTGTCTTGTGGTGTCAGGTGGAGTTACAACAGCATTTTCTGGGGTAGGGGTGTTGTCCTTTCAACGTATTTTGCACTTGCTATCAACAAAATGAGCTGACATTGAACGACTTTAAACCTGTTTATAAAATACAATGGTCAGTTTATCGAAACCTCTTTTAGCTGTACAGTAAAGCTTAAAAAACCACCACAGTAGTTTACTATCACTCCTGGCAGACAGACAGTCATTTCTGTAACACCTGAGCACTTTCAGATAAGAGCAAAGCCTTGTTTTTACTCTGTGTGTGTAGCTCAGGGTGCCATGTCAGCAAGCGCCGCGTTGTTTACACTCACCACCGATTGCCAAAAGTCAACCAGAAGTGTTTGCTGCCTTGGCAGAGCTTCCCTGCGTGCGACAAAATGGGAGGTGCAAAGTTTAAACCGAACACTTGAACGTCAGTCTTCAAAGATACCATTCCCTGCGCTGCAGCCTGGTTTAGGTTCTGATTTGTGTTGCCAGATTAAAAAAATTAGGAGCTTTAGTAGCCGCTTTCAGAGAGGTGACTTCGCTGCTTGCGTGTGCCAAGCTGGTACTTGGCAAGCTGGGCCCCAGGGCTGGGTGGCTAGCAAGGCCGCCGCCTGCTACCGCTCTTTGGTTTGTGGCAGAGGGACGCGACGCACGGAGATGATCCTCACCGAGCCTTTCTGTCAGGGAGGGGTTTCCTCTCTCACAAGCGGGATGCGAGTTTTCAGGATATGCCCGAGAGTCACGTCTCATTCGTAATGTCAGATAGCAGCCGTACAAAAATCACAGCATCGTGCCAGCTGTGCCATGTTATCATGTGAAGGTTTCCACCCCGGGGGCCAGTTTCAGCCACAGGACAGTGCTGTTATCCAGACACCGCTTCCCACCTACCGCTTTTAGACACGGAGAAGAATACAGTGGTGTAGCGCAATTCCCGGCCAGCTACTGGGGGTAGCAGGAGAAAAGGCTTAGCCAGCCCCTTTCTTGGCAACTCCAGTGGAGCTGATGGAAACTGCAGCTGAGCTGCTCTGCCCTGGACATCCTCCCTGGAGGCATTACCCAGACAAGGACAACAGTTCAACCGCTCGTTCTGCAGTGCTCCTCTTCTCTTTACAGAAGGGGCTCCCCAGCCTACCACCACCTCTGCCAGGTATTGAAAGGCACACACCAGTATGGAGCAACAATATATTCTTAGTAAAGTAAATGCCAAATACAAGCCAGCTGCTGAAATAAGACTATCGTTAGGAATCTCCAGTTGCTCGATTCCCAGACAGTACTTTTTTGCAGCACGATTGCTGCTTGTATAAAGCACTGAAAGGAAAAATGGTGTTTGGTTGGGTTTTGGGTTTTTTTTTTTCCATTCGGTCATGTTCCCTCTGTAAAGGGCTGTTGCTGCCATTTCCAGCATGTCCAAGTTTTGCCTTCAGACGTTTGGATACTAGTACGTTCTCCCAGGATCACATAATTATCAGTCTGTAATCTCCTGTTCCACTATGGATATGAGCAACCCTTTTGTGTTCATAGTAACAATTTAGAAATGTTAAAAGTTTGAGCGCTGGGCCCCTGGTGCTTACACATGTTTAAATTGGCCCTCCCTGAAAGCCGATATATTCCATCTGGTCTATTGGATTTCTTGGCTTAAAGTTATTGGAAACACTGAATGTTTCTTCTGCAGTGATCCTGTAGCTGTCCAAGAGTAATACACACACTTACAGCTAGCTCCCTGGCTGCTCAGCACCAAAATACTATGGGAGAAGTGCTTTTAGTGCACTTTTTTCCCTGTCTGCTTTTAGAGCTATTTTGAAATCCTGAGATCTGCGGTTCACTTTGCTAATCGATCTTATAGCGTGTAAGTGATACTTAAAGGATAAATAAAACGCACAAGTTTGCAGCTCATTACCTCTAAACATTTTGCCTGAATGCTGCAAATTAAGCAACTAGATTTTTTTTATCGTTTGTTTTTCTACATTCTCCTTTCCAAATCTGCACTAGCTTTTTCTTGTCCTTATAGCTTTACATAACAGCTTAATAAAACTCCCTGCTTTTATTTTCCTCAAAAGTTATTTTTGCTTTCTTAACTCTTTATGTCAAGAAAAAGAGACATTACAGGTAACTCCAGGTTATAATGAAACAAGTTGCCAGCCCAGTAAATTATCACCACCAGCAGCAACACTGGATTAACCATTCACATATCCACTGCTCAACTCCCTGCAAGTGCTTTATGATACAGCTGCCTCATTCCTTCTCATTGGCATTCCCAGACCCTCCAGGCTCAGGGGCAGGTTAAAATACACAGATGCATTCAAAGCAGGTCACGCAAATCATTAAAACGGCGCATTCCTGCAACAATTTTCACAACCCAGCTATCTCATACCGTAGCAGACTGCCGAGGGTGGCGGTCGCTTGGCTTAGCCCATCTCCCACAAGCCTGAGCAACTGCTCGCAGCTGGAGGGATGCCCGCGTCTCCCGCAGCATTGCTGGCTCCTTGAAGCCTGTCCTTCACTGCAGAGGCTGCACTGCGTTTGAAAATTGAGGATTCAGGAGTATTAAAAATATTTCAGCTTCTTCATCATCTTTCCTTTCCTGCGTATTTCCCTCTTGTTAAGACTCAGCCCTTTGCTTACTTACGGTGCAGCTGGAGCACAGCTGCAGGCACCTTTTGCGATTCCCACCGCCTCCCATTCCTGCCAGGCTGCAGGCACCCGCTCCACACGTACCCGGCTTGGCAGCGGCTTGAAAACACAGCCCACGCCAGCTGCCGGGAGCTGGGGTTGTACTCGCGGTGTAAGTGGGAGATAAGGCACACAGCTCCAAGTGGGACTCACGTGAGACCAGGTGAAGTCAATGGTTGAGGTAATAGATTTCCCAGTACCAGCTGCAGCAGACACTACAGTAACAACTCCCAGCGTCAGCTGTAACTCCACAGGTGCGACAAAACCAAAGAAATTGCTTTTTACCCCTTCTCTCCAAGGAAGCCTGCTACAATTAACAATGCACTGGATGAACCCCACAGAAACTCTTCAGATTAACTCCTACTCTCTCCATTTTTACCCGTGAAGCAGCACTCCCTCCATAGCTCACTTCAATGTGGCTTTCAGCTGTTTGCCAGGGGAGAAAATATCCTGGCTGCAAAACTTTTAAGGCTTTAGACTAAGAAGTGGATAACTGGTAGGGAACTGGATTCACGTCCTCGGGGGGGGAGTTCCATGTCTGTGTAACTGCTTTCAGAAAACGTCCACCATGCTCTCTCCTCGGCATAGCGGGAGCATGTTCTGGTTCACTGCTTCTGCCGTGTGTTTTGTACAGAATGGCTGAATGGATATTTACATGAAAATAGTATTGCTGAGCATTTAGTTCTAACCATTTTGTACTTGGTACAGCCATCTGGAATCAAAATATTTCGAGAATATTACAGATGCTCTTACATTTTAGTCTCAAAACCTCTTAAGACATAAAACTCTTACATCCGCTCTCTAGAGTTGCCAAACTTTTTCCACGCTTCTATTATTAAGCAACTCTGTTATTAAGCAATCCCGTTATTAAGTCTAGTGGATGCGAGACATCTTTGTCATGTTCAGCGCCGTGTGCCAGGAGCTGGGCTGTGGCTGGTGGGGACTGGTGTACCAGCCCAGCCGCAGGCCTGCCCGGGCACTGGGAGCCTGTCCCCTTCGCCCTGCCTGCAGCTGGGCGGGCGCCGTCCCCCCCTCGGCTATCACAGCTGCGGAGATACAGGTCTGAGGAGCTGCACTTTTGGAGGATGGAATATTGCTGTGGGATCAATCCCATCGCGAGGGGCTTTTTTCATACACGAGTCTCTAGAAGACAGAGAGGGAGGGAGCAGATCCGAAGGCAGAATTGGTCTTTAACTTAAGTGAAAACGAAGATGTCAGACTTTCTATAATGGAAGCTAATCATTACCCAGCAGAGCAGTACGCTTGGAGGTTGCTTTTTCATTTTTAGCTTTGGTGTAATGTTCCCGAAAGCTAATAGCATCTATGATGTTGTTGCTGATTTGTTTTGCTGTATGAAAGCAAGCAGAAAATAGAATTGCTGTATGTGGGAGGCGACGAGGTATTTTGTGTAACGAGCAATGTGCTGCAGGGAGAAAAGACTGCCAGAGTAAACCTACGGTTCCCATGAAAGCCTGAATTTAATCATGTGGCTAACAACTTGTGATCTTTGAAAGGCAAGGCATCACCTTGGTGTCTGAGCACTACGTGATTTTGGAGCCAGGGATCCAAATAAACAATCCTAGCAGTCTCACTCCTTCCAGGATACGCTGCTGCAAAACTGCACGCCCTGAATTTAAGCAAAGCTGAGCACAGCCCGTTGCAAACGGACCCCACGCCATCGTCTGGGCTGCACAAACGGGCCGATGACTGCGGTCCACCTCCTGCTCATCGCGCCCACCTTGCCTGACCCCCCCAGCGGGCGCTTGGGCAGCTGGGGACCACGGGCTGGGGCTCTGCAGGGTGCCGATCCCGCCGTCCACGTTGGCAGCTTGCTCCTGCAGCCGGGGTGCACCGGTCGTCCTCCTCTCTGAGCTTCTCAGCGGTTTCCCAACACGGTGGAGGAACCCCGGCAGCAGGCTGCAGCTTCTGTATTTAACGTAGAGCGCCAGGGCATGCACGAGCTCGTGCTGCGTCCCCACCAAGTACTACCCTTCCCCGCCGCAAACTCGTCTGCTCGGTACAGTTGGCCGGGAGAGAGCGCGCAGCAGTCACGGCGGTGAGGCTAATTACCAGCTATTACAGATTTCACAACACACAGAGCAGCACGAATGATGGAAGGAGCGTGCACAGAGCATTTGGGTCGGCCTGGTTTCTGAGGGCGCTGAGCGCTCATGGCCGGCAGGGCTTAGGCGCTCGATTAGGGATGCCATGGTGAGACAGGAGCACGAAGTGGTGAAGGGGGGCCCAGCAGGCGTGAAACCGGGGTCCTGGTTTGAGCAGAGGAGAGCAAGGGGTACGAGAGGAGGGGGAGGATATAGCATTAGGGCCCGGTAAAGGAAATGATAGAGGAACAGGGAATAGAGCTTCTAGAGAAAAGTTGAGTAGCTCCCATGTAATAATAGATTTCTTTATTTTGTTTTACTCTTAGAAAGATGAGAAGGAGCTCAGTCTCATGCTGTTAAATAGCAGATCCCACACTTGGAACTTGCCAAGGAAAAACGCTCCAGCCTTAACGTTCAGTTAAACTCAGCCCGATGCTCTCTGGCTGCGCTGCCCTTTGCGTAGCTTGTGCCTTTTGCTGGGAGCTACGGTACCGTCTTTTGAGGTACCAAACCCAAGGGTGTCACAGGGGGAGAAACCCATCTTTGAGGATCACGCTCTCTTCAGTTTTGTGGATGAGAGCCAGGACATTGAATAGAGGAACATACCCCTGAACCACTTTTTTTTTTTTTTTTTGTGCCAGACAAACCTCACTTCTGAGAAGCTTATTGGAAGCTTTTACGTGCTAATTTAGCACCAAATTTTGTCTCCCAGAAATCATATAGATGGGAGGGCAGCTGCATGCTTGCGTGCTGATGGTTGTGCTGGTCCTGGCTGTCCCACAGATGCACTGGCGTACCAAAGACAAGACGTGGAGTGGGGATGCAGTACTTTGGTAGCCACCTCCTTCTGTGCGCCACAACTGCCGGCTTTGCTTCGAGCTGCAGAACTGCAACAGCTCTGCAAAGCTCTCCCTGCGGCGGAGCTGAGCACAGCGGGAGCCAGCTAGGTTCTCACCTGCTGAAAATGACACAGAGGCTAAAGGGTCATGAACGTTAGTAAAATTAATATTCTAAAAATCCACAATTATTTTCAGGTTTTGATCACAACAGATACTGAAGAACTACATCCACTTGATTAATAGCAAACACTTACTACAGAAACAGACAGTAATATTAATCTTCCATTTCACTGTGTCAAATGCACAGAATCATTCATCATGGATACTATTTATATACCCACGTACCGCTAAGTGAAAGAATGCTTTCATCCTGGTTTTATCATTTCTAGATTAAATCATAGTTTTTCCTGTTTCTTCCAGTCAGCAGCTCAGCCCCACAATTTTCTCTCCAAATGACAAGCAATTCTTTTAAGCACGTTGAATTATTTTTTCCAGGTGGTGGTTCAGTTGGATTGCTAGTAGCACAGCTGTAGCCCACAAAGAAGGATGACAACTCTAATATTCTAGCTAACTCGACTAACAGGATTTAAACAGAAGACTGTTTAAACTCAGAGCGTTACTTACTCAAAGCGAGGGCTGGCACCCAGCCCCCCTTTTTCCTCCCACGAGGACGCAGGGAGCGCGGGGAGGAAGGGGAGGCTGCGGTGAACCCCGGGTCAGGCCCCACCGCAGGCGCTGACGGACGACGGCTGCGCGGCGGGGGCACGGCGTTCGCGGGCTGAGGGCTAGAAGGGGCCTCCGCAGCTCACCCAACCAGCCTAAGACCCGCTCAGGCTGCAAAATCAGCTCGGCCCTGGAAGCTTGGGTTTTTACTGCTATTTTTAATCTCCTGGCGGTTTGCTCTCCCGGCAGCTGGCGAAGGACAGGGTTCCCTCCAGCGCCCTTGCAGCAGCCAAGGCTCCGGTCTCCCGGCGAGCGGAGCGAGGTCCCCGGCTGCAGGGAAAGCCAAGGCACCGAGCTCCTTTGCGCCAGCACGGGCCGAGCGAGGTGCGAAGGGAAGGCGAGGAAGGTGTCTCGTACCGGAGCGGCCGCTCGGCCGGCGCTCAGCGCTCGCCTCGCTGGCTGTACGCCCGAGCATACGCACCCAGCACCGCCTGGCTACAAGGATAAAACGCCCTTTGATGCAACAGAGACTTCGCGCCCCTAGGATTGAACCGCAGGATTATTTCATACGGAATCTTTCCGTTTCCTTTACTTTGTCCGTATAGGGTCAGTTGAAAACCAACATTAATGTGAAAAACTGCAGGAGGTCGAATTAATCTCTACCACTAATTATAGAAGCTCGCTGGATAAAGACCAGCAGGAGTAGCCACGTGCTCAGGTGCTATGCTGAGTGAAACTTGCGCAGATGGGTAAAAGATAAGAAATCTGAGATATTTCTTTGATAAATGTAGAGGAAATAGCTCAGGCATTTTCATCTGGCAGGAACCACATGCACTGAAGCACCGACGTTTTACAAAAATCACATTCTATAATTTTGCAAATTGCTAACAAACGGGAAAGGTATCATTAGTAGAGATTAAAGCAAAATAATTCCACACTTACGAATCTGCTTTATTAGCCCTTATCTGAGATGCTGCTTCGTCTAACAGTGGAACAACAGTGCCTCCTAATGACCAAAAGCATAACTCTTTCAGGTTCATGTATTTATTTGTCTGTATCTCATTTTGCTTGTCTCTGATAGCTTATGTATTATTTCACCTACAGTATCTCAATAGATCTCTCTGCCAAGAAAGCTTTAATATTGACCTTCAAAATTAAAATACTAGTAAAGAACCAGCATAGATATCCCCTGCCAGAATATTAAGTTCTAAATTTGTAAGCAAAAAACCTCAGTGACAGTAAGACTTGAAAAATGGATGTCCGAGACCCCAAGGATACCTGGAAATACAGTGCTGGAAGTGTTCCCGTTACTGCAGTCATGACTATACGTAATGATTGGTGATACACGTAATGTCTCAGTTAAGCACACAGGTATTACTTTTCTTAACTGATTGTGAAATTTATTCACCAAATAAAATCAACATTTTCCCTCTTCTCTGCTATCCCAAAACAGGTCCCGATTGCTTCAGTTCCAAGAATCTTGCACTGCAAGCCCAGAAAAAGATCCTGAGTAAAATGGCAACCAAAACCATGGCTAACATGCTCATCGATGACACAAGCAGCGAAATCTTCGATGAGCTGTACAAAGTAACAAAGGAACACACAAGAAACAAAAAGGAAGCCCATAAAATTATGAAAGACCTGATTAAAGTGGCAATAAAAATTGGGATCCTCTATCGAAACAATCAGTTCAACCAAGAAGAGCTGGAAATCGTAGACAAGTTCAGGAAGAAGCTGAACCAAACTGCCATGACAATTGTCAGTTTCTACGAGGTAGAATACACTTTTGACAGAAATGTTCTTGCAGAACTTCTGAATGAATGTAAAGACCTTGTGCACGAACTAGTAGACCGACACCTGACACCGAGATCCCACGGGCGCATCAACCATGTCTTCAATCACTTTGCGGATGTGGAATTTCTAACCGCCCTGTACAGTCTTGATGGGGATTGTCGGCCATACCTCAAAAAGATCTGCGATGGCATCAACAAACTTCTTGATGAGAAGGTCCTTTGAAACTACGCTCAAAAATAAGAAGCCAACCAAAAACTTCTCTCCAGAACCCTTCATGAGCCATGGTGAGCAAGTGAGCTTCCTTCCCACCGGTCTCCTTCTACAGTCTCCAGCAGAAGCCAGAAAGTGCTCACCAGGCTCATGATGAAGTAGAAAACTTAAATCGGAAAGCTATCAATTTTAAAGTTTTGTTCAGATAATTCAGTCTTCTCCAAGGAGCAGAGTGAACAAGGCTGCTGATATGTATTGTTTGGGAACAGATTGCTATACACCATGATCTTACTAGCTTTATGTTCAAGGCTGGACACGTGAAAAGAAAGTAAATTCAAACGCATGGCTATGTAAAAATAGACAGGTGAAGGCAAAAGAGCAACGCATGGAATTTTCCCCCAGGCCCTTGGTGCGTATGTTTTTATTATTTCCAAGCTAACTGAAAAAGCTTAGACAGAAAGTAAGGCTGTAATGGATTAAGCTCACTCCTTTCAAAAGGATCAGGAATCAATATGAGAAGGCATCTCTGATTTTACATGGTATTTATGTCTAATAGGGGAATAATAAATAATACAGAGTAGAAGTAGGAGAATATTTAAAGAACTGCTCTATGAAGCAATATTTTCATTAGAGTTTAGTTTTATACCTGCTAATAACAGAGAGAAGGTTTCGTTTTAATTTTGAAAAGCAGCTCAGTGCTTCAAGCTCAAAGGTAACCAGAAAACTAAAGTAGTACATTACATTCCCCACTCTCAGGGTTTGTGTATTCGGTAAAATCGGACTAGTTTAGGCTGAAGGTTGTGCTGCTGTTTGTGCTCTTACTGTTTTGCCTGACAGAACAAAATACTCTTTGTGAAGATTTTGAAATTGCAGTTGTGAAGAGGAGCACAACTAAGACACCAATGGAGCAACAAAGTGACACTTACATCCCCCAACCTCAAAATATTCAGCCTAGATAAAACTCTCGGTTTAACATGTCCATGATGTTAATTTGTTCCTACAGTAAAACAGAAGTGTGATAAAAAAGGTACCCCATCCACTCTGCTTGCAGTGCCATCCAAGTGTAGTATATCCACAGTGGTCTTAAAAGAACAGTCTTAGTGACTCTGGTGAGCTTCATCAATGAATTTTTTGTTCAGAATGTTTTCAGTGACTTTTTTCTTTCTTTTTTTAAACAAAATATACTGACGTCTTCAAACGGAAAATATTTTGCAAAGAAATACTGGTTTCTGTACGGTTTTGTTAGCATTAAGGGAGAACAGGACCAGAGCAGATACATCAGCGTGCCACCTGCAGAATCTTGCAGCTGGGTAGGTGCTGGCTGACCCTAAGGAAAAGAAATATGTTTGGAAATCTCTCCTCTCCTTGCCTTCTACACCTTATCCTCCAGACTCACCTCTACCTACACTTCAGTATCATCTACCATCTCCTTTTAGTTGACACAGATAGCAGACAATCCCATTATCTGGAGGTAACACCTTCCATATCACGTATATTATAATACAGAGATGCATGTACTTGAAAATTGACAAAGCAAGAAAATATATTTGAAAGCTATTCCTCTCTGAGGAAAACGTCCAGTGTTGATCACTCTTCAGGATAAGAAAAAATTATGTTTCTCATTTAAACTCAAATACAATGGGGGTAGAGAAAACTGCTCAAAATTTTATTATTCTGCCTTTCTTCACCGCAGAACACCTGTATTTTATCTCTTGCAACAACAATTTTGACTATCACACCTTTATACAGTTGAGAATACACATACCCAGATGAGGTATACACTTGGGTTGTGCTAGATGGACTTTTATCTGTTCCCAGGGAACTCATTTTGGAGCACAGTAGAAATGGCAGCACAAGAAATCAGCAGAGCAGTTTGTAACACTGTAAATTTTCCCCACGTATTTCCTTTAACCATAAAAAGTATATTTAGTATCAATGAAAGTGGACAATTCCTTTGCAACACGGCACAGTAATAAATACCACCATTTGGGGTTGCAAGTTCATCCATTCGCAGAGCCATATTTACACACGCCATTAGCTGCATTTTTTCCAAGCACGTACTTGTCAATTAATGCTTTTGAATAGTATTTATTGTATCCAATACTCCTGTCCCAGTGCACACGTCAGATTTTACGTGTTTGTTTTACTTGTGGCAAAAAAATTAAGTTCTTCTTTTAAAGCCAGAAAAAGAGAGATTATTCAACATTCAAGGTGTCCAAAGGAGAGGGATATCCTGTATCTGTGACTTTCTTTTTGTCTGTTGCAAGTATCAATATTCAGATTCTGGTATTTTAGACACACCAGCTGAACATCTATTGCTTTATTTATAAATCTGAGTAGCCTTAAGAGAGTGTTTTCAAGTATTTCTCATACTTGCATATCCTGTATATTCATTGTTTCCTTTTGTACTTGTAGCTTGGTATGTAATAACATTGCTAAAATATGGGCAATGTTCAGGTCACTTTAACTATATGATGTATTATCATATTTGTGGATTAAAAATGTGTGATTACTGCCCTTTTTGTTTCCTTTTGGTTTATTTATTCTACCATCCAATGTAAACTGAAATCAAGCAGTAAGAGGAAGGAATTCCTGTAATCTAACTTTCGTCACCTATGAACTCCTGCAACCTTAATGCTCTTTGATGACCAGATTTGGTGAAGGCAAGAGGTAGGTAGATGGACAGTTCAAAGGTTTAGAAGAAAACTGGAAATCCACATTCCTGTTGCATCACACACAGGCAACACAAACACAAATTCTGTTTTTCCACAAAGTTCTCAAGCACTTGAGCTAACAAATGACGTGACTCAATGTGTTCAGTAGCGTGGTTCACTCACCAGGCTCAGAAAACTCCCTCACAAGCCACGTGGAGGGAATAGCACAGGCTTCTTGCCTTGGGGTACCAGCCTCCCCTCAGGCTCAGCCTGAGCAGGGCCTAGAACACACACAAGCAGCCCGAGTCAGGGCCAGAGCAGATGTAACATGCCAAGTACGATCTAGCTCTCCACAAAGCACCTTCTTGCAAGTTTTCCATGACGCATTTAGCTCAGTTCAGCTAAATGTGATTTAAGTTAGACAGAAGACACATCTCTGACAGATTTCAAATCCCTGCCCTAAACATGGAGATGCTAGAACCTACCAGAATGTTTTAGCAACAGCAAGCATATACTCTCCTATCCTTATTCCCAGAAAAAGCAAACGGTTTTGGCTGAAAGAGCTCAGGATTTGCAGACAACTCACATGGCAATTATACTGGAAGCAATTAAAGATTGGCACAAAGAGAAAACTGCCAACTACCTTAAAATAAAAGTTGAAGGCAATCTTCGTAAGTGGTGTTTGGAGCCACACTGCTGGTAAAACATTGCTGTCAGGTTAATTCATAGAATCATACCATGGCAGGAGACAATATTCTTTGCTTCATCACTGCCAACTGTATTATATCAAGTTAAAGAGAAAAATGTTAACGTTCAAGAAACTCTCAAGGGAGCGACCACTTTGGGCATCGTAATGAAATTATACGTGTACCACAGAACAGCACATGGCACTGAACATGTAATCTTAGTTGTGTTAGAGAAACGTTCTCACAGAAAGGCATATAAATAGCTGACCCTGAAGAGAACCAAGAGATAAAGCACAATTAACTCTTATCAGAGCAACAGAAATGCAAAAGCAAGTCTTAACTGGAAGACTTATCAAACCTGCAGGTTTACTTCCACTTTTTACATACCTCAATGCCAGAAAAACACAATGCACAGTCTTATCCACATAGAAAAGATAATACAGCTTTTTATGCTGAAAAACTACTAGTGGGACTCTATAGGAGATAACTACCTTTCCAATATTTAGAAACCACCAGGCAATGTCATATATGAGCTACTTGCAAGTACAGGAAAACCTCCAGATAGTGCTATCTATTAGACAAGTTGATTCTCTGGGGTCCTTACAGGATGAGAAGGGGTTGGGAATACATAGCAGAAGGTAATATAACACAACAGGAGATTTCATCTATGTTTAGGAAAACATACTGCATGATATTGCCATGTCGCGCTTCCACCAATTTTCCTACCAAAGTATTTGTTTCCTTACAAATATCTGAAAACACTTGGGGTAAGGGCAGAGAAGTTGACAAACAGTTGAAATATAGATCCCATACAATCACTTATCTGTTGACTCCAAAATGTCCAGAACTCCAAGTTGCCCATGGCACAGAGCAGTAAAACAGTGGCACCTCCTGGTAGCCAGGGTTTGTGTCCAAAACACTGTTAACCTGCCAGTTCAGAAAGGTCAGTACATACTCTGACTGGCCTCTGGTTGCCTCTTGAAAGTAAACTTCTTTGTGCTAATTGGATTATGTGCTCTCTTCCTTTTAGCCTACTTCTACATGCCTTATTTCCCTTTCCCTGAAAACAGGTTAATCCTTCAAGATCTAGTAAGTCAAAGAAAAGTAAAAGTAAATGGGAACACCACAGAAGATGAAGATACTCACTAAAGGATTTTCAGTACAGAACTAGATGGAAGAATATTCCTTTGTATAGTTATTTAGGCAGCTATATTTCATTTTAGAGACAACTGGATGATGGATCAAGATCAGAGGGATTCCCAGAACAGAACTGCTGAGGTTCAAGGGCCTAGTCCTGAACTGGTCAGGCAGTTGGACTAGATGATCAGCGTAGCTCCCTTCCAATTGAAATACTCCATTCTATTCTAAGCTCCACACATCAGCCAGAGCTGCAGTGTAGCATGCACTCTTGTTACACACCAACAGCCACGCCATACAAAACAGCCTCATTATATAGATCAGGGCTGCAACTGCTTTCAATTCAGCAATTACATCAAACTTCCCAAACTCCCAACTGCTTCTCAATACTATAGCAAATTGTGTGTTATGTTAGCATTGGACTTAAAAAAAAAAGAAAAAAAAAGATATTGTTGTCAACTACGAATAACCCCAAAGTCTCCTGTGATGCCTAAAAACAAATTCCGCAATCTGGCAGTACTCCAAAAAAATTATCAGATAATGTGAGCTGGCAAACAGAATGATGTTCAAAAGATCTCAAGTGTACTCTTTCACACTTTTTATACCTCCAACTGAGACGCAGGACATTTACATCACCAGTGGAGTCAAGACTTCTGCAATGTTACATTCTTCATCACTGTTCAGATACAAAGAGAAACAATTAAAATAGAACCAAGTTCTTAATAGGCAGAAACACTGCTACATGTGGTCGCAAAGAATGTTTAACAAGTATCACACTTTTTTTTTTTTTTTTTAGTTAAACTGAATTTTATTAAACTACAAGAAATGCAAAGATGGTGGTAGATTAAGAAAAATATTGACTGGGGAATCTAAAAATAAAGACTGACACAGGTACAACGCCCTGCAAATTCCTTTATGTGATGTTACTGTAAAGCTCTTTGAATCTGCATATTGACAGCTTAACATACACTATTCATACAGTGAAAATGGTTATAAAGAACATTACATGAACAATAGAAGGCATTATTGTCTTTTGCTGTTCTTTTAAACACTAGGACATTGAACATCTCACTGCTGAAATCGTTTAAATGCATAGGCCACAAACAGATACTTCTATTATAGTTCATATGATTACAAAAGTCCAACTGCCTAACACAACTCTGATTTACCAGCAGGGAAATAGTTTGCTGGAAATTATTCCACTATAAATCAGTCTTCATTTACATAAACTGTCGTGAAGTGCCAAGTAAACATTAAAGTATGCAGAACATTAAGTATATTTACAGGTTCAGTGCACTTTAAATTCCTCAGTAAGAGGGTACTGAAATAGCAATAAAAAAGGAGCTTTGCTTATATGATTACACTTGTGATAACACAAGTGGCTTAACTTAAAAAAAAAAAGAAAAAAGAAAAACTGTCAGCAAATTAACATTCTTCTGGTGTTTTCAAGAACATTTACCAAAACATTAACAAAGTAACAGAATACTTTATTTTCCTTTACAGCCAGTGCTTATCAGATGAGAATCAATACCGCTGAAATATAACAAAAAATTTCCTTATTAATATTAAACACAAAGGAGAGAATTCCACTGTAGGATCCATTTATACCATGTCTGAACCATGCGTACAATTTTTTATGTTTTTAAATAAAAACCATGACCAGTTATAAATAATAATAAACAGTATTAAAGTTTTCATTTAGCAACTAAATAAAGATTGCTGGATTTTCAAGACTGTGAAGTTATTTCAGGAAGGAGACAATCTAGACAGACACATTTATCATGTAACCTGCTCTGATTCAGATCTCTTATGCCTTACCGCAGTTCCTAGCCACAGACACACAATACAGCTCCATCTGCACAAGTCAAAGGTTTGAAGAGTCATACTGAGGCTATAAATAATTAGAAGTAAAAATAAATGAAATGTGAATTTTCATGGACAGATGTATTGGCCGGATTAAGTTTACAGGATTGACTGGAGAGCAGTGAACATGTTGTCTAGATGGCAGTTGGCTAGCGGACGCGTCCACAGTCAACTACCTTCAGCTCAGCCGTCCCAGACTTGATCCACGTGAAACCTATCTTTAGACATGCACAAATATTCAGTGACTGTCACAGACCCCTAAGCAAAGGGAATGTGACTGAAACATGAGGCAGGAAGACCTGCAGACAGGAGCTAATCTGAAGGGCCTTAGATCATTCCCCAGCAGGCACTTTCATATGATTTCGCATGCCTGCCTCCTATCAAAAACCTATTTAGATGTTACCACTTAAATGGTAAGTAAATATTGAAGATCACAGGAAGTGCGTTGCTCACTAAAAATCTTTTAACCGTTTTCAAAACATGCATTCTTTGCCATATAAGTTACTTTATACAACCACCAATACAGGTCTTGTTGCCAGCAGTGCTTAAAAATAGCTTTAGAAAAATTATCAAAATAAAGTCAGATGGTCCTGATAACTGATCAAGACTGACATCACAATGGAGATATGTTTTCTTTAAAATCATATTTAAGTAGTTGTTATGAAGAATAATTGTTGGCATCTATAAAAGCTGCATAATAAAAATAAATACTTTCAGTCATTTACAATAAAATTAAGAAATATACATTTCACTTAAACAGGTAACAATACTTTAATGGATTACTTGTTAGTCACTGTACAGTCCTGAGCATGTTTTTGCAGGCATAATTTAGGTTATCATTCCTCCCCCACAAGTCCACATGACATATGCCAGCTGGAAGAAAACTTTTAATACTTTTGAGAAGCAGTATCTTAATTTAGCTTTGGTAATTATCTGTGCAACTGTAAAAATCTTTGATTTGCTTTTCACACACCACGTAGATTAAGGCAGGCACTGCTGTTACTACGATTCCTCCATCACCTTTTGACACTGATAAAGCAAACCATCCGGAAGGGCAGAACAAGGCGATCTGAACCACAAAGCCAGCATCCCTGAGTGAGTACGACAGTGCAGCAGACAGGGCACAGATGGAAGTAGCTGGCATGCCAGTATTCCCTCATTACCTTAAACAACAGAGGCCACAAAAAAAATTTAACAATTAGCAAGTAACAATAGTTACAGTATGGGTCACCAAAAAATCTATCCTTCTCTCAAACTTCATTTCTGCTGTTCTCTTCTACTCTTAACCCTACTCCTCTAACACGTCACCAAAAATCATGCCTCCTGCATGCAATCCCAGCTTCATATTTTTCATACGGCTTCATTCCCTTTCTTTGTCCTGTCCAAAACTCTTCACAGTGCAGCAGTCTGCTCCCTTGTAAAATTTACTGTTTGCTGTACACTCATACCTTTACATCAGTCTTCACATAGACCCCTGAGTAAGGCAAATATAGTCCATAGGACAATGCTCCTGTGTTTACTATGCTCCTAAACGTTCCCTGCCTTAAACTGTAAGATACTTGCTTCCATGCACTTATTTTCCTGGGACAAATTATAGGTTATAACCAACCTTATAGTATACTTTCACTCACCTATGATGTCAACTATATGGAGCTTCAGCTTCTGTTGCAGTGTATTCAGAGCTGCTGAAAGGGAATCTTGAGGAGATGACATTTTTATATTCTGTTTCACATCATTGGAAAGGGATAACCACAGCTTCCCGAAGTCCTCTGTAGTCATTTCCATTGGCCTAAAAGTAAGTGCACCGCACAGCTTAGCAAAATAAGATACATTATTCAGAATATATTTGGTCTCCCAAAAAATCCTATCTGGAAGCAAATGGACAACAGAGTGAGCAACGGGCAAATACAGATTAGTTTAAACAACATCCTCCTCTTCCCAGCTTAACATTTAGAAGTTTCTATTCCTTCAGATTTCTAAATTTAAGAAAAATACATTATTCTATGTAAATGGAAGACCAAAGTGAATGGCCTTGAGATATTTGCCCACTGAAAGACATCGAACGAGTTCAATGAGAGGTAGACTTTATTATGGAAAACAAGGTGGATTTCACTATAAAACACAAAAGTCTACCAGAAAAAGAACACTTGCTTTTTCTACTGCTAAAATAAATGCAGTGTTCAAAAATGAAAAGAATGAGCTTTCTTCTTCCCCTGCAAAAGTTGTCATCCTTTTCTTATAATGTATGGGTCTCTGTACTCAAATCACTTATTTCAGTTTGACATGTTTATATTATGCCATATTTTAAAACAGCAAGCCCTTCTGTTCACTCAGTTCTGTTCACCTCCTCAAATACACATTCAAGACTATTCTAACCTGCAGCTAATGTCAATATTCTCACTGTTTGTACTTCTTCCTGGAACTTTGCCACTTTTTTCTAAGTGTATAAATAACCATTTACTGTCTTTAACAGTCATCTCAATTAGATTAAGTTTAGCTGCTCAAGATGAAGCCTTAATTTTCATAATCAATACCCAAATCATCCTGCCCTTGTCTAATACTTATTTGACTTATTTAAAAACTACAGCTTATTTTATTTACCTGATGAAGTCCAACAATGATAAAGTTATTGAAAATTCAAGGCGAGTTTCCATCTCTGACTGGTAATTAACGGAGCCAGAAAGAATTCCCTGTGTACAGATTTTGTCCATCCACACACATTTCTGGCAACATTCCACATTTTGAGCTTCAATTACAGGAAACTGGTAGGTGGTACTCTCCAAAATCTATATAATTTTTTAGAAGGAATATAGAATAAAAGTCTTGCTGTCAAGTTGTATAAGTGGCTAAGATACAGGTATATAATTGTGTAAGTGCCTTTTATTTCAACTGATTTTTCTTGGACTGTTTGGCAAGTGAACAGAGCTACCATTTCTCAGCTCTCATCAAGGATAAATCAATCATTAACATTACATAAGTTCTATGACAATGAGAACAGTGAAGAAATTATCTCCTTCTGCCAGTTGGCTCCCCCCCCAATAATTGCTCAGAGAGGTCAAGAACTGATGACCAAGAACCTGAATTTGGTAGTTCAGTCCCAAAATAAAGTAATACACAAGAGCAAGCAACACTGCAACATACTCCAGGCTATACACTAAAAGCAAGAAGATGAGAAATCATCCCTACTAACAAGGATAATTTCAAAATTACTCAGCAGTTCCTGGCCTCTCCAAACAAACTAGTAACACAGATTCTATCTGTGGTAGTGGTCTGTGTGGAAACTTAAGTGAGTTACAAGAAAAAAAATAAACATGAGATGCCCACTTTCTATCAATGCCTTGACAGGTTTGATTCAAGCCAGAAATGGGAAGGAAGGAGACTTCATAACCAACTAGCAGTTCCTTGATTAAGTCAATTCTAAAAGAAACATTCTGCTTAATTCTCTTTATGCAGTTACCACTTGCTAAGTGTCTCCAAGGTTTCACAATTCTGTGCTTCTTTCAGCAAAATCTGTGGATAGTCATGCCGATAGGCAATTCCTAAATAGCTTTCCAATTACTTAAATGAAGTTTCAATCAAGACTATCACATGCTTTTACCAACCATAGTTAAATCCCACACGTAGCATGTAGCCAATGTCAAAAAATAAACTGATCAACTCCTCTCCACCATCAACTGAATGCATGAGAACAAAAACAAAATATGACTTGTCATGGTTTAACCCCAGCCAGCAACTAAGCACCATGCAGCCGCTCACTCACTTCCACCCCACCCAGTGGGAGCGGGAAAAGAAGTAATATTTGTGGGTTGAGATAAGAAAAGAAAAGAAGAAACTAATAATGACAATGATAACACTAATAAAATGACAACAGTAATAATAAAAGGATTGGAATGTACAAATGATGCGCAGTGCAATTGCTC
>JAVJGG010000002.1:10587380-10603177 GCA_035590195.1 Aviceda cuculoides | reverse complement strand
AAATAGTGACTTTGCAGTGTATCACTAAAACATCTGCCGATGCTTAGTATTTGTAGACAGAAGTACTATATTGGATCTAAGTGAACCTTCCCATTTGTTCATGAGCCTAAATAACATTTTGAGTCCACAGCATTATGTCCATATATCACTGCCTGCTTTGCAAACATAATTGACACCTTGGGCGATAAATCATTTTCAATAAGACTTGCAAATCAGGATTCAGAACCAGCCACCTTAGCTGTGCTTTATGAATCAAAATGTAGTTTGAATGGCTTCTAAAAATTGTTTTGGACTATAACACGAACAGTCATTGTTAATACAAAGCAGAGCGCACTCTCCTTTGCAGCCCTGGAACTACCAAGGGGTACAGTCCCTTTCCCTCTTTTCCACTTCAGCCTTACACTTTCTTCTTCCCAGCAAAACGAAGCAGCAGGGCAAAGCTGTTGGACATCTGGGATGAGAGGTCTCCTGATAAAGGAGGAGGCAGTGCTAAGGAAGTGTCCTGTCCCATAAAGATGCAAGTAGGAACAGAGATCCAAGGGGCTTTGTGATAAACAGCATCCACAAAGATATTCAAACTCCACCAACCCATAAATTCAGTCATCTATAAACAAAGAATTTCAGTAAACTCAATGGACTCCCCTTCTAGAATATTTCTGAATATTTTACCTCACCTGTATCTTACCTCCTAGAACATTTATGAGCCAGTGCAAGATGCTAATCAGTACTTGTGATTAACTAAGAAAAAAACCAGCATTCCATAATTTGGTTCCTACAATGGCTTTCCTGCAAAATTGTAAGAACACTGCAAACACCAGAGTGCTAAATGGATGTTCTTCAGCAGTAAAGACCACTAATTTTGTTCTCAACACCTCAGTACGAAGCACTATTATGAGCTCAATCTGACATACAGTAGATTGTATCCCTCAACGGACTTTACATGCATGGAAAAAACAGTATAGAATATTCAGTTTCAACATATTTGACCTTGTTCATTTCTCCACCAAAATTTTGAATTTTCTAGCAGGCTTAAAGTGGAGGCTGTAGCTGTAATACTCAATTTACAATTATCTCAGAAAAGTGTTAGATTCTGCCAAACTACACATGCAAGCAAATGGACAATATTATTTATTGCATGCATTAACCTGCACAGTCAAAATCATCTTTTAAAAATAAGAATTTAATTGTAGATAATGCAGTGTATAAGACTCATTTTTCTAATTCCTCAACAGTGAAGATGAAGAATGCTTTAGAAAAGCTTTCCAACCTCAAAGAGAATCATTCAGAAGCATCTAAAAGAAATCCTTATGTGACTGCCTATAATAAAGTAAATGAGTATTTCTATGGCAAAAAAAAAAAAATTAAAAATGCACTATAGCTGAAGTTTTGTGGTTTTTTTAATAAATAAAAGCACATACTGCTGTCTTATCTGCATCTATACTAGGTAAGAAACCTGATTTGTGTCATAAAGTAAGTTCACAATGGTTATTATTGCAAACTATAATTCCACAGTCAAGACTAAGTGCTCAGTATAGTAAAGCTAGGAACCCTTTGCTTTCACTTTCATAATCCCCATAAATTTCAAATCCCATAGACCAGCAGAGATCATAGCGAAACATTCTCATCTGCAGAACAGCAACCTATATAAATGAACAGTTACACATACCAGCTAGACAGATGTGGAACTAAAATCTAAGTTGAACTTAGCTAGGTCTACAGACAAGAGACATATTAAGATAACATTACTTTAAGAAATAGTATTAACTGTACACTTAGATTTTTTCACTACCACTTATCAGGTAATGTATCAGCTATTTAATAAATGCAGTAAACTAACAGTCACCTTTTTCCTGAGACAGTTTCTCCTCTTGTCTCTGATGATGAGGCTTATATGGTGCTGCACCACGACCAAGTCCCTCAGCCACAAATCCATCCAGAAAAGATAAGGAAGCATCTACCTACACAGAATTAAGAAAAGTGAGAAAGCAATGAAAATATATTCTATACATGAGCCTGATGTTACCAAAGAATATTGCGTCTCATTAGCGAATCAGGATCTTCTGTCTCACATCTACCAGTAAAGCTGCTGTATTAGCAGAAATTGTTAAGCAAGTATGTTGAAATGGACTTAGAGCTAGAGGTTTATAACTTAAATTAACTCCTCCACTATTGATTTTTTTTCTCTAAACAAGAAAAAAAAAAAAAAAGCAGAGTGAAGTTTTCCCAAAATAGTTGATCCTAACGTTATCTGAAAATACTGAATTCAAAAAAACTCAGCAATATCAATACTATTTTCCATCATTTATTATAGACATTTCAGTGTAAAGATCAGTAGTTTCTAAACAGGAAGCAAACCCTTTGAATAAAAAAGCAGCATCATATCACTAAAGCAGGCCTAACTTCTCTTTTAAAAAAAACAAAAAATAAATTAGTGTATGAAACCATAATTTTGTTAAAAGCTACTCCAGCTTACTAACTAAACACCATGGTTCTTTATCTTTCAGTACAGAACATCACGACTCATCACATGCCTGAAAAAGTATGTTTCTGAAAACTCACTTTAAGCAGACTAAAGACTGGCACCAGTATTATTCATTCTGAAAACACTTTTTTACCGAAATATTCAACCCTTTCAAACTACAAAGAGGTTCACAAAGAACACACATTACAGATGTCTTACCACCATGGCATTGCAACTACCATCAAATGGAAGCAAGTTTCTCATCAGTGCTTTGTCTTCACACAAATGCTTCAATTCAAAGGCATATTGTCTCATGCAGGTATCTAGAGAGTTGCTGAATTCCTGGATTAGTTTGTCAACTATTTTCAAACAGGAGGTATGTGATGCTATCTTGGTGACTGCAGCCATTATCCACATTTTAGTTTCAGAAGTAATAACAGTCTTCTTCAGCAGGCTGTGTAGCTTCGTCAAAATAATTTCTGGATCGACATCTGTAACGAGGCTGGAATATTCACCCAACACCTATTCACAAAGAACAGACAAACTATGCATTTATTCACACAGAGCAGTATGTTCAGTTTTGAAATTAGAATGTAGTACTAAATAACAACACAATAAAATCCACCTCACATTCAAGAAACTATTATTTAAACATGTTCTAAATTATTTCTCTACCATTTTGTCTTTTAAATGTCAAAGGCTTGAAACCATCTTTGTGTCTACCTCAGCAGACTCCAACTTTTAGCTTCTTAAAAAAAAAAAAAAAAAATCAAAAAATCAAACAGCTGTCTTGAAAAGAAAGCTAAACATAGCAATTAGGTCCTTACAAAACATGATTTGCTCATACGACAGCCTCTTCCTTGGGTGGATGCTGAAGCCTACCCAAGTACCAGACAATACTAGCATAGCACTTGGCCAGTCACCTGTAAGGCTAAAAATGCATTTCTGGCCTAATTCTGATGAAGACAGAAAAGCTCTGAAGCATGCAGTCAGATTCATGTGGCTACTAAGCCATTCCAATCATCTGCCTTAAAGGGAGCAAGTCAACTTTTCCACAAACTATGATAAGCTAAGTAGTCCTCAGGCACCAAAAGAGGCCACTAGAAATAGATTTCAGCATATTATCTTGGCTTCAAGTAAAAATAGAATATTCATGACTAAAAATAAAAGTTAAAAAACATGACCACCTTTGACAGTTTCCTCGTATCTGTGTATTCAATTTTGACCATGTGTCTACCTTACCCAACTCATAACTTGAAGGAATTTCTGTGGATACAATGCATCCTCCTCTTCAAGTAATGCTAAATAAGACTGTACTGCATACATCCGTAGCTGATCATCTTCTTTTCTGTCATCAAATCCTAGATAGAAAGCAATACCATACTTTGCCTGAAATGCAAATAACATCTCCCAGCAAATATTTCAAAGTGCATTTTAAGTAAAAAAGGCAGATGATTAAGGAACACGTCTAATTCTTCAGAGCATTCAGAGTTACTCACCTTCAGCCAACAGCCTCAGAAAGTTGTTTGGGATATCAGGATGCACAACATCACCTCCAACTGAAAACACGGCATTCATTGTTTGGATGAACCACTCATTGTCAGGGGCATATGTGTCCAGACGTTAAGGAATTAAGTGCTAAGGCATAACTTTTTCTTTCTTTTTTAGTGTGCTTCCTAAAGAAACAAATTTTCCACAAATAAGCTACCCATCTTGCTCTCCCCAGTAAGTTGTGGGCCTGATGGTCAAACATCAGCTCAATCTAACTGAAGAGGAAATATTCCTGTATCTTTTATAAAGTGTTTCCTGTAAACTTCATGAAAACTGGCAGTCAGGTAGAGAAGTCTTAAGTTACTGCCCTGTTGAAAAAGCCTGCACATGAACTTAACAGCTATCCATTACATGCAATTTGCTGGCTTGTCAATCGATACATCTTAAGTTGTGCATGAATAAATGTTAAGAGTGAAAAATAAGAGTTTAAGTAGACTTCATACAGTAGGAATAGACATGTTCACACAAGCATTTAGCTCTGGAAGGCTGTCTTACTGTATTTTAAGTTCACACTTGTTCTGTCCTAGCTTTCCAGCGTAATCTTTTGAGTTTGTTTACCCAGAATCATTTGATCAATGATAGACTAGCTGTTCTTTTCAGCAGTGTTTTGCTGTTAATTTACTGAAAAATAACAAACATTTTGAAGTACTCTACAGAAAACAAAATTGCCTTTTTTATATATTTAAAATTTGATCAGCCTTTGCTGACTTCAGAAGTTAGCTTCTGCCTTCCCTCAAATAAATCCTGAAAATGCACACTTACTGAATTTTTCAACAGTACAGAAACATGAGTATTGTCTTATTTTTGCATACTGCATGACAACACACCCTTTTTTGTACACTACTCTGTGCCAAGCAGTGTACAAATAGGATAGTGAAGTAGCTCTCTGTTATAAAGAGCTTACAACTCAAATTATCAGACAATACACACAGAAGATCAGGCAGTGACAACTCTAACAGCAATATCCACCATATGCCAAATCCCTAATCATCACTTCCATCTTTTTGGCATAGTTAAAGAATCTTTTCTTTATTCCTATGAGTGTGTTATTCTTAAAATCCATATACCAGTGAAGAGTTCTCTGATACGAAGATCACTCCCACAACTACAGAACTGCACTCAGTGTGGCACTGCAGCATCTCTCTCCATACAGTGGTGTAAGACTTCAAAATTTTAATGTAAAAACACAAGCTTTTAATGCTAAACTCCAAAGACAAAATAAAGTCTTTTGAGTGCCATTACTTTCTCTCAGTGAAATACAAGAAACACTGTGGTCATTTTTGTATGCATTTTCTTTTGCATTTTTTTTTTTTGCATTTGGAAGAGTGGAAAGCACAGCTGTAGCACTTCCTTCTTCAAAAGATCATGAAAGATTCTTTGAAAGGTACAAATGCTACATTTGCCTGAGCTCTGACTCCAAAGTTTCAAAAAATAAAAGGATATTTCTCAGCTAGTTCAGAAAAATAAAAGGATATTTCTCAGCTAGTTCTGCTATTTTGCCAACTAAGTTGATGATAGCATATTCTTCTTTGCTTTCTTTTAAGTAGTCAAGCATCTTCTGAACTATGACAACTACATTCTGTCCATTTGTAATTCTATATAGAAGCTCTAAAGTCTGAAAGAGAAAGCAAAAAAATATATTTAATTGGCTCTGATGACTCAAAGGAAGCAGGCAAACAGAAACACTCTGGTATGATGCCAAATTGAGCAACTGTCTGTATTTGGCAAGTCTTAAATGAAATACACTGCTTATCTACACAGCTTGTCGCATGAGTGTTGTTTGCAACTGCTCTCACAATAACTGAGACATAATATGCCTTTTACGCTACTAATTTCAGAAAACCTATCACCCATCTTAAAAATTAAGTTAATTTTTGATGTTTAAAAATTCACTGACCTCCCTTTTAATAATGGGATCTGGATGGTCCAGACATTCAATTATTGTCATCTGGTGCTGAAGTGCCAGATTAGGATCCTGCTGGATAACATAGGTGAGAGCCTTTAAACCTAGAATATAAGTGATTGGAAATGACATAAGAGAATGTATACTACTATGACCAAATTAAAAACATCTTAATGAAATCAGGCATCCTTACCTAAGTATTTCAAATTAATTTTGGGTGACAAAACAAATTTTCCAATGCACTTGGCAGCCTTTTCAAGTAGTTCAGATTTGGGATAAATTGTATAAATTGTTTGGACACATTCAAACAAGATGGCTGCAGGGGGGGTGGGAAAAAAAAGACATAATTAATGTGTATTAAATACTTCTATAATGCAAAAATTTTTAACAAGCAAACGAGCTCACTAACTGCATCAAGAAACTGCAGTGCTGTCCCACCCCCACTGGATCGAACTGCAGAGTACCTACTGACTTAAGTAAAAACAGGATGAAAGACTATCTCCTTTAGCATATACATATTTTTTATTAGCCTTTGCCATTGTGCATACAACTTTCTGTCTTTACAGTTCTTCCAACCTTGAAGTCTCTTATAGTTGCTCAAGGGACTGGACTGGGATGATCTTTACAAAGCCAATGCGCAACTATAAAGGATTTGAGACAAAGTTTTTTTCAGTAATTCATATGATTTCTTAGCTACTACCAGCAGCTAAATCATCCCAAGAACATTCTTATTTAAAAAAAAAAGAAAAAAAAAAAAAACAAACAAAAACAAACCACCTTTGTATAGTTGTTTGAGAAAAAGCTAGAAGTAAGCTGAAGACACAAAAAGTAATTAATCCTTTGTGGCAGCAATTCAGGCAAAGATTCAGACCAAGTTACTCTCCCTGAGTTAATTGGCATTTAAAATCATGATGTAGTTTTCAGCTGTTCTTGTAATTCAGTCCCTAACCAAACTGTCCAATAGACAACCACCTACTCTTCATAAGCACTACAAAACTAAATCTGAGAAAGTCTACCACTACAAGCAAGAAACATGCAATAACCAAGGACTTTATGTAAGGAAGCAATTACTCCAAATTACATTTTACTTTTGTCTGGTATCATCAACTAAAATTTTAGGAAAAGCTTATCATATGTGAACATGAACTACATACCTAAATTCTATGTCCTTGTATAAATCATAATATACCGCCCACTTTGGCACCTTAAGCGCTTAAAACAAATTTAATGTTTAACTCCTAGCAAGTGCGAGTGCAAATTGACTGTGTTATAAGGCAACTCACCTCCCAATATCTTCTATGTTCTTGCCCAAAAGAACAGAAGCAATAAACCAAATACACTAAACATCTGGCAGGTGCTTCGTCACGTGTTATTTACTAAAAGAGAATACTTGCCCAAAGCTCCCCTTTTCAGTGCAAGTGAAGCTTACACAATACAAAATACATATCAACTAGGCATTAGACATCTAGAGTTTTATGCCATGTTCCTTTTATTTTTTCCCCCCAATGTTGTTTTAAAAAAGTCTCAATTTTCTTTCCATTCCATTAGAGTAGGTAGTTTGGCAACATCTATGGGACTTGACTTTAACAACAAAACAATGGGGGGGGGGAGGTTTATTAATAGTGAAACAGCTCTTAATATAGGGTTCTAAAACATCAGATTTGGGTGTCTGGGGAGGGGAAGGCAAAGAAAAATCCAATTAAATTGCTCAACTTTTTCTTGGAAAAAGCTTAACAGTGCAATTATTCCTTTTGCTTTATTCTAGCAACAAATACAGCTTTCTCTGCTAAGAATGTAATGAAAATAACATAGCCTTCTACCAAGCTCTAGAAATTTTAAATTGAGATGTGTGCCAAAAACATCTTTTCACAAGCATCACTATCACTGAACACCAGAGGTATAATTTTTATTAACTGTGGTTAGAGGAAAAGTCCTACACAGCTGTAAAGAACAGATGCTGTCACTCTTGCGCACTTTTTATTGCCTTTCTCAGGGCAGTGAAAAGATCTAAGCATTTCTATTAAACAGAGCTGTATCATTAGGATTTTTCTTTTATCATTTATTTCCACTTAAGCAATGTTCAGTAAGAGCTTTCATGAAGAAGATGACTTTCTATATTTAAGGACAAGGACAATGCAAGCAGGATAGAGGCTTTTGAATCAAGATGAATTCCCAATAAATAAAAATGTTTTACTTCAATAATAAAAAACTGCGCTGTACAGCAATGTATCACTTGTTTTACAATTTACTAGTTGGACACTTAAGAACACAGATGTTGTTTATTAAGAATATAATTAGATTTTTCAAAAGTAGTGCATAAGTATTTTAGCACAATCAACTACTCACATTTTCATTCTTTCCAATTACAGATAATTACATAAAATAACCTCACCCACCATATGTAATATTATGATTTATCTCTGCTCTTCTTAAAGATTCATCTAGAACGTCATACATCAATTCACTTGTCCTGTTTAACAAGAAAATAATTATTTAAAATTATTTGCAGCACTAACAAGCACGTAGTCTTATTTTGCCAAACAACTCAAACACTATTATTGAAATCTGTAACAAATCATTCATATCCACAGATTCACTTTAACATTGAAGAGCTCTATAACATGTTTCTAAATGGCATCCAACAAGATGTCTGCAGCTTTCGAAAGAAACATTTACCATATCACGAGAATAAAAACACTTCACTTGCTGCTTGTATAAAAAATAAAACATCAACAGGAAAAGGATCACAGACAAGTAGCTCCTCACAAAATGACACTACTTTTTGAAATATCTTTACTCTGGATTTTCACACGGTAATAGAAGTCCCAGCAAAAATGTATTTCAATATATTTCCACAATAATCAATTGTTTAGCCAATCCAGAAACCAAGAAACTAATTTTGCAGTTTAAAGGGTATCTACTCACTGTATTGGTTAATAACAAATGTATACAAAGTTCAACACTGAAATCCTCATATAAAAAAACCAAAACAGTAAGTTGTCTATGAGGTACAGGTCATGACTATTTTTTGTACCTTCAAAACATTAATTACAGAGAAAGATCTGGTTACCTTGGATCATCTTTTCCTAACAGCCCCAATATTCTTAGAAGCTGAATTTGTAACCATGGTGCTGGCACACTGTGATAGTTGAAGTCAATAGGGAGCTTCCCTCCCACTACCTGCTTTAGGATGGTTACAAAACTCCCAGTCAAGTCCTTGTACCCAGATGAGTTTTCCTACATAACCAAAAAGAAACACAATTCAAATATTTCAATACAGCACCTCAGAAGTAAAAATAATCCACAACTTGATTAAGATCAAAATACCTACACTAACAGTTTAATTTCTTTAAATCAAATTTGTGCTCTCATCCCACAACACCTGTAAGCTCTTCACTTTAAACCTATCCTATTTTCTTGAACATTAACAAAGGCAGTGAATGTAACTTGAAGGCAACAGTAAAAAAAAAAAAAAAAAAAAATTATAAGCAAATTTCAGGAAACCCTTTAACACACTATAGAAGTTAGATCCTCTAGCTCACTCTGCCAATGATGCTGAGCATTCAGATCATGTAAAAAGTGGATCTGTCAATCTAAATGGAGAGCTAGCACAAACGAACATAATACAGATATCCATGATCACATAAATTAACTTTTCTAACAATTACAAGTAAGTTTTTTCTGCAAAACCTCTGTACAATACACTGCGTATTTAAAGTAAATAGATAAAAAAAATACATACATACATACATATATATATATAAAAATACCTCCTAAGTTCAGTTGTGCTTCTAATTCTTTCCCTACCTTAATCATTTGAAGATAAATATGCAAAGAAGCCGCCATGACTCCAGCATCCCTGTCACATAAGGCTTTCCGGAACTTATCATGAATGTGCTGAACTTGATTAGGAGCAATGAGATAGAATTTATATAAAGCTTGAACAGCTTTTCTTCGGATGATTTCCCTGAAGAGAAATGAGATTTACACAAAACAAAATGAAGCTGCTTGTGTATTTTAAGTACTTGACTTAGTAAAACAACATGCACTTTTTATTTCTACAGCAACATGAAATTATGTGGCCAGCCATCAGAACAGCATCATTTGGAGAGAGATCAGAACCCATGTTTTACATATTCGATAACAAATGACTCTGGAAACACCATATAAATGAGGGAGTGACAAAGCAAACTTAAAAGCGTAGTAGGGCTTGATGTCAAGATTGATGAGTCAAAAGAATGGCCACCAAATACACAATGAAATTGGCCACTGCTAATCTATTGTGGTCACATGTGCAGTTCCAAAAAATACCTGTCTAGAAGTTACTTGAGTCAGTTCATTCTGCAGTTCACTTTGTAATCTACACAACACTTATAATGTTATCCTCTGTGTATGGGATATTATAAATTAAGAATCAAACAACTCAAGGGTATTGATATCTGCAGATATACTTTTATCAACAAAGTTTCTATAGAGAGCTTTATAAAAAAAAAGTATCAGTGAAGTACTTCAAGGATCCTGATCTGTTTCTCCACTTACTCTACAAACAACTCTTCATCCATGTATTTATTAAAAGGACTCCAGCAGATAAATTCAATTACATTTACCTATCAAAACTGGTTAACACCTATCCAATACTCAGTCAAGACTGAAAATAAATCAGACAAGAATCCAAGAGAAAAACTAGGAGAGGAACAATTTCTGAAGGTAATGATTAGAAAGACCAACTCAGACAAAAAAACACCAGTTTACTAAAACTACCTACAAAATTATGTCATTCAACCATACAAGGCCACTTGAAATTCCGTAAATGAATACATACTTAGAATGCTGGAGCTTGTCTTCTATTAGAGGAAGAACAGCTGGAATCATCTCCCGTGGAAAGATCTGGCTGACAACGGTTAATGCCATGCACACCTCTACTAGATTAGTGCTCTGTAAGTCCTGTTACAATCATTGAAATAAAAGTTATTTTTTATTTAGAATTTTAAATTCTGCACAGACATACCCCAAATCTTTCACAAGCAGGCTGGATCTAGCCCACCTACACAGCCCACCTACAGCAAGCATCCTGCTGCCAGCCATCTTTTTGTCTGCTTGTGTTCGAGAAGTGTCAGCTCTCACTGAACTAATCGGGTTCTTTTCTTCTCTTACACAGGAAGAAGGAACAAGCAGCTCCTCACACTCGTGTTATAGAACTACAATTGTATTTTAAACATATGCGAGATTAAGCCATAGAGCTACAGTCAGTGTTTGTTTACTGAGTTTGATAACTGCAAAACCATGCTGAGTCCCCAGTTAGACCAGTGGGATGAGTCACTTCTCATGGAATTCAACAGTATTCTCTAGTGCCTTTGATCTAGCCCAAAGAATTAAAAAAAAGAAAAAAAACAAGCTCAATAATACTGCCAATTACATATTTGTACACTGAACTAAGACATTACCTACTCCCTAAGAAGCGAATGCGAATTACACGTACTGTTCTACAAAAGAAAGAATAAAAATTCACAGTCTGTCTCAAATACAATTAAAAAGAGTAGATATAGCTCACTGTAACCTTAAATGAAAAAAGATGGATGAATTCATAAAATAGAAGAACAAATGAAACATGTAAGATTTCCAGCTGACATCATCACTTGCTCTGGCCATTTATCCCAGATAAGTTTTAGTCCTCATTTTGGTTTAGTTCTTTGTGGACTCTCATTTTTCACTTCTTTCTATAACCTTACTAGTTTCAAGTCAGACTTTTAAAGATCATAAAAGAGTTTTCAATCACAACAACAAAATAAGCATCACTTTCAGTCTATAATTTAGGTGACTTTGGCCTGCTGTAATATAACAGTAATCATTATGCAGAAAGTTATAAGTCACAATTGCTCCATGTAAGAGGCAGTAATACAGAAGATAACACCTATGAAATATTATTAGGTACCAGATTTGCAGTGTCACTCCAAAGCATATTTCTATTTTCTATCAAAATTACCAAAAGAACTCAAAGAAGCCAACAGATACTTGCTGTCAGCTAAAAGCAAAAGTTTACACTGATAATATGCATGCATGGCTGCTCCTGGAGTCAAGAATGTATACAACTGGTACATTTTATAAAGGAAATTTTATGGTACATCTCCTTTGAAAAAAATTCAAAATATGGCTTCAACAGTAGGATTGCCAAGATTAAATTAAAAAGCCAGGGAAAGCCATTTCGAATTTTGATTGCTAACCAGAGAACCAGCAACTTTAAGAGAGCAAGATAGAACTAATGAGTACATAGCTTAGATGTTGTGCGACACAAAATGGAAAGAACCGGTCCAAGTTTAGTTTACCTCCAGACCTCCAAAAACACTGTACCTTCACAACTGTGTTCACAAGTAGAAGTAGCAGTTCATGATTTTCATGTAGAAATAAAGAAACTGCCAAATAACCTATAAAAGAAAGCAGCCTCCATTACTACTTTCAAGCGATAAGCAACTTCAAGACAGAAAACTTAAGACTGTAATACAAGAAGAGTTAATTCAAACAATTACAAAAAACCAACAAAAAACCCCACTGTTGGATGACAGTTGCTCGTGTTTTAAATATCAAGATTTTCTTCTATTTCCAGGCAAACCACTTATACTTAAGTTGCAGTAAAGCTCAACGAAAACAGCTAAGAATTCATAAGCTGTGAGAAATAAGAGATATTACAATACTGTTATAACTGAAGAGCAGCCAAGAGCACCATGAGAAATCGCTTCCTGGAAAACTAGTACCTTCTCTGCATGGAGAAAAGTATATTACTTCTAGACTACAAAAATATAAATGCACTTCCTTATATCTGTTTCTCTTTTTAAAAAAAATAAAGTTCCATTTCAAATAAATTTTATGTTCAACTCTGAATTTACTCTTCTGTATTCACCACCCTATGCCAGAAACTCCCTTGTTATTTCTTAACAAGGAAGAAACAATTCCAGAACCCCAGAAAAGAAGCCTGCCAGAAACCTTCTTCTTCAAGACCTCCTTTCCTTTTAAACCAAGAGACTTAAAGGGGGGGGGGGGGGGAGGGTGTGCCACAAGTCATGACGATATTTGTATTACAGAGATGGATCTTAAAAAAGGTCTTGGCTCATTCAGGGCTTAAGGATCAAAATGAACAACTTAGATACAAATAACTGTACTGTCTCGGCTATCAGATTGATTTATCTGCTTGTGAAACTATGGGCTTGATTGGGTTAGCACACCTGCAAAAAAGTAGTTCGCTCTCATTCATTGAGGCTCACGCTCAGTGAAAGAATAACCTATCTTGATTGGATCAACTGACAACTCCTTAACACAAACTTTAGTATATTGCACCAAGAACAGACAAGGTTGTTGTCCTCATATATCACATATAACGGCAGAACAACAACAACAAAAAACAAAACCCACACACATACTCCTGATAACATCCTTTTAGCAGATCAAAGCTTAAGGGTGCTTTGTGTCCAGAAAAAAAAAAAGCGCTGCTTCACCAAAGCCTTCTCAAAAAGATCCCTAGTAGGGAAAGGTCTCAAACAGATTAATATCAAGACACATTGGTTCTTGACACTTACAGAGGTCACAGTTTTCTTCAAAACAGCTTACCACTTGCCCTCCCAGGTTTGGGGAAGATAGATTTTTCTTAATCCCTACCAGAGCACCTGTGCAGTGGCTTTCATTACTCAGGGATAAAGCAACTTTAAATCATCACTTGGAACGCATTCTCTCAGAAACTCCAATACTTAAGCGTTCAAACAAAGGATATCAAACAAGCATATCCCACAAGACATTGCCTTCCTTCTGTGAATGCAGACATAGCATTGCTTGGAGTTAAACCATTTTCTCCACAAACAGGAAGAAATGTCTTCAATAAGCAGTTGAATCAGCAACTGCAAGGAAATTCTCCAGACAAGGCAGGCTGACAGCTGCTTCAAACTGGCAGGCAAGGAAATCACAATGGCATGAAATTTCAAAGAAATCTGGACTAGCCTTTCAGATCTGCTCAGGAACTTCTGCACCTGTGCTATAAGGATCTCCCTATTTCCTACAACTGTTTCTAAACTAAAAAAAAAAAAATCCTACAAGCACCAAAACAGAAAATATGTCTGACAAATGCCTGACATTAACATGGTTGTCTAATCTTGTACTAGAGTGCTTGAAAAAGAAATCAGATCCTGACAGAAACTCCTTTTCAGCTTGATGTGTTTTTTAATAAAATTTCTTGTAAATTACTTGGTTACTGGTGCCACAATTCAAAGCAATGAAAGGACAACTGATGATTTAAAATAATTTCCCCTGCCTTCTGTTCCACGAGCACATACAGAGCAGCTCATAAACTATAGGAGTGAGACTGTGAAACAAGACCAAGAAAGTAGAAAAACATTTTAAGTAAGTTGCATTTTTACATGAATTATAAATCCTAAGAAACTTTAAAAATACAGTTTGAGAATATTATTAAGGCTACAGCTCTGTGCACATACCAACTCTTTTCTCCAAAAGATTTCCTTGCTGGGCAAGCTTGATTGCATGGATATATCCAAAGGAAGACTCGTACCCTAGCATTTCACAATAGATGAGTCTCACCATACATTCTTTCATCAGTCTCTGAAAAAACAAAAATAAACTAATGAGAATTCTAAGTCAGCCATGTTTTATGCTCTTCTGCACTGCTCTAATGAAGTAGAGGACGTCATCAGATAGAAACATATGCACATTCACACGCATTTTCTAAAATCAGGGTACTCATAATTTTTCCTTTGCTATGAACCTCTTCTGCAAATCAGTATTAATTTTTGACCATAAAAGCAGAACTCCCCATATACTACCCTTAAGGATGTTAGCTTATTTTGATGAGCAAGCATGTGACCAACAGTAGATTAATCATGACTAACATAAAAAAAAAATGAATTATCTGAAGTGTTAGATGATCACACTGCTAATAAATTTTTTAAAATTTTTTTTTTTAAATTATTTTTTACCAATCGCTACACTGACCTAGGATGGGTTTTCACTACGTGTGAGGCAAAATTTTACCTCTCCCTTCAAAAATTCTCACTCATGGGACTGAGACATGCATTAACTGACTCACACAAGAATATATCAACTCCTGCAACTCAGACCTGAGCAACAGTGCATACAACAAAGCACAGCTTCTTCACAGCACAAATTAATTGTAAGAACAACGCCAGCCTGCAGAGAACATTATTTGACGGAAGCAGTTCATCACCTAGCTTTTTTGCCCGCGTTATTTCAGAAACTACAGCATGACAGTCTCTGGGCACCATATTATTACAATTTGTTCACATCAAGCCAAATCACAGTGTCCTCACTATTTTAACCGTGCTGCAAAACCACAGACATCGGTACCCTGTAATGCTGATGATAAAGCACCTATAATGCGGATAACCTGTACGCTCCAGCCAGCAAAAAGAGTGAGAACACGGTTCTCTTCACCTTTGGTCTGCTGTAACCACTAACAGAACTTACAAGTGTTGTGGTGGGGGCCGAAACTGTTGCTTTCAAACTGGTTAGTTCCTGCTGGATTAATTTTTCTTCTTCCTAGAAAAATGACAACTTATTTTAATCTCGCACAGAGTTTGGAGGCAAGCAAAAGCCAAGGACGACACCTTAATTTAACAGCGCTCCAGAGCCTTCCCAAAACCAGCGTACACCTCAGCGGCGGCAGTGGCACCCGACTGGCTGGTGTCAGGCACAGAAGGCAATAAATACTTCGCGGCCGCGCTTTCCCCACGCCGGCCCCCCCGTGGAGCAGCCTCACGCGGCCCCCCGGTTTATCGCCGGATTCCGGAGCTCGGCAAGACCCAGCCCGCCGGCTGAGGGGAGACGCCGGCGCCCCGGGCCCCACAGCACAGGGCACCGCACCGCCCC
>JAVJGG010000002.1:10535775-10581079 GCA_035590195.1 Aviceda cuculoides | reverse complement strand
GCCAAAGTGAAGAGATAGGTGCCGGTAGAGGGAAAAGCTCTGAATTTCTTTCAGTCTTTTCCGAGCAACGTTTTCATCCATTCTACAGCAGTTTCTGCACAAGTCTCACTCGCTCGCTCCCCGTCTCCTCTGCTATTCTGGATGTAAGAGATTTTTAATCTCTTGGTTGTGCCAATCCGATTATTGCTATTTTTGTCAACCTCTTACAGCATTTTTTTGCCCAGTTGGTTTACGAGTTTTCTCATTGGAAAGGGGTTACTGAGTGTATCTGTATTTCTCTTACATATTTTGCAGAACCTCTCCCTCTGCCCCAAACAATCATGCTTTGTTTAAATGTTTGATTTCTTAATTGTATTCTCATTCTTCTAGGAACATTGCATTTTTTTACAAGAACTAGCAGTTGGCATCATATTTAAGACACTGTGTTTTATGGGCGAAAATTATAAATTAAGAAAAAATGTGCTGTCTCTATGTAGTCGCATGCATCATATAACTGAGTATATACGTGTGTGTGTGTTTATTCTAGATAAAGCTATACACAACAGACAATTAAGTGTAGAAAGACCTTTGGAGGAACAGGTAAGTGAAATAAAAAATACTTACAATGGGTTTTGGTTTGGGTATTCCCATAATATTTTGAGCCTTCAGGTACCAGATCCATGAATATCCTAATGGCTTAACAAATGACTTAAAGATAGATTTGTCAGTAAAGTCAATATTGATGGGGTTGGGTACAAAATAGAGTTTCAATAATTTTTAAGAACTGGCATATAGAGTTTTACTGTCCAGCATTCCAAAAGCTGGTTGTTAGCTCCAACAGCTCAAAGGTGTGTGTCAACCCTTTGTATCGACATCCTACAGGAATATAGCGGGAGCTTGGATTGAAGAAGGAAGATGTATCTGGCATTTAACTTGAAATGGAAAGTCTATCGCAGCTTCTTGTAATGTCTGATTCTGATCAGAGGATGCGGTGGTACTGACAAAAAGTGCCAAGCGCTTAATCATGGTCTACTTATGAAGGCAAACTCCTTACTAAGAGCGAAGATCAGGCATTAAGGCTTCTGCTGGTACTGATAAATTAAGAGATCACACGTTTTAGTGTATTTATTCCTTCTGCCCGTTTGTTGTTTTGTTTGTTTGTTTTATTTTTGTATATCAGATTGCTGAAGCTGAGGCAGACAATAGGAAAATAGCTCCCACAGGTAAAACATCTTTCCTGGTTTTACAGCAATATTCATAATGGTATTCGGAGAAGTGTAAGATTTTATGTCATGTGTGCATTGATATATTTTCCAGAAAATAAGCCAGAGTTCAGGAATTATTCCTTTGTTGATGACCTGAACCTGCTAAAATCAGTGGCAGAAAGAGAGAGGAATGAAAAGGAGAGGGAGTCAATTAGAAGCTCTTTGTATGAACAGCAGCTGGCCATTGATGATGCAGACTCCACCAAGAACCGCAGGCTTGTGGATGACTATGACTCCACTAAAAGTGGGCTGGATTATAAATTCCAAGGTATTCTATAATCAACTTTCAGTGACTTTTAGGTTAGACTTCTTTGCAAACTGATTGCAATCATGAATGTCGCGCTTACCGCTAAACATGAGCTCTATTTGTTACTGGAGTGCAATTTCAATTATTTCCAGTTGTGGAAGCTTGTCATATTACAGTTAGGTTTTGAAACACAATGGAAAAGAATTGCTGTTGATTTTCAGTCTTCTTCCGTGGAGGAAAATGCAACTGTGTAATTTGCATTATGTTTTTTAGCAATTTAGATTTGATGGAAGGAAAGCGGGACATTTTTAAATGAACATATATTCTGGTTTGAAAGCAAGAAGTACTTTCATAGAGATCTAAATCACATATTATTGTTCCAAATGTTATGTGCACTATTAGATATTTCTCCTCATCACAAAGCTAAAAGAAGTTACTGAAGGCCAAAGAATACTTGCCTTTACTACAGGAGTAGTTAATTGACTTGCAGTTTAAGTGAGTCCTCTGAGAGTTGCTAGCAGCCTTTAACTCAGGATATTTTTAATTATATCAAAGTATGCTGATCACAGACCAAAGCTTACTCATCATGTTCACTTTCTATTGGTCACAATGATATTATTCGCCGTAAGTAATGATTACATAATTAAAACTTCATTTGCTGAAATCCGAACAAGAAGATAGTGTGCTGTTTGTCATGATCTGTTTTCATCTAAGTGGCCCTACAATGAAAGTAGATACTGAGAGGTTGCATATAAACAGATATGTGAGCAGCGTTCTCTCATTCTTACAATTTTTTCTGTAAACAGGAGAGTGTGCTCCTGATATTAATCTCTGCTCTTTCAAAAGTGCCAATCAGAAAGACATTTTTCAGATGTGAAAAATGGACACAAAGAACTTTTGACTGGGACTGATGTTGTGGATTCCAAAGTGTATATTAAAGTATATTCCTAATGTGTCTAAAAAGTGCAGCTTTGTTCTGAAGAGAAAAAGATGTGGGCACATATTTTTTTACAAGATGTCTAATCCAAATGAGTTAGGACAGTCAGCACACAGTTAAACTTTAATCCTTTTAGATGATCCAGATGGCCTCCATCAATTAGATGGCACTCCTTTGACTGCTGAAGACATTGTTCAAAAAATTGCTGCAAGAATTTATGAGGAAAATGATAGAGGAGTGTTTGACAAGATCGTTTCAAAACTTCTAAATCTGGGGCTAGTAAGTATCTTGTTAATACTTCAATTAGCTGTTTTGTGGGTTGGTTTAATGCTCTTTTAAAAAACAGTTTGGGTGAACACTGTGTCCAGCTAATAATGCTGACTTGAATGAAAATGAATGGGATTCAGGCTCCAGGCAAGCTTTTTGGCTTATTTGGGCACATTGGTTTAGTTCTGCAATAACACTGCTGTTCCTATGATGGCTTTGTGACAAAATAGGCCAAACTGTGGAATGTTTCTGATGTTGAGGAAACATTCACTCATTGTAGTCCTCGTATGTCTGCCCTCATTTTTCCTTTAATTTGTCTTCTGATTCTCACTGAGTTCTTTTGTATTGTCAGTTTCTTTGGATGTTTATGGGGAAAAGTCTGAGCTCATTCCTATCCACCTACTAATTATTGTCATCAAGAGACATAAATTGATGCCGGTTATTTGAGGATACATTTCTCATTGTTACTGATTCTTAGGAAGACTGGGTTTTTTTGTGACCTCTAGATGTCTCAATGGTTTTAGCCATTGCAATATGGGATCCTTATATTTTAAAATACTAACTTTATCTTTTCTGCACTAGATTTTGCAATTAGCTATTGCATGCTGAATCCCACTGATTGCAAAGGGGGATGTGGGACAGCTGCATGGTAGAATTCTCACTGTTACCAAGCGAAGAGAAAACAATTTGACTATGCCGTAGAAAGCTGTTTGCTTTTTCCCTTTCTGTATGACTGTATTCTGTTGTAGTTATTCAATTGTATATAAGTATGTTGGAGAACATATGTATTTATACCCCCGCACACACATATATACACATATAGGTATTCCGCACTTGCAGCTCCGTCTTTCAAGCTGGATTCCACTGTGTTAAGCCCTATATGGGTTTGTTTTCCTATTGGAGGCTCTGTGTGTGGGTGAGTGTTTTTTGTGTATACACACAAATCTGATATGTGTTTGTATGTGTGTGTATATACATTTATATAAATATAGACATATATATATCTATATGTATACACACACACACACGAGTGAAGGTATTCCACCTAATTTGTCTGTGCTCAGCTTTGAAGCAAACATATTTGAAGCAATCTATTTACAAAGCTCAGGTTTTATATTGATGTTTAATCTAGGAGACCCAAAATGTTCTGTTGTACTCTGCACAAATATTTTAACAGATCACAGAGAGTCAGGCCTATACCCTGGAAGATGAAGTGGCAGAGGTTTTACAACAGCTAATTGCAAATGAAGCAAAGGATCGTGAGAAGGAGTCTGAAGATTTTTATTACCCTCCAAGCAGAGCAGACAGTGATACAAAAGAAAAGCAACAGGAAAGAATGGTAATTTCTTAGCTAATCGTTTTGACTCACTTGCCTAATGGTACAAGTAGACCAATACACAGCTTTGCTTTAGGGAATAATTAGTTCAATCTGGAAACTAAAGGTGTTCTTAAAGAAATTCCATCAGACAGAAAAATTAATCATGAGTTACTTTGAGGTTTAAGCCAGATGCCAAATTGAAGTAGCTTTGAGAAAATAGTATAGTCTTCACCTTGTAATTGGGAAAATGTTGGCATAAGATTATGATGGTATTTATTGCTCTATTCACTCTATCCCCAAAAACATTATGCTTATAGATATTATTTTTTAATGTCTTTTTTGGAGACACCAAGCAAAGCTGATCAGGATAGTTTCATTAATGGAGAAATTGATGATACACTGGATAACACATGGTCATCCTCTAATATCTTGGAAAGAAGAAATGAGCTGCCTTCTGAAGATAATTTTGAAGACCTCCAATATTTTCCAAACTTTTACGCACTATTAAAAAGTCTTAACTCAGGTGAGTTCATCATGTGTTTACAGGAATATTTAGGAAAAAATTAGAAAATTAAGATTCTCTCTGTTTTCTCCTACTCCTTTCCCTTCCCTTCCCCACAGCTTTCCTAGTTGCAAGAGACCAGTGCTTTATTGAGTATGGCAAAATATTGGGAGGAACAGCACTCAGAACTGCAAACTGTGGGACCTAGATAGCCCTTCCCATCTTGTGCTGTATGATTCAGGAGTCCTGAATTCTTTTCATTCCCATAATGGCATGATGAAAAACTGGCAAATTGTTTTTCTAGAGATCTTTCCAGTAACATCCATGTCTTCTAAGCCAACAGAGATGCAAGTAAGCTACAGTAGAATCCTCACAGTGATGGTACCAGTAAATGAGTCTGAGCCTCCCAGCCTTTTCACAAACCACAGGTTTGCTGTTTATTGCAATGAAAGCTCTGCACGTCTCTTCCTATTCCGGTGCTAGACATCATTGCCTTCCAGTTATTGCAGGCAAGATTGTGGCACCTCGCCACAGCCCCTTTGTCAGCACACTTTACCACACGCCCACTCTCACTCTCTGCAGCCGGTATACCTTCTCTCTCCAGCACAGTCAGCAACAATTTATTCTGTAGATTCCTTGTCCTGCAGGAACCTTAATCTTGCTCCAAACTGCCCCCATAAACACCTGAGTGGAGAGCTAGAATGAAAAACCTGAGGGTATATTTTGCTCAAGTCCAACCCACCAACTTCGTATTCTTCTTCCTCTTCTTTTCATTTTCCCATGGTAGTTTTGCATGCTAGTTCTTCTCCTTTTCCAACTCACAAAGCAGAAAGGCATGCTGGGTTTAACAGGTTATCAAGCAAATAGAACCAGGTCCCACTGGCTGCACATCTCTGCCTTGTCTCCTGCTTTATGCTGTTCACCTGCCGGCTTGTATCAAGATGGGGGAGAGGGGATTCAATTGCATCCTACAGATGTGTGTTAAATTGCAGGCAGCAATAAAAAACCTGTTCAGCAGCTCTCCAAAGGGGCTGGCCCTCTGCCAAGGCTAGGAGTATGTCTCTGACTGTCCCTGTCTGACAGTGCCCCTGGCTCTGTTGGGTCCTTCAGTGATAACCTGGGGTGCTGGAAGAGCTTGTGTAATAGTGTGATGGGGGAATTTCATGCTGCTAATGCAGAAATAGCAGTAATATTGTTCAGCCGATAAACACTGTGGAAAAAGGTGAGAAGCGGTGATCGTGAAGAGAGTCAGAGATATGTATGGGCAAGAAAGATGGATTTTTATAATGAAAAATCATTGTTTGTATCCTATTCTGGAGTCATGATCCTCCCAATCATGTAATATTATGTTGTCCCAGTACCTGAGTCATCGTCTTCTACATGGTAACAATCTCATTTGAGACATTTCACATTTTTGTCATTGAAACTGTGGATCTTGTAGGAGAAAGGATCTCTGAGCTGTATTCCTCATACAGAGCCAGACTGGTCTGCTAAGTAGTTCACAGACAAATAAAAGAAAAAGAGACTGTAGAAAACTCTGTCTATATCTGCCTTCTGACCAGCAATTAGAACTCTGTCAAGTCACTTCATCTCAGTATGTTTAGTGTTCTTATCTGTAAAATGGAATTAATACCATTTGGCTTCCATAACATAGACCTTCAAGACAAAAAGCTATAAAGAAGAACTGAACCCTGAAGTTTTGAAGTATATTCAGCTGTACTTTGCAGGAGCAGTTTAAAGGGAAACATATATAGGAGTTCTCTTTGCTAATACAGCACAGCATTTTCTTTTTAGTGAGTAGGTCATTTTTTATGCATGATGTTTGTGCAGAGTTTGCAGAACTGAGTTTTTCCAAGTTGCCTGAAGTCTTTGACTAGTTTTGCTTTATCCCCTCACACAGAGACGGAGGCAAAAGAGAAAGAGACCTTGATAACTATAATGAAAACCCTGATTGATTTTGTGAAGATGATGGTTAAATATGGAACAATCACACCAGAAGAAGGAGTTTCCTATCTGGGTGAGAGTACATACTTTATGCAACAGTGTTATTAATGCTATGTTCTTACTCTACCAACAGTGATAATTATATTCTCACCTTCCTTGCTCTTATGAGTCCTGTTTCAGACTTGTTCGTTCAAAATGTTAAAGCTGTACTTCTAAATGATCGATTATTCATTATAGCAGTGCGGAATTCCATACAGCTTTAATATTTCTATCTAATGAAGGAAAGGTTATTTATGAGATATTCATTTAGAGGGTTATTCCACTTTCACACCTGTGAAGTGCACTTGATTTCAATGGCTTTATGTCAGCAGAAGATCAGTGTTTTGCTCAGTTATATTGAGGTGGATCAGGTATCTGCATTTTCCAAAAAGAATCCAGCACTTCAGCACCTTTAATCTGTCATCTGTAAGTAGCTAGAGTAGACGAGACCTAATGCTATGGTATTCTACCAAGCAGAACTCCTTCCATCTATGAAAGTGTTACATCTTGGCACAGGGGCAGGTTTTAAAGCACTCTTTCCTGGAACCATTTTAGAGTCTGTGGCTATGCAGATTTTGTAAATTGTTATAATTTCCAGAAAAGGGATTTAGGAACAGCCTGGTTTGGGGTTTTTGTTTTGTTCTGTTTGGTTTTGGTTTGCTTTGTTTTCTCACACACTTGTCCTGGCTTTTACTAACTCCTTTATATTAACTGTTGGTAGCCTTTCTACTAAAACAAGCAGAGCTACGGAAGAAAGGCGTATCTGCATAAGCTCTGCACAACCCTTTCATTTTTCTGAAGTATTCCTGGTTTGAGTTAGCCTGAAAAGTTTTTGTTTACATCAGGGCAATTTCTCAGCTTAATAAATCAGCCTGTCACAGAGATAGGACTGGCAATGATCTTTCATGACTTCTGCTGGCTTGTTTGATAGGGACCATTGCAGATACATGATTGATTGATGCAACTGTAACTGTACAGATTGATTACCAATTACTTGATTGATCAATTACAAAAATCCAGTGGATCATGATTCACATTCAGTACATGATTGCACCTCCTCTCTAAGGAATTCATTGTATCTCTGACCAAGATTATCCCTTCATTTTCTGTAAGAAGTCCTTGAATTTTGGAATATTTGGACAACTTTATTTTTTTATTCTCTGGCTGCCTGTACATTTATTTCTCTGGCTGCCTGTATGTTTACAGAAAGATGCACACAAAGAAACGGTTGATTACAAGCACAGTGGTTTCAGTGTCACTCTACAAATAAAGATAATATGGCTTGAGCAGTTATTGCCCACACTGATAGTGGTGTGCCAAAACCTAATAGGCTAAATTCATTCCTGACGCAAGACCACTCAGATAATGGAATTACACTAGGGATGTGTTTTTCCTGCTAAAATTCAGGGCAGTTGTTCACATTGGCTTTACTTTGAGTAAATAAATACTGTAACCCTGGAAACAAATTGCCATGATGACGTAGTACAGAGGGCAGGGATTAGGTTAAGAGTTTCAAAGGTCTGATTTAGTCTGGATTTAAAGTAAGACTATCAACTGATGTATCCAGACCCTGCCTTGCAAATGAGTGATTTATGCAGAGATAGATTTTGTATTCCATCAAAGCTACTTACTGTAGTGGAAAAAGCTTTCTCGTAGGTCTCAAGTTACTTCTGTGGTATTCTTTTTTTAGACTTGCTGTTGAGAAATTACTTTAAAGGTGACCATTTATTGAGCTAATATTCTCAAATATTCAAGAACAGCAAGCACAGTAGAATCTTAGCTTCTTGCAGTATCCACAAGCATGGTAGCAGTTTTATTGTCACCCTTATTCAACTAAAAGTTACAACATAACATACCCAGTAATACTTGAACAGGTACTGAGTTTCTTGGTGCAGTTCAGGCTAAGGGATTGATGCACAGCTGTGTTTATTTATAGCAGATAAAGGAATTAGTATGAATGTCTGTCAGAGAGAAGAAACAATTAAAAAAATTGGCAGCTTTTAGTTGTTCCCTCAGTCCAAAATCAGTGAGCAGATCCCATGCTAGTCAGTGGAAAATACCAACTGGGTCTGTGCAGATGGATTATACCCTGTCTCTGTTTTATTACAGTAGGAAACAGCCTAGACTACTTTTCCCCACTCTGTGGCTGAAGCCATGCATAGTCTGCGTCCCTGAATTATACATTCAAAATAATAAATCATTTACTGAATCAAGTCACAAGCTTTTGTGCCTCTCACACAGATGCAGAGACAGTAAATTTGAATGCATATACCAGTAACAGCTGGTTTGGGATTTGGAAACCACAGCATTATGTCATCATCATTGTATCCTACTCTAGGGGATAGTATCTTGCTTCTGCAGTGAATGATGTTATTAGGTTTAGCTTTAAGTTACAAAGGATCTAGGGACAGTGTGGTGCAAGAAAAACATGCACACACACACAAATGCAAGGAAGAGGAAGTTCATGTTTTAATACACATATTCAATAATATGTAAAAGCTTTACATATGCTAAATGTAATCTGTAGCATAGAACCCAGAAAGCCAAAAACAATATATACATATATATGGAAGAGGAGAAAAAGTACTGCCTACCTTTTACAGTACGTATTCAGAAAGTAGAGCTCTAGAGGCATCAAAGAGAGGCTGTAAAAAACTGATATAAAATGTATGTTCAGCTGCAATGCATCACATTTGATAATTACCCTGCTGGTGGCAAAATGCCACTATCTTCTATCACTCTACTTTCTTAATGATGAATGCTGTACTTTGATGTACTGGGAGCAAATTCTTCTGTGGAGTGAAAGCCTCATGATATGTTTCTATCCCGTTCAAAGGCTTTCAGAAATCTTTCTAGAAAGCCTATCTGCCCTCTGAAGATTGAAAGCTGCTTTAAAATCATTTTTGCAATTAAAAGAGTGGACAAACATTGTTGGTACAGAAAGCATAAGGTAATTAATCATATGACATAGGATCACAGTTACACAGGTGGCTTGTGAATTAGATCCAATGGTGGTATCAACTTATCCAGCTATGGTTTGGTTGTCAACATCCCGCAAATGCTGCCCAAACAGCTGAGCTCTCCTTGCTTGCCCCAACCTGCTAGAGGCACAGGCTGTTATCACTGAACAGGTTGAGTATTGGGAAGGACTTAGGACAGTTATTGAAACAATGATTACAGTTGGCAAGGGTGCAGTGACAGAGTGGAAGGAAAGAGTTGGAATATCTGCACATAATGACCGGTGGAAAGCAGCAAGGAGCTTTCAGAGAAGTTGTGACTGATTCAGCGTAAAATATTTCATTATTTGTAGCATTTATACTGTTTCTGTTGCATAAATAGCTGATACTGAATTTTCTCTGCAGAACTGAAAGGACTATATCCTTCCCGGTGCTGAGTGCTTCAAGAGAAAAATTGCTGTTCAAGCCAGTAGCAAAACTCACTTTGATTTCAGCAGAGCAGAATAAGGAATGCATTGCATACATATTTGTACTGTTTGAATATTAGTTTGTGAATAATATCATAGTTTCCTTTTTTCCTTCTGTCTGTTGAGTAATGTCATGGTGGAGATTCATTCTGATAGCTTTTCTGTCAGAGCCATCTATCACAGACCAGATAAATATTAAGGAAAAGCTTCATCTGCACCACACAAAGAAGAGGAAATTTTTGTGTGCTGAGTAACTTCTCCTGTGTATGCCAGGCTATCTAGCTAATTTTAAAATGAAAGCATATCAGTCCATTACTGTCCTAGTAAAAGCTCTATTTATAGTATTTATGTAAATTAAACTATGGGTTTGTAATGCATTTATTTTAATAATATTGTCAGCATAGAAGCAGGAACAAATGGGTTTTGCCACTTTGTTCGGATACACCTGTAAATCATCTCCCACTAATAAGACCAAAATAATGAGTAATTTTTAGAACCATTCTAGGAAATATTTTTAATTAGAGCCTAGTGGACCATAACAAAAATAGAGCTTTCAGAGATGATAGACAAATTCTTAAGAGGCACCAGTGTGTATGTATGAATTCTTTTTACACAGTACATTGATTATATTCTCCTGCTGTACATACTGCTTACAAGAGTAGGTTTGTAGCAAATTTATCCATTGCCACCCCAACCAAATGAAAGTTGTGTCTGTTGACAGGGTAATGAACTATTACCCTAGAAATTAGTTATGTGCACATTGTATTCTTGAGGAGTTCTCATTTATTTACTAGTACATGTAGCACAAACTTTTGCCATCAGTACTTCTCTATCTCACAGATACATAGAAGCTTCACTGTGATACTGCATATAATGCATATTTTATCACATCTTATGACTGAGGTTGGTCATTTTGTTTTCAGTTTCTAAATCAGGGCTTCTGTATCTTCCACAACTGAACAATACTGGAGAAGAGAGAGAGGCAAAGGAGTGGGAAAAAAATTAAGTTTAAGCGCTCTGTAGCTTTGCTCTTTCTGAGGGGGGTCCCACTTTTCACCTGCTTGTGGTAGAGTGCTTAGCTTACTGGAGCCACAGGGTACAACACACAGCCCAGAGCAGACTGGTTGGGGAGCAAACCCCCCTTTAATTAGGAGGGAAACAGAGAAATTGCTCTAGCTCATCAGTATGCAGTGTTTGAGTTACAGCTGCCTCCCTCCATAGACCAAACCAAAGCCACCTCTCACACCGCCTCCCTTTGGCTCTGACTCACTGTCAGAATCCACACTCTCCCCCGTGACTGAGTAGGAGATTGTGTTGGTTAGAAATGGGCATGAACAGATGTCTCTGTTTACCTCTTCTACCCCTTCATCATTTGTTCTCCGTGGACAATTGGAAAGCAAACGAAACTGCAGGATGCACTAGCAATAGGGAGATGGATGGTTCATTCACGAACTATTGCCAAGGTCTGTGTACACTCATTAGTTTGGTCCTTTTCTAAAGTTACTGTTGGGATATTGTTTTACTATAATACTCTGTTTTAGACTGAGGCTGCATGAAAAAAATCCAGGGCAAAAAGAATAGGCAGAAAGTCCCCTATGTTGATTTCTAATATGTCCCTGCCTCTCCATGCTAAGGAACATGGAATAGCTGTTCTGCCTCTCGTGTTCACACTCGGTACCCTCCACAGCTCCACTTGTGATGAAGGCAAAGCTTTGCAATTTCCCTGGCATAGGCCAGTGCATAGTAGACACAGTCTGGCCTTTTCCTGGGAGAGGAGGACTCGTTTGAATACTCTGACTAATCCCTGAAGTTCTCATCAGCACAGATGCTGCAGGCCAAGGGTCTGATCCTGGTATTTGTTTAGTTAGGCAAAAACAGGCACAGAGCCAAGAGTGTGAGGCAAAGAGCAGATCACAGCACAGACTGGCATCAGCTTTCCCCTACTCACTGTCTCCAGAAGCAGATGCTCCCTGATGCAGACTGTGTGATTTCAAAGGGGGGAGGGAAGGTGGGGCTAAACCAGTGCCAGAGGCTGCAAGTGATATATGGACAGTGTCATGTGGACCTTTTGTTCTTTCCTTCATTTTGACCTGGGAGATGAAGAGCACTGACAGTATTTCATACAGGGAACTGCTCATGCATAATACCTTCCTTTTCTTTTTTAATGTCCTTTTTTTCCAAAGGGCTCTTTGTTGCTACTGTAGGTTTTCTTCATAAGCATTAAAACCTTTAATTGATTTTCCCTATCTGCATTTCCCTTTGGTGATTTTCCTTGCCCACTATTACTTTATCATATGACTGATGCATACAGCTGCCAGTGGGAGTTATTTAATTTCAGGCAGCTCTCTTTTCTCTGCTATTTATTTTGTATCTGATGAACTAAGGTGACACAGATGGTAGTATACTGTACTGTTCTTAGGAAGATCAAGGACGCTCATATATCTGAAAAGTAGAAATCAGGGGCACCTCAGATGGGGGCAGTGGGCTGAATACTGAGGAGCAGCAGTGATGGTGTAAAGTATACATGAATAGTCAAACCCAAGATGAATTTGCACAGAGGTAAGATAAAAGGATGTGGGGACAGAGAGTGTGCAAAGGTCCCAGACAAGATTGGAATCTAAGACGTGTGTTGATCGCAGACCCCACTGCACATTTATAAGCTTTTCTTTCTGTAGCCTCATCCCATGCCTCATCCATGTTCCTCCCATGCTACTTCTGCATTTGCACAAACACATGAACGTTTTTTGCCCACACTGCTTAGATCTTATCTCGTGTTCTGCCCCATTCAGACTCTCACTGCATAGAAAAAAAATGGGTAGCTATGGTGTGAAAAGTCTTGACAACGAACCTCACAGTTCTTAAAAAACAGGACCAGTACACACTACAGTAAAATGAGCATCACCTGAGGGTGACAACATGTGTGAGAGCATAGTTTTTCCAGTATCCGTAGGATCTAAATTTTCTCAGATATCTTTTTGGGAGAGATCCAGTAGGTTTAGTATTACTAATGGTTTTTCCCACCACATTACATGACTATCAAATCATGTGTCCAAGAACAAAAATGAATATATTACAGTTCATTCCTTTGCCTATCACTATCTACCCTTTAAATTTGCAGCTATTTCTTGCAAATATATTATCTCTTCTTCTGTTTCCCTTCACTGCTTCCTCTGTGCTTTACCAGCTGGATACTTTGTAAGAAATCTCCATCTCCTTGTAGTGTCTCTTTTGACAAGCATATTGCTTAGTTCCTGAAAATCTAGGTTTTGCATCCTACCAAGTGGTTTGTGTTTCTAAAGAAAGGAGGGCAATGCTTTTCTTTTTTCTCACTGTATTTATTGGCTGCATAAAAACCCCCTTACTTTCTGAATTCAGTATCTCTCTGTTTGACAGCTGAGCACTGAGACCATAAGTTATGATTTGAGAAGATGTTGTGGGTGTGGGGTAAAGAAGGTGTCACTGAACTTTCAAAACTAAGCTCCATCCCACTCCTGCAGTAGAGGCGGCTGTGTGCTGCTTCAGTCCCAAACCATTATGCTTATAAAGTGCGTGCTATCAAAATACTTAAAATGTGTGCACAGGCCATGTAGCAGCCTCAGGATAGGAAAGGATTAGGAAAGGACTGCACCACACAGCTCTAGGAGACCTGGAGTAATGCAAAGGAAAAGCCTGTAGAATATTGAAAGGATAAATCTGAGAAATAGTCTGTGAGGTAGGGAATTTAATAAGGACAATAAAGGAGACTTGGTCAGAGCTTTGTTCACCTCCAAACACATCTATTTAATTGTGTTTTACTTTTTGAGTTGCTTTTAATCTGATTGCCAAGTGATACTGCTGCTGTTTTTATTTCAAACCACTGACCATCTTGCCTGTAATCCATTTACAAGTGATGCCACTACCTGGGGTTTGTCACCTAACATGTCATTCCTCATGGCAGCATTAGGCTTCAGACACACCATCATGACAAATCAGTCAAACAGGAAGATTCAAAAAGAAAATTCCATATCTTGACATGTAAGGCAGGGAGTTAGGAAGGAACAGGAGATTTGCTGTTTGCAGGAGATTCAGCTGGAGAAGGCTGAGACCCATCTGTAATTCCAAAATACAGGGATTGCTCTTGTTTGTCACAGTTTAAGTGACATATGCATGATACATATACGAGCTGACTAAAGGTCAAACTCTGCTTTTGGCTACATTTGCCCATTGGATATTGACAGTTGTTGGACCTACACCCATGTAAACTAAAAGGAGGATTTGGCCAAAGAATTAATCAGGTAAGCTATTCCCCACGGAATAGTCACAAGCAAATGCTGAGATGTCGTGAGTTTTGTCACAGATGGAAAAAGGCCTTACAAACTCTTGAGGATCATCTGCTGCAGGAGACAGAAGAACCCTGGGAGAACTGTGCTTTTTTAATGCCTGAAATATGTGCATCTCATACAAGCAGTCATCAGCACAAAGCTTTCCAGCTGAAGCTGCTGTAGTGTATGAACTCATTAAGTAGTCTAATATTTTAGCTATTGTTAAGATTGATTTCAGGTACCATGATCATCCCTTTTTCTCCTTTAATAAACACAGCCTCTCTATGCTGCATGAAGACAGAACAGCAAAGCAGGTCTTTCTGCGGAAGTTTAATGACATGAAATCTCAGCTTCTGTCAATTTGATGAGGATAGAATGTGAAACTGCCTCCCAGGTGCAGGACAATTATGCAGATGAAAAAACCTTTGCAGGAAAATTTGCAAGAGTCAGGAAAACACCGTGAATCTCTCTCTCTGTAGAGAAGAGTCCATTTCAGTCTTCCATTACCAATTCCATTAAATACTCAGATGGATGCATTAGTTTATGCCTCTCTAATAAGAACAAAGTAATTTAATTTGTAATATTTTTTCATGTATTATCTTTTTCCATGGATTTAAAGGGTATTACTGCAGTGCATTCTCCCAGAGTAAAGATAAGCATTCTGCTTTCATGGAATTCAGATTTTTAGATGCCCGACTCAGAGGACTTCAGAGTCTCAAAAGTGCTGGGAATTTGCATTTTCAGATGCAATTAATAGGATCTATCGGTGTGTAGCGCCTGTAGAAACTGGGCCTAGGACGTCTCAGAATGCCTACTCAAAATAGGAGCCCTCCTGCAGCAAGAATGCTTCAGTGAGTCATCCCAGATCAAAGAGCAAATTAGAAAGTGATGCAAGGCAGAAACCAGATCTTCTGACTCCTGGTGTCTGGTTCAAGCGATGAGATTATACTGCTCCACGGAAAGCTGGCCGCCAGAGGAGTGACCTATTTTACCAATGGAGGTCACTTCCATTAGCTCAGTAGTTATTGTTCTGTTGGTTTAATTAGTGCCATTTCAAATAAGTGGCCAGCTCTGTGGAAAGGCCAGTACCTTTTTAAACTCTTCCTCTGTAAAAATTACGTTGCTAGGGAAACGATACCAGAAAAGTAATCAATTCCTGTTAGACCTCCAAATACGACATGCAGTTGCTTAGCTGCTGGCCAGGCACATCTCAGCTGAGAAGATGACTCACTCCATCAGAGTAACTCAGAGCAAACATTGTTCAGCCCTGGCCTAGCCACATATGACAAGTACAAACATGTTTTGAAACAATACCAGCTGTTAAAGACATTAATTCTGAAGGGGGAAAAAGGGCAATAAATCCTGTTCAAGAAGAATTGGGATTCTCTGGTAATATTCTCTCTATGATACATATGTAGGTACACCAGATGATCCCCATAAACACGAACAGGCTTACATGGTTAATTCTTCTGTCATGCAGAAAATACAGCTGCTTATAAAATCTTGAGATTCATGTTGATGTGCCATTCAGATAGCAAGACAGCTTCGATATTTCTCCTGTAAAATGTAGTCCTTATTAAAAGGCCTGTCGTATAAACTTGTCCATATCTTTACTGACAAAATAAAGCTTTGAAAATGGAATATAGTTGTTATCATATTCAGTCTGGATTTAGTGGCAAAGCTTGGATCATTAGTGGTCAACATTGCCATATTATAGTTCATATACAGATGTAGCTGTTTAATGCATAGGGCTGGAAAACAATGCATATTACTGTGTTACTGTACATGACAGAGTAGTAATAAATTTTGTTTATTACTCATATATTGAACTCAAATGAAATAGCCAAATCCAAAGACTCAGAGCAACTGTAGAACTCCTGATGGGATTCATAGAAGTAACTGAATAATGGAGGAGTGTAAATCCTATTGCCTTCAGTAGCATGTGCTGTATGTGGATATGTGTACAACTTTTAAACACTACAGTCTATAAACATAACAAAAACATTTGGAAATATTATCAGTATGCAGATATTTAAATCTAAAGATGTTTAAGCGGTTTATAAATCCGTCTTGTGGTAGAGTCTTTTTGTTTTCTGCAAATACAAGCTTACTGCAGCAATGCCTAAATGCATTAAGACAGAACATGAAAGGCACTTGCGAATCAATGCACTTACAGATGTGTGGCATTTTAAACATTTAAATACTCCTATTTACTTTAAAATACTAAAAATTAAGCCTAATTTCATAATTTTGCTGGATTAAAGTCTAAAATCGGTGACATTTTTGCATTTGCATGAATTAGTCAAGGAGAATAATCTATTCACTTGAATTTACAAAGGGTTTTTAGGTTCTAAGCTGTATAATCTTATCCTAAAAACTGTGCCTCTTGCAACAGAGAAATCCTTATATTCCTGCTGGAATACTAGTATGGTACTGATTCAGGATAAAAAATAGTATCTTAAGCTCAGCTGAAAGGAATGTTTATGGTCCTTTCAATAAGCTTTGTATCAAGTGATTAGTGAGGCATCAATACCACCACTATAATTCTAGCTTGGTTTTTTTTTCTTCAACAGTGTGTCTGATCCAGCTTGTAACCCAGCCCAGACCTGTTTAGTTTAGGGCACATGACAAGGTCAGAAATCACATTAAAAGGATATGTACCAAATAAAAATAGTTTTCACAAAAAAACCCCTAATGTGATGTAGAATTGACAGGGTGCAATCAGGCAGGGTGCCAACAAAAACTGCTTACATTTTAATTTTATGATATAGAGGACTCAGGCAGACAGGATTATGTGATTTCTCATCAGATGGCAGGCAGAATTGCTTATGGTGATCTGCCATGAAGAGAAATGTGCTTGCTGAAACACTAATCTTTAGGTTTCAGTGCTGAGTATCTTTCTGATGGAAAAAGATGCTCCCAGCTGATGGATAAAATGTTGGCCTTCCTTACACAGAAGATATGATCTAAAATATTTACTAGCCCTATAATATCTATCCTGCCACAGTTACCACATCTCATACTGAATATTTTGGCTGTTTAAATAAAGGGAATATTGACAATTCAAAATCAAGTCTTTCGAAAGTACTCCACCAACTAGCTAACATCTATCAAATTTTGGATCCTTGTTTAAATGAACCTTTAAAAAAAGCTGATAAAGGGAAAGAAAATTCTACACCATGTCCATAATATGACTGAAGAAAAATGGCAGATTGTATGATGATCTGTATTGGTGAATATCTATTAAGTGTTGTATCAAAAGGACTTTTTTTTTTCCCCACATAAGCATACAATGTTTATATCTGAAATGTCCATCTTGATGAAAAGGTGCTTTTACTTTCAAATTAGATGAGTTCAGTCCTGAAATTTGCATAGAAAAATATTTTATAGACTTCTAGAGCTGTATACATGTCCACAGCTGTCTTCTGGGTTTTCAGGTAAATGCTTGACTTCAGGAACTTGGTTTGATCAGTTCAATTTACATATTTATTTCATCTAAATATAATTTAAAACCTTTTATTAGACTTCTTTTCTAATGAAACCATATAAAATCCAGACAGATAAGCAGTTTGGGATAATGTTTTCCCACCAAGATGAGGCATATATTTCATAGTCTTGTACACTTTGTGAAGTTAATTAAAATAAATTGCTACAGATACTGTTATCCATATTTTGTGACTTACATAACTTATTTAAGCAGAATATATATACACACATTTACTGTCTTTAGGAATATTGGCTGTTTCATACACCTGTTGTCATGATTTAGTTGTTAATTTTTTTTAATAAAATTGATCAATGTTCCCTATAGCTATTAGTTTGTTCTTTTAGTGTTGGCTCTGCATTATTAATTCTTCAGATGTGAGGATGAAGATTTTTTTTTAGATTTCTACTTACCATTCAGACTGGTGTTGCAGAGAATATAGTATAGATTCTGCATCGTAACTGTTGAAGAATAACTGGGGTATGGTTTTGTTTTGCCTTGATTTCTAGAAAACTTAGATACAATGATAGCTGAGCAGACAAAGAAGAAGCTTGAGAACCCTTCCACTAAAACCAGAACAAAGCTACCAGCAGGTACTTATTCTAAAATTTTCTCTCCTGGAATAACTCGTGGTTTTTTAGCCTATTCAGGTAAAAGCATGCTAATTGCTTTAGAAGCTAGACTGCTAGTTAAAGATACAGTCCCTCAGGACCTGTAACTACAGCTTAGATGTCTAAACACACAACAAGAGAGGAATTTTTACTTAGTTGTCCAATCTTTGAGAAGTATATTCACTGTCCTTTTCTTCAGTGGAGTCCAGACATTACACATACACAAAAGCAAGCTGTATCAATGCTTTTTAAGACGTAAATAATTAAAAAAATCATTCTTTGTCAACTTTGGATCTAATGAATGTAAATTTCCTATAATTTTTCCCTGCACAAAGGAATGTGCCTTTATGAACTACATATTATTGCATTTTAGTCACCTGTATTCAGCTAGTGTTTGTAAGAGCAGAAACAGGCATTCCTGTTTCCAGAGGCTTGGGGTGGAGATGACCGTTAGAAACTACTTTGAGCCAGACTCCAATGAGGTTCTTCCTCAATCATCAGTCAAAATGTTTTACTTCCTAAAGAGCATATTGATGTGATTTAGAAGTGCTTTTGGTACATTTGATACAGAATTGCTCTTATTGTTATTTCTTTAGACAAGAGTAGTGAAGAAGCAGACAGTACAAAGGAAGAAGCAGCTAAAATGGAAAAGGAATACGAAATTTCAAAGGATTCTACAAAAAATGAAGAGCAAAATGCAGCAGGAAACAGTGAAGAGCCCAGAGGTACAAAATATCCATTGCTTTTGCCACATATGTATGCTCCAAGTGATTGGAATCTTTTCCTATTGTTTTTCCATTGTGTGAGCATAAATATCTTCAGTTTGTAGTTACTGGGAGTCAGCACACAACAGCTTGATTTGGAAGTGTACTTACTTGCTTACTTTTACATGTATGAAACTGTATCTCTTACTGAGTAAGGCCATAATCTTTCACAGAATTTAAAGCCCCTTTTGAGAGCAATATGAAATGCATTTTGACACAGTAGTGCAGAGAGATTTTGCTTCTTTGCATCTATGGCTTTTCAGTGAAATCAGATCATCAGGATATTCAATATTCTGAGTGAGCTCATTGATTTCTCTAGTTTGTGTTAGAACAAGCTGGTACTGAAATGTACTGAAAAGTTCTGCAAAGTGAAACAATTTGCATTACTCATTGCCAGAGGTTAAGGGTCATCAGCAATTAACCTGTTTAAGTAACTTTGAAAACCTATTGCAGTAGGTTAGTGTCTCCATAAGCAAACTTTGCACAGTAGTACTTTCATTATCCTAGTTGCCTCAGCGTGGCACGTAATGCCACATGCCATGCTACATTAGACTGTAGTAGCTGAAGTCGCTCTGTCCATGGGGTGCAAATCAGCTCCTATATCTCAAAACAAATCTGCAGAGGACAGTGCGCCTCTTTACAGTGCTGAACTTTTGAAGGAGGATGTTTGTTGGTGCGGAAACCTTTCAGTGGGTTCTTATTGCTAAGGATACAGCATAAGCATCTGTGTTTTGTAGTCAGTTAGTTAAAAAAACTGCTTATAATCTACTTTGCACTGATGCTGCTTTATGCTCGTACTTTTTTGGATGCATGTGTTTTCACTGCAGCATGCTCGGTAATGAATTGCAATATTCAAGGCTACAGTAGATTGTAGTTCATTGGTCACCTGGTTCAGTCTTGTGGGCAGAGCAGACATATAAACTATTAGCCACTTACGGATAGAAGGTGGCATTTTTTCCAGCAGTGGTTATTTGAGCATAGAAGAGGAAAATAGCTCAAGATGGCTGTCTGATTTCACAGTGAAGAAAAATAATCTCATTACCTGTGGGAAATGATAAGTAACATATTTTGCTTGTCTATTGAAGATTTGTCTGTTCCGTTTGGTTCAGGTTATTTTCCTTTACCTTCAGAAAAATGTTCAGCCCAATAGCTTTTTAGAAATTTAAATTGGATCAGCATTTAGTTCTTTGTCTCATCATGCAATGCCCTTTGCTCTTTCACAGAGTGACTTACTATAAAGCTAACTTTGCACTGCCAGCTCAAAAATTATGGTATATCTAATACTGTATCCACTTACTAATGGGATCAGACATGCATAGTTGGCAGTAGTAGCCTTCTACATGCTAATCACACTAGGGTTTTTTTCCTGACAAATGTAAGAACATTACATCAATAAAGCTCCAGCCAAGTTAAGAATTCAAAATCCATTAGCTGGAATATTTCCTTAGGGGCCTTATTAGGTAATCCTTGAACTAATTCTGTCCTGTGTGCTTTCTGGTCCAAAAATAGCCATCACTTTAAACTTTCAGCTATAACAAGGATTTATCATGGTAATTTTAATACATCCTTTTCCTCAATAAAGATAAGTAGCTGTATTTCAATTTGTCTTTCAAAAATATCACCATCTTAGATTTGCTGTATGCTGTTAGTACTGTTGTATGGAGGAGTTTTCTGACACTTTGTATATAAGCAGATATCAAAGCTCTCAGTCTTATTTAAGTCATTCCTTGCTGTCTTAACAGCTTCACCTTTGCCGAACAAGTATGACGATCAAAAATCTACAGGTTGCCTTTAATCCACATATGCAGTATCTATGGATACCACCAAAGTTATGTATAGAGGTCAAAAAAAGCCATGATCCTAAGTTTGTGGATGACTAATCTTGCACAGACAAAACCTGCTAGCCATCTGTGAGAATTTTGCCTGACTAAAGTTGACAGCACTCAGCTTTTCAACAGAAACTAAGAATAGTTTTAATCTGCCTTTGCTGTGACCAACTTCACCCAGTTAAGCAAGCTGTATCAATCATTGGTGTAAGTGCCTTATTTCTCTCTCATCTTGTCCTCTAGGGAAAGCTGAGGCATATTTGGAAGCAATCAGGAAGAACATAGAATGGCTAAAAAACCACAACAAACAAGGTAACAAAGAAGGTATGAAGTAAAAAGCCTTGACATTGGGGTGGGCACCATATACATTACAAAACAAGTAATTTAAATTGTGTTGTGTAACTTAGCATTATGTTATAAATTAAATAGTAGTAATGTGAAACTGTGCTTGTCTAGATTATAGTTGTAATTAATGGTGTTAGTGTTAAATAATACAGGTCGTGTAAAAGCTAAATCAATGAATGAAAATAGTAAACTAAGGCAAATTCATGTAAGCTGGCCTGAACAGCCATTGGCTGCAAAACGCACAGTGACTAGCCAGGTAGAAGTTAGTCATGTGCTATCCAGATAGTCATGGTGGTCTGCCTGTCACCAGGTAACAGTACATTGGTTTTGTCTGGTGCTTCATTTCTTAGTTCAACATATCTTTTGATTTTAAACATGAAGTAAATGTATTTTAAATGTCTGGATGTGTCTAGAAAAGCTCAGTGCATCTGGCTAGCAATGCGCATGCCAGCACAAACAGCAATGAGTTTTGCTTCATAACCATGAATAGTTAAGATACAAACTTATGTCACTAGCACTGTAATATACTGGATTATAGCCCAAATCAACTCTAATGACTTGTAGCTCTCACACACAGAGCTGCGTAGAAGGGGAACAGTGACTGAAGCAGCTGCACAGGGTATGGTCACCAGCTGCCCCACCATTTGACTCTTCCTCGGAGGCAGGGCTGTATGAGAGCTGGAGGGAGGGAGCTAACAGCAGCAGGATTTCTAGCTTATTTTTCACAGATCTTTACTTATCCATATCATTTTTGCCCTCGAGATCTTACATAAAACCAGCCTCCTATCCCTTCTCTCTGCCATTGCTGGGTCTTCTGCCATCACCCGCTCTGTAAGTGAAGGTTCCTAGCCAAGGGATCTATCCCTGGGGCATGACTGGCGCCTGGCGAGAAGGATCCTCCTTTTACCAGCCGAGCAGAGGGGAGATCTGAGATGAGATTAGCCTTGGGTAATCTAGCCACCCTCTCTGTGAGCTGAAGTGCATATGAATTACATTTCAGAGACGAGTGCATGCCTACAGCCCAACACATCCATTTTCCTATACAGAAACTCCATAATAGGAAGGGCTTTAAAAAAATTTTTCCATCTCTAAAATAATTTCCACACAATGGCAGTGATGGCAATTAGCAGCAGGCATACATATTTGCTCAAGAGTTTTCCTGCCAATTCTAATAAATGTTTCTGTTTGTCAGTGTACTCATTATAGTAATTAGATCTCAGTCATGTGCAGTTATTTCTCTGTATCACACATACTGACTGGGCAGCCCCTCACTCCTTTTCATAGTAACCTTTCCCCTGCACTGCTGCAGTCTGAAAACGGCTGTGACTGCAGATCAATAGCATTTTACCTGCCGTGAATGCCTCAAGTTGTACACTTCCTGGGTAGATGGATTTTCATTTGCCCTAAAACATCTTTATTGTCCTCTGGCAATGGAAATGGGCCTTGAATTGAGTGTAAGTTACGACAAAATTAGAATAGTGTTCTTACTCTTCTGATACATTATCTTTATTGTGCCTTTCCGTACTTTTTTATTTTTGTAAAATGCTAATTCAGTTCTCCTGGGATGATGTTAAAGGAAGTGCAGTCGGGGTAAGCTTATCTAACCATGAAAGCATTGTGCTGCGTTTCTTCAGTACAAGATCAGGTGGTACTGATGTGCTCATCAATCATTTCTCCACTTCCAGCCAGCACCTGAGAGCTAGCGGAAAAATTATTCGTAAGATAATTTGTGTATTAAAATGGCCAGTCTTTTCCACCTCTACTCATGGATTGTTTTACTCACTGAATATACTTGAAGAGGTTTAGGTTTTCTTCAGGCAAATGTTTGTAGATGCTTAACTTTGTATGAATTTTGATAGAAATTATTATTCATTCAGTAACTATTGATCCTGGAAATGTTCCCAGTTTAAAAATATCAATTGCCTATTAAGGAGGCAAGTAAACTTGAGTGGGCTGGATGATTTAAAGAGAAACATGTCAAAAGCCCAGATTTTGGCCTGACTGGCTTTTCTGTCCAAAGTTTGTTTTGCATGTATACAATTGATAGGCTCTGTGGGCCTGTCCTTAGTATCTCCCAGACCTGGCTTGATATTTGAAACCAGTGCTCTTTAAGACCAGCTCCTCTCCTGTGTAAATTAACATTGCTCCCACCGGTAGTTGGCTTCTGTGTATTCTATTGTATTTAGTCTCCAAAGAACATAACAGTGAGTCATTTAACTAATACATGCAAATAGCATGTTCTGATTTTTCACAAAATACTTAGGTAGCTTATAGTTTCATAACACTAACAGTAGCCATTTAGGAATGAAAGTAAATTCTATAATGAATTGCAATGGCAAATGGCTTGATTTGAATATGCAAATAAGACCTCATTTCATTTACTGTAGCAGTTTCATAGCTCAATGTAATGCTGCAGCTGTTGTGGTGAATATAAACCACAGCTGATTTTTATAATTACTTGTCCAAATTAATAAGTTGTAAATAAGTATTAGAAATTAACAGTTATCAATTTCTATTTAAAAAATCAAATTAAATTGCCATGAGAGATACAAATTAGCCAGAACTGGATAATATCTAGATGGTTGTAATCTCATACAGAATGTTTAGTAATTAAACCTTCACATCTCCACATAATGATCTTAGAGTTGTAAGTACTATTCTAGAAGAAAAATAAGCTCAGGAATTTTAATGCGAATAATGTGGATATTATATTGATTTAGTATTTGTTCTTCCATTCATTTACATTCCATGGTATATTTCACTGGAGACTCTCATTCTGTCAACATGAATGAAACCTCACAAACTTATTATTAAATTGCTAGATACTATTTGTGCCTATTACTCAGATACGGTGGAAAGACAAACAGGTTACATTGTCTTAAGTAATGCCGGTAACAGACGAGACATGAAATCTTGGCCTCGGTACAGCAAATGGCAAAATTCCTATTAACTCAGATATGGAGAGGACACCTCTGCAGGATTGGGGAGTTCTGAATATCAATTTTCTGTATTACTCACTTATACTGTTATAAAAATGATCACAAGCATTAATTTGCTTCTTAATGTCTTTCTATTTCTATCCAATTTTGGTCACTCAACCATAAAAAGACAGAAAGTCATTACTGTCTGTTTTGTTAAGAATGTAATTTGAAAGACGGTCCTTCCACTTATTGCTGTATGATGATATATATTGGACTACATTACAAAATCGGTATTAATGTATTCTGAAGGTTCTGCCTGTTCAGTAATTTACACTGAAAAATTCAGGATGTATGTTTTTGTGAAAGATACTAATTCATTTAACTTAGTATGAACCCTTAAGACATTGATGTTTTCCAGACTACTAACATGTGATCTAACCAGTTAAGCTTTACATTCTATGCAGTAAATTATGTAACTGAAACTTGTATTGTGTTTGTGTGTGAATATACTGGATCTGTTGCCAGAGTTACAACTACACAATAGGTTACCTTTTTATGTTACTTGAAAGATTGCTCTGCAGTAGAATTCTTTTCATGGAAAATAGTGATGTTTTCCAGCATAGGAGAAGTCTGTTTAATGCATATGGTGTGAATCATGCTGCATAGATGCCACCATGTATTGGAAAAGGAGAAAGGGTCTTTCAGCAACATATTGCAGATTGACATACAAAGATTGTCAAAGACTCCTTTGACACTAACACTGTCATAAAGACTAGTCACTGCAGTATTTTTCATGTCAGGATATTATGTTCTGTATCAAGGTAAATAATTGTATTATTTTTATTTATTTCCAGGAAGTTGCTTTCTTGAATTTCACTACAGGTGTTTGTAGTAAGTGGAAATTTCAATAGGAAAGAGTCAACGTAATACTTTCTTTTGAATCCATTACAGTTGTGAAAATAATAGGCTTTTAACAACAGCTTTTGCCATGCAGACTAGAACATCAGATCTCTGGACCAGAAAATATTCTCACTTAAGCATTTGTTAGCAGTCAATCAAGAGCAAGAGATGATTATTCCTCTTGAATACTAAAAGCACCGTGATACATGAAAAGACTTTGTGCAGGTGTTGGGTTTTTTAAATTCTTTTCGCAAGCTGCACTTGTAGTGAATTCGTTTTGGATAAACTGCATTTGTTGGATAAACTTTACAATGACATTGTTTCGTAGGTGAAGCAGTATATTGGCAATGACTCATTGTGCAAATGAATTCTTATTTTTCAGACTATGATCTTTCAAAGCTGAGAGATTTCATTGATCAGCAAGCTGATGCTTATGTGGACAAGGGCATCCTGGACAAGGAAGAGGCTGACGTAATTAAACGCATATATGGCAGCCTGTAAAAAGCTAGTGGCTGCTAAACATGTAGAAAACTAGTATAGCTTGCCTCACTCCTGGCTCAGTGACTTATGATCTGTTAATTTGAGGATATCATTAGAAATGCTCTGTTTATATTATACTGACAACTTTCTAGACAGAAATGAAGAGCTGTAGTGCTCCATACACTGACTGCATACTGTATTTTCCTACACTCACAAATCAACCCTAAACGCCAAATTCTGACACTGAATTTGTATTTGATAGGGTAAATATTTATGTAATGTTCTCTTTGATTTATTACTTGTGTTTGGTACTTTTGTAGATAAACCAATTGTTTCTGATGGAAAGTTCTTTTAATGCTACATTTTTTTGCTCTCACTCCACTAGCTTTCTATAGATGCAACTATGTAAAGGGCATTATTAGAAAATAGTTCATAGTTCTCTAAATAAAAAATTTGAAAATAATTTACCTATTAAAGTTTTCATTAATCTTAATATGATTTTATATCCAGAAATCTTGTTTTTAAATCCTAATACCTTTTTTTCTTGATCCTTTTTTATTTCTTCATGTAGTATTCTATAACTTGGACTATAGTGTCCTTAGCTAACTGATAAATCTTTGACACTGCAACTGCCTTTCGGATTACAGAGCTGTATTCTCCTCATTGTTGCTTCATTCAGCATGTATAAACATTCTCTTTGGTGCACTATTTGATGATTGTGCATGCATAATTAGTTGAATTCCTGATGTGAGTAGCCTTATAACAAGTGTAAATAGCCATTACTTTCTTTAAAGGTGGAAAAAAAAAAAGGAAAGCAGTTCAAGGTCATTTTGCATGGGAAGGGGAGTTTGCAACTAGAGATGTTTTTAGGAACATGGGTCCTGCTTTTCAGAAAGACTTAAAGAACCTCTCATATCTCAGCATCTCTGAATATCAAGGCTGTGGTGTGTTTACTGACTTCTGATCTGTGTTGAGCAGTATTATTTTGGAAAACTATTTTCTAGGCATATGTACGCTGTCATTCGCCAAGAATTTGGTACCTCCTAAAAGAATGAAAAAGGAAAACAAAAATGTCACCCTCATTCTTATTCCTCAACTCAGAGAGTTTTTGAGGAATGGTTTATGAGATCTTTTATATTTAAGTGAATGGATAATTTTATGTATGAAGAACTCATGAAGCAAGATCAAAGCTAAAGTTTTTAGAAAACTAAATTTTAAACTGAGTCCCAGAAGACGCAAATCCTTAGACTTATCCCTTGCAGCAGTCATTTGTCTAAATGAACTCCAGGAAGGAACTTTATTTGCAAGTTCTTCATTGATAATTGAGGTTATCCCTGCTCTGATTTTTTTAAAAAACTCATGATTCTTCTGAGATTGATACGGTCAAAAAATGTTAGCTGATGCAGATTGATGCAGTCAAAAAATGTTAGCTGATACAGAGGTCAGTATCTGCCTGCCAACGAAGGGAGATCCTGACTGACAGCACTGCCTGCACAGCACAGCATTCTGTAAATGTTAAATGGGCAGATCGTTCCCTTCCTCATTTTCTCAGCACAGTTGGAGAGAGGAGATTTAAGCAATGTTTCCTAGCCAACTGAAGTAAGCTGTGGAATCCCTGCAAAACATAAATTACCAACTGAACATTAGCAACAGAACATTATTGGTAACAAATATTAAATTAATGTGATAGCAATGAAGTGTAACAGCGTATCAGTTTGAAAACTGATGATACATAAGCCAATGAATGCTTTCTAGCATACAAGAAGTATGTCACTGGCTGTTTATACACTTCCTGATACGGATCATTGAATTGCAGTATCAGTCACTAATGGTGCTATTTACTTTAAGATAAAAACTGTATCCAGAAATGTAGTCAATGTAACCTTCCTGGTTGAAAAATAGTCCCTTAGAAACACTGCAGAAATAATTAGGGACAAAGAATTCCTGTTATTTTGAATCAGTGTACTTGTTCTCATCTAAACCCTCTATTATTATTATTATCATCATCATCATCTAATGTTCCCAAAGAACAGAATTTATTCTTGTCCCTATAGATCTCAGTTTTTTTCTGCAACAGCTTGTGACTTACTTTCTTATGTAACTATCACACCAGAAAAGTGGACTTTTGGATTTATGAAAGAAATCAGAAGAAAGATAACTATCCATAGACCTTTACAGTTGGGGAAGTGGTAGTGTTTTGCACTTAAAAAAACAAAAAGGACAAACTTTCCTTCCCCAATGGCTACTTTAAAAAAAAAAAAAGTAAACTTTCTTTTCCTGTAAATATAATGAGTAGTATAATAATATTTTTATTTTCATTGGAAGTTAGGTTCTTACTTTCACCTCTCAGGAGTCTATGCAGGAGTCTGGTACTAATGGAAAGATGTCATCAACTAGTGACCTGTGATTATGAACAGTTCATGTCCATAAAAAGGCTAGTACAATATTTTTTAACCTCTCAGCTTTGCAAATTTTCTAACTTCAACAAAGCATAGATGGCATAATTTAGGAAAAAAAGTCCAAACAATGGGTATGACCTGATTCTAGTTCAGAGTATGCATGTTCTCAGGCTTGTTCTGTGCTTACTCTGCTGCTGTGCATCATTTGGGGTACATACATAGAGCAATTAGACCAACCTGATGACTGGCTGAGAACAGAGCAAGCACTCTGACGGATAGATGAGCAATCTCAGCTACGTTCTTCAAACACGATTCACTTCCCATCCTGCCCAAGGCCATTAAACTTGTTATTTGAATGCTTCAAATACTGGTTTCATTGCTGGCACATCAAATGAACATCTATCGGTAAATCACACCTTTCAGAACTAGACAGTAAAAACAGCCAGCCTGATGAATCACCCTGCCTTTCTAAAAGGTTATGACTTACACTAAATAAAATCAAACCAAATGACGTGAGTTTCAGCCTGCACTACAGATCAGTCCTTATTTTAAAGGGAACACTTGGAGCACATTAGCACTAGACATCTGCTGCTAGTGTGTTTAGTACATAATTAGTAAATCATATTCTATCAGTGCTTTCCGTTTTCCTGCGAGAAAAGTATTTTCAACACCTGCACATCTCTGGTTCTAAATTGACAAAAATCAGTTTCTATGTTGTTTGTATGTCTGCTGGATCCTTCAGAAATCCTTCACTCCCTAAATTATCACTGAAAATGTAACAAGTACAACATTGGTATTCACCTTTTGAGCTTTTCTATTAGACTACTGTTTCTGATACTGTACTTTATTAAACACTTTACTACAAGCTACAGTAGTACAAGGCTGCTTTTGTGCATTGAAGAGAATGCATCCTTTCTATCCACTGCCCAGTTTTCGAGGACATCCCGCACCACGGAGCAATAGGAGTTCATCGCGACGTCTGCGGGAAGGGGGATGCCCCACTCTGAGAATGGTAGATGCAACTGCAGCACTTGATGGCTGAGCTAACTGGACTTACAAGGGTTTAGTAGCCTCCAGCCACAATACAAATGAGTCCCAAATGAAAACTTTTTATCAGATATGTCCCACATTTAATTTAAGAAGATCCTAGTCCAAGCCTGCCCAGGTTTTGACCTTTCAACCTTTGACTGAAGAAATATGTAAAAACAAAACTACAAACCTGCAGGTTTCCCACCACAGAATAGGTGCAAAACATGTAATTTTACCTGCACTGCGTGCTTCACTTCTGCCTGAAATTGCCTCATTCCAGCCCTAAACCACACCTTGTAGGACTGGTATAAATATATCAGCAAAGAACAGTTACAAGCGTAGGAAGAATAAAGGCAGAGTGAGAAGCAAAATACACAGGATTATGTATAAACAATATATAAAATGCACAGGGAAAACTGTCATATTCTTGAGTAATACTATGACAATGTGGCCTAAGATATTAAACCATTAGTTATTTCAGAGCCTTAACAACCCCTTTTTCACCGAGTAGGAAAACTCCACCTCAAATTCCTCTGAATGCATGGCAGAGGCACTATTTCCAGGCACCACGTCCCCTCACCTGCGCCATTTTCCCTGGGGCCGAGCGGAGCCGGGGGACACGGGGCGCCTGCCGGGAGGGCTGTGTGGGACCAGCCGCGGCGCGGGGGCCAGCGAAGGGGTGTGAGAAGCTCGCAGAGGCACAGTAAAGCAATTTCTAAAAGTACTTTACCCTTACACAAAACACGGGCGTTCGGTACCTGTATTTGCCCTAGGGGTTATGAAGCACCGCATCTATCTGCCTGAAAAGCGGGAACAGGCGTTAATTAAGCACAAGGAAATCTAACTTTTCACCCACGCCGCAGCAGGCTGCCAGGACAAAGAGAACCCCGTTTAATTAGTGCTCAGGCAAAAGCCGGGCTGCCCGCAGCTGCTGGCCGGCTGAGGAGACCCAGCCAGCCCCAGGGGAGTGTCATGCTAACGCCCGGGGCTCATCAGGCCCCCCCCCCCCCCCCCCCCGCCGGGGCGTTGAAGGCTACCCCCGGCGGCGCAACAGCCCCCCCCCCCCCCCGCCCCCGGCCTGCTGGGAGGCCCTGCGGCCATACAGAGCAGCCTCCCCTCAGGGCAGGGGGAGGATGGCTGCTGCACGTTCTGGTAAACAGAAGTGCTAAAGAAGGTGGAGTGGAAGCAGAAGCAAAGAATAAGGCCTCTCTGGCCTGGTGCTGAGCAGCGTGCCTTTGGGGCGCTGTGAAGAGCGTTTCCATGGCCTGTGGGGAGCCGAGACCTGCTCTGGAGCCCTGGCCAGCAAGGTAGGGCCTCTTGCAGGCGGCCTCGGTTGCGGTTAATGGTGGCACTGAAATCCTCCCTGGGGGAAGGTGCTTGTGTGGAACAGATGGGCTAGGTGTCTCTGCTGGGTTATGCTAATGGTTTTGCAATGGATGCCATGTTGAGTGCTGGTGGGGGGGGGTTCCAGAGACGCTGTGGCTCAGTCAGGGTCCTGCTGGCGTGAGCTGTGGGACTGAAATCTGCATCTGCGGGGAAGGGTGTGCAGCGGTGGGTCTCTGCCCAACCATGTCTCCAGGCTGGCACAGCTGCTTCTTCCCCTGTGTTCTGTATGGCCTTCTCAGTCAGGAAAAGAAGATGTAAATGGTGTCACTGATCTTCTGTGGCTTGTCCTGAAGGTCCTCCTGCCCATGAGCACACCAGCGCTCTTGGGAAAGGTGGAGTGAAACGTGGCTCTGTCAGGAGCTTGGCCAGCCTTGTGCGACTGCCAAGAGGTGTGCTTGCTGTGCAAGGAAAGCTGTGCTTCTGACCCACTCAGCAAAGCACCCTGATCCTGCAAGTGCTGGATAGGTGAGGGTATTACAATAGCAGCTCTTGGGTAGAAAAGGATTAAATTTTTCTGTAGGATTATAAAATACACCTAGGCTGGAAGCTAGGGTCTCCTTTGGAAAAGTATTTTATTCTGGGTCCAGTAATGTCCTACTGAAATTAACTGACAACAAGAGAAATTATTATCCTGTAAGGAATAGATACAAATCTCAATTCAAGAAAGATACAAGATCTAAAACCAGTTCACTACTCTCTCCAAGAAAAATCAATGCCTTCTTTTATTCACTCCAAGCTTTCCCTGTTCTTGGTAATTTGTGTGCCACTGCAGACCTCCTCTTTAGGACCAGAGCTAGAGATGATTTGAATGAGCCTGCCATGTCTGAGTTCCTGCGAGCTCTACGGAAATGCCAATTCCTGTCTAGCTTTGAATTTTTACTTCTTGTTTTAGTAAATTAATGTAACTTTCTATATTGCTCCCATCTTAATATACTGCAGAAAGTTTTTGCTTTGAGGGAGCAATAAACTATATACATGAGCTGATATATAGGAAACAGTATGTGTCACAGTGGGCATCCAGCAAGTCTTTACTGACAAAAGTTTTGTGAAGCTTATTGAATACTTGAGGAAAAATTGTAGGATGCTTAACAAGAACTTGCTAATACTTTAACTTCAGGGCAAAGAGTGAAGGCAGTCTGCATTGTGCCTTCCTGAGCTTCAGGTGGGGTCCACTTGCAGACTTGAATACTGGCATTTCTTCTTAGAACAGTAAGGCTTACCAGTGTGGCTCTTATTAATCTTAATACAGTTTTCTTGACTGCACAACTAGAGCAAATAGTTCTTACAGGTCTCACTTAGGAGCATGAGCTATATGGTAAAGGTAAAGGACATTATTTGCCCTGAAATTAGTATCTAACAGCTCACGTAACTAGACAAACAATTCTTCACAAAAAACAGACTAGAACCAAGCTGACTTCATTATGAACAGACACATTGGTATTTTTGTATTTATTAAATTAAAACCACACAAAATATAACTGTACACAAGAACACACACCTGATATTCCAATGTCGTATCTCACAAAGAAAAATCTCTTGCTGTAACCCTTCCCTTTTATTAGCAGAAATCCAATTTGCAAACAGTTGTTTAACTGTAAAGGCTTTAACTAATCAAAACAAGTTGAATTCCCCTTTCTGGGAATATATCATAATCACACATAGACACACACAGAGTTCAGAGGCAAGTTCTGCACCTCTGAAGTAGACAAAACTTCCACAGCAAACTTGCCTGTGCTTGCAGAATAAGTAGATTTCTATTGTTTTCATAGTTTGTCATTTACAAGCAAACTTATTTAATATTTTTAAATACTTAAAACAAATTTCACTTTAACAAGTATTTACAAAATCTTTACTAAAGATCAACATCCTGCATAAAGGTGACCTCAAGGACATATTGTTGCTACCATGCTACAGTTTGCACAGAAGGGGTATAAAGGCCATTGCTAGTTTTGGAAGGCTTAAACCCTTTGTTGACATAGCATAAGGACATTAACCTATGGAAGGCAGAAGAGGTCATAATTTCAGTGCAATCACCCATTCATGACTTGTTTTAAGTACATCAAGATGATGAGTCCAAAAGACTTGGTTTTTGAACTATTGACTGGTTAGTTCTTTAAGAACTGATTTCATGGAAAGTTTTCAGGCCATCACATCTGTCTTCTACTGGTGATACGAAGAAGTTGCATAGGGACCTTCCTCATTCTCCTCCTCTCTAAAAAGAAAATGATCATAGTCATCAGATCAGGAACGTACCATGTCTCAACAGTAACTGTAATGCAAATGCAGGTAACATTTTCTTAATGGATCAAAACAGACAAGACTGGCATTGTCTAACAGGAATACTACTTGCAGTATACTACTGTTCATTACACATCTCTGGAGTTGTCATTATGTTGTTTCGAGAACAGAATGCTGAAAACAAGTAAAGCCATGTAAGTTCAAAATCAGAATGCATTTAGAGTTTAATGAACTCTTCTTGATGCTACACTGCCAGATCAATAATAAGTACTGCAAAGGATAAACAAGTGGAGGGCATGCTGGAGTTCCAGTACTGTTGCTGTCAATTTCTTTTTTTTTCTAAAAAGCAAGCTTAGTTGTACGTTTGTTTCAGCCTTTTGAATGGCAGGGGGTGCAGATGGACCAATTGAGGCAAGAACAGGAGCAGTCCATCATAGTTGTAGCTGGATCTGTCTTGATGCTGCAAGGATATTCCTTGAGTGGGCTCCTTGATGTATACTTCCTGTGCATCAATCAATATTGAGACTGATCACTTGGATTTTCTTAGAAGAAAATAGTTGCCCACAAGTGCTATTGTTAATGCAATGACTGGATAAACAAAGTGGTGCTGCTATTAAAAAATCCTCAGAAAAAAAATCAGTCTGCCTACTGTTTACTTGACAATATTGCCTTAAAAAAAAAAAAAGTGGTTATGTAAACCTATTGCAGTGCAGCATCCAGTACTAATTCAAGCATGCTAAGTTCTCCAAAGATCATTGTTTTCTACTACTGTAGCTTCAAAATCATGTTCCTGAGAGCCTATTCTTAAAGCTGCTGCCAATTTTACTGTTTTGGTGAGAGCAGAAAAACATAACAGTTGCTACACTGAGCTACATGTAAAGGATTTCCAGTTAGTTTTAATACTGCATGTGCCTCCACACAAAGGTACAGTTATTCAAATAGTCTAATAATGGTCTAAGTTAAAAATCATATATTTCAGTAGTATTCCAAACCCCAATCATGCAGGCTTTTCCCTACTTGCTTCTAAACATGATTAATCTACAATTTAAATTTCACATAACCCCCCAAAACAGAATCAGAGGAAAGAACCCTACAAACTAACCAAGCAGCTAAGTAACTTGCACTCACTTTCCCAGCCCCTCTCTGTTCTTGTGTAGTCCAGCAAAATTATCATCTTAAACCAAAGACACCATATTGTTTTTTGCCTTGAAACAATCTTGTTAAAAAAAAAAAGAAACCTCAAAAAAACAGGTTTTGGATGAAACTGGTAGTCATTGCAGGGCTGTGTGGTTACAGTAGTACAGAAAACCAATTTTAGCTTTTCTTACAAATACTAAATCTATTTACATTAGTGATGCTACAGACCCAGTACCAAGCATGATTCTTAGGATACAGATGATCTGTGTGTACTTAAGTAGTATCTTTCCTTTTATCATCAATTCTGCATTGCAGAACTGCCATGGAATACTATAATTTGCAGAGGCTGTTCATAACACGTGGCATGACAGTAAAGTACAAAACCAAATAACTCATGTTTAGATGAATAAGCACTAAAGCACTTTTGATCTACAAATTGTTTCAAGACAATACATTTTAAAACTTTTTTCAGAACTGAAACCTATCAACATACCAGGCTTCTAAGATTGAACTGCAGGACTGTAAAATTCAACCATAACTACTTGGCTGAAGCCAAGTTTTTCAAAAAGTGTATTCTGAAGCTCTGATATATGCCCTTCTGGGTCAAGAGGTTTCTAGACACATGTGCCCAGAACATAGTTGCAAATAGTGATCTCCTGCTAGTTTGTAAGGATGAAGGAGAACTTCTGTATTTTCGGAGTTTAGACTGTCAAGTAGGGGAGAAGCTTACTCTCTATGCTGTACACTGAAAATTACTTTGTATTTCTTAGTTTTGTTATGTTTCCCCTTTCAGGAGAATAAAATGTGGCAGAGTTACAGCAAAAAGACCTTCCTTCTAATCAGAGGCCATCAAAATTGGCCTTTCAGTCCTTCTTGAAAGCCTTAATATAGGAATAACATCCATCATGACACAGCAACAGCCAAACACTGGACTCGAATTAGCTGCAGTTGATTATGGTGGATAGTAGGGGTGAATATGGAGAATGGAAGAGTTGAAATAGTGATGTCATATTAGTAGGTCTTTAAATGTCAAAGTAACAAAACAGCTAGTCTAAGCTCTGTTCATCTCCACTTCCCTTGTGAAATATGCACTTGGACTATGGGCTTTTACTTGGCAATTGTCAGTAGAGGGCAGAAGACTGGCACTTGACTCACAGCCAGCTTTCAGGGGTTTCTGTATGTGGAAGGGACGTAAGAACCATGTAGTAGGTCATTACGCTTGAACCTAAGCAAAGCAGTGACTGGCTGTAATGTGCAAAATAAATTTCTGACCAAGGCTCAGGCATGCAGTAGTTGGCAGTAAGGGCTGGCAAGAACAGCTTCTAACCTTCTGTCCTGGGCTGCAGTACTAGGCTATGGGATGAGGTCTACGACATATTACTCCAAACCAAGGTAATAGCCAGGAAATATTACTAATGTAGATCTTCAGAACTGTACATAGCAAGTACAAGTCTGTTCTGATAGCTTAAAAAAGGAGCCAAGCTCTATATGAAATGAAATTACATAGTAGTAGCTCCGGCCCATGGCCCACAACCAACAACATGGCAGTGTGTATATGTTTAATGACCAAACAATTTTCTTCACTTTTAAGATGCTTAATATAGCAAAGTGGTTAAGTCACTGCAACATTCTCCTTCAGGCAAAGGGAAAAGAACAGCACAGCATTACAATACTTCTTAGTGCTGTCTCCTCCTGTTTGCCATTGCCACTTTGCCCAGCAGGTTACAGGAGCTGAAAGACATCTACTGCAAGCTATTGTATGCATCAGGCCACAATAAAAAATGCTAATAACCACTTCCGTAAGACCAAGCGCACCTGAGTGTGAACAAGTAAACTCAAATCCAATGCTTGGATGCTTCTAGAATCCACAATTAAACAAGGCAGCAATCTGAGTTCCTGAGTTAATAGCTTCTGGAAGCCTGAAAACAGGATTCTTCACAGGCAGCCTCCTTTGTTGAGGTATGTTTTCTTAGCTGATAGCCAATGATGGTGAACAATTATTGAGCAAACTAACTCAATTTGAAGCATTTGAAACTGATAAGAACACCTTACTCTTTCCTAGGTTCAGGTCAAGGCAACTGAGCAGATGACAATATATGGTTCTGTTCCAGTGCTGCACACTAGATAATTATATTGGCTCGTATAAGCAGTAGTGATTAGAGTGGTTCTATTTGGTTATAAGGTTTTCAAAATGAGTCACTAAAACAAATGCAGAAGGATGTGACCTGTCCCACAAGTACAGTATACAGCTCTAGTGTTCTAGCCTACCATAGTACTACCCTAAAATATTAAGGACTCTATAAAGACCTTGCATTAGACCTCTGGTGTTGTTCAACTAGCTGATACGAAAAGCATCACTGAATTTGAGTTTCAGCATCCTGGAACATGCATAACAACGCTTTGGGCAAGATGAAGCACTACCGCATTTTCTCAAACTATTACAAGTTGCTTTTCTTCCATGTGTGGATAAAACTACTAACGGGTATCCTTTCCTATGGGTATTCTTTCCTAGTATGCAAATATGAGTTAGTGACATACGCTACAAAGAACTATATCAATACTTTCACATTTCTTTTGGCTTATAAAAATATTGCTCAAAACAAAAACAGGTATTACTGCCTTAAGCTGCTCACCTAGAGCTGCATCTTGAGAAAATATGCCTGATTGGGGGATTCATTAACCAATGATTTCTTGCTCAGTGAAACTCTCTAGTAAAAGTAGTATTACATACAGATCTAGCCATATGCTTACATAAACTCTAACAGTGAAAAGCAGCTGGCACAAACTGAGTGGATCACATTCTATAATCTTTAATGCTCATCTACTTGTATGGCTATTAAAGTTTAATACCTAGTCTAAATCTGCACCTATGCACTCCTCAATTTTTCTACCTAACAGCAAGAGGCTTTTGCTGGGAAGAAAGTGACTTTAGAGATTAATATACTTCATTCCTTTCGGAGCAGTTTAAGGGATGACTTCAAGAGTTACGATTAAACAACGTAATTCACCTTAAGCTGTCTTTGTAGCACCAGGCAGTTTCTGACCACAACACTGCCTGTAGAGTTTGATCAAAATCAGTGCATGTATGTGCATGCATTCTTGGCAACTTTAAGGGAGATCAAACTAAAGAGCAATTTAAGAGATGTGATTCTCTCCATCTGCCAAACCAGGCTCACAGGTATGATGAGAAGTTATGACTCTTCAAGTTCCAGAACTGACAATCTGCTTCTGCTTGCGGTTTTCTTAGTGCCAACATCCCTTTTGGTGGTAGTAGATGTAACTCTAGGTGTTCCTTTCTTACCCTCAAACAGGCACTAAAGTACACTGCAGTGTTGGTGCATGTCCCATTCTAAACAGGACTTGACAAGGCAATCTGAATACAGAAGGCCAGAGTAGCTGGAAACAGCACTCTTAATTTCATAAATGGCTTTCACTCTAAGAATTGGAAATCTGTGTAATCATGAGGCTGGTTTACTATCATGAAGGCTGTCCAATTTTCAAGGCCTCCTGCTCCAAGCAAGGGACAAAAAGGTATATGCAGGAGGGAAAACAGGTGCCTCCTGGGGAGCTGCTGGAGCAGAGTAAGGAATGTTGCCACCTTCCAATATGGGCCCAGAAATACCATTGATGGTATGTAGCTGAAAAGTATCTCCAGGGCTTTTGGCAATAGTCTCCCTCTACTTCTGATCTCTGCACGGAGTAAGGATTCAGTTTGGTCCTTTGGTACTTCTGCCAGACTGTAAAGGGGTGAATGCAGTTGGAGAAGATAAGGCAAGGGTGGTTTTTTGTGAGACATGACTGAAAGCTGGGGCAGGGTGGGAAGGTGATGTTATGAAGACTTTATCAGACATACAGGAAGCTTTGCTCTTCAGAAGCTTTGGTTAACATCCTGCTCAGCAGATAGCCTGCAGCTCTGTAGTTCGTGTTTCCTGTAGTATCATGACCAATAAAAATCTGTACTCTATGCATACTTAACAAAATTACCAGCTAAATTTGAACAGGAGGTGGGAAAGTAACTCATCTTCCTGTATCCACTATTCCTTGGGAGGAAATTTGATACCAGGCCCTCATTTCACAAGTTGTAATTTAGCAATGTAGGAAATGGATATTAGTGGTAGCAGTGTACTATTCGTGTGGTGTCACTGTATTGGCTCTGTTTGTGGCACAGCAAGGTCTAAGTGAACTTCATTCTGTAAATTAACATGCTATTTTGTTGAAAGGATGTTAAAATAATTGTCTTCCTCTGGCAGGGACTGTGGTTTCCTGTCACCCAGCTTAACTGCTGGGTCAACACCTATTCTAAGCTGTGTTCTAACATAGATCTAATGATCTGTGAGTCAGCAGCGGCACATTTTGATAGATGCTCTACATTGTTTCAAATATAAAAATGCAAGTGAATAAGTTTGAATAGAGAAGGATCTGAGTTCCAGCAGCTATTTTTCCTCTTTCATGTAATCAATTCAAAAGAAAATAATTCACAAGTGTGTTAACAAGATGGGAAAGCATTCCAGCCTTCCCTGAGACTGTAACTCTAATAAACCACTCTCCTCCTGGCAATGGAAAGTTCCATGTGGAGCGCAAAAGGTAATGAATGACCTTAAGCTGTCTTACAGGGTCTCTCTCCAAATGAAGCTTGTCCAATTGCTAAACGCAAGATACTGCTCCCCCTCAAATTTTTGTCTATTGAATAAGGGTTTTAAGTTGCTGAAATAATCCCTCAACTTCTTAAAGAAATGATGGGACTCTATGCCTAATAGATTTGGTCCTGGAAAGTTACTTTCTTAACATGAAAAGTATCAGAGTATGTTAAGTGAGCCAGGATGATGGAAGAAGTTTTGCATTAAACAAATTAGCAAAAGCAAAGTACATATCTGCAGGCACAACCTCTCTCAAGCCCTCTGGTGAGAGAAGCAATACCAGTCCCCTGCAGTCATACCTTTTATTGTCATGAGAAAGGCAACCTCAGCATCACCCACTGAGGCAATTTCTGCAGGGAATAAACAGGCCAGGCAACCAGCCTGAGAGACTGCTTGTGAACAAGCTGAGGAAGCTTGTCCCAAGGGCATGGGAAAACAAACACTACTGAAGTCCATTCTCACTCTAAGTCTTTCTGTACTCTCCATGGCATCCCTACATATGTGAGGGGATAATCACTGTGGCAGAGAGGTCAAAAGGTACTGCTATTTCTATGCGCAAAGTGTGTGGGAGCTCCGGGCTGTAGAAGAAATACTGAAGAAAAGACAGAAGTCTATATAGGTGGATCCACAAAGGCAGGGACTGCATAGGGAAAGGAGATAGGACAGCTTAACTGAAACTGCATCATGGAGAATATTTACCCAATTATGAGGCAATCTGGGACAGAAGAAAAATGCAATTTTGACTTGCTGTACACAGTCTGCTTCCACATAGGCCTTGGCTTAGTACTCTACTGAAAATTATGGGTTTGCTTAAATAATTACCCACTTACACAGCAAGACATCTTGGAGAATACTGGCCTTCTAGCTTTCATGGAATATTATTGCTATTCTATAAACAATGTATTGTGAGGCAGCCTTATAACTGTCATATCAAGGCATCTGCTAATAGTATGCTCTGAATGTATCTGATGCATGATAATAGCAGACTTGCTGTTGACAAATTAAAACTACAGATGCTGTTTGAGACACCCCACAAAGAGGATTCATCTTAGAGTAGAAAGCCTTCAGGATGAGATTAAGATGTTTAATACTAAAAGCGGCATTTACCTGACATTGTCATCTTTTAGTTTTCTGGCTGCTTGTTTGGATAACTTAATCTGCAAGTCCAACCTCTGTAGGAAATCTTTGGCAGATAGTTCTTCTGGTGCAGTGGGCTGATTGTCAGGCTCTTGAGGACTCGGAGAAGAACTACTTTCTTCCTGAACTGTCACTAGTCCTTCATCACAAGAAGGGGAGCTGTCAACAGTTTCATTCTCAGGAGACTCCAGTGAATTAAGTCCATTGAACAGTAATGGTTTCTCTGATATAACAGGAATATTCAGGGTTTTCCTCAGAAATATACAGTCATTAGTGAACAGTTTATTTGCCCTCTTTATTTGTTCCATCTGAAAAAGATAGGAAAAATGTAAGTTATTAAGTTTTGGCAAAGTATAAAGTACTAACTTCCTGCAGTAGTACAGTAACCTTTAGTTACAGTAAATCTATGCTTTCTTTGTAGCAGCAATGACTTCAGAAACGGCTTTTTTTTTTTGCGAAGTGTTTTCAGAGTGTATGTTCTGTCTTAGCCTTGTTAACTCAACACCCTAGCTTTTTCCTTTTATGTAGACTCGACTCTGAAATATTGGACTTTTTAAAGTCTTGCACTACCTAAAGATGCCTTTTTTGTTGTTGTTTAAACAGTCTTCCAATCTCTACACAGGCTCACCTGAATAACTTGCCAAAGAATAAAAATTCTGTTGCAAAAATGCTGTTGATTGGGTTTATGTTAGAGTAAGGCTCAGAATTGCTAGCAGCTGCTGTAGGTGAACTCTCTGGTAAAAAGCATGCATAATACAAACAAGGGGTGATAAAGTTACCATGAGCATTCTAGGACATGCTCATTATGAACAGTAAGTAGCACAAGTCTTGGAAGAGCATTATATGCCTCATCCATAGCATTTTCCCCCCTAGCTGATGTAACAAATTCAGACTTCAAATGAAGTCCTGATTTTCATTGAGAAGTCAGGCAGTGAAAAGAATGGGGGACTCTTAAACACTTTGTAATGCAGCTGCATAGACTAGTGGCTGCATTTGTCCAGTAAACTGAATCTACAGCATGATCAACAGCAACCTCATGTATGTAATAATGCATGGTAACAGCCACCACGTAACTGTTGAATACTTTTAATGCAACTTTTACCCAAAGTACTTCTTACAACCTACTTCTCAGTACAGACAATCTTATGACAGAAGCAAGAAGACAACCCCATCTTTCTCACCTTACTATTGCATAAAGCCCTACTTGTTCTATACTCAACCTGAGGAGCTATTCTAAATTCCATTGCTTTAAAGGTGAAGAAAGGCTCCCAGTAAATGTTTATACTATCTCCCTACTAAGAATGTTAAGCTCTTACTCATCAGAATTTTCCTTCCAAGTCAATAACAGTTAAACTAGCTTCCTATTTCTCAATTGCAAGCTTTAAAAACAGCACAGAAATCAGTATCCATGATGATGTGACTCTAAGCTTTAGTTATAACCTGAACTCATGATTTCATTAGGAAGAGTCTTAAGTGAAAGAAAAATGACAATTCTGGTCCCCTGGTGACTGCAATAAGCAGAAATCCCTAATCACTACAGTACTGCAATGATAAATGCACTCTAAATAAAACCTGCTTGAAAACAAGCATAAAGAGAACTGAAAATACCTCTTGTCTGCATTAGAAGTGTTACTCGTTTTTATTAAACTAAATGGAGCTAAACTGAGTAAGAATAAAGACTGTAAGTCTTGTAATAATAGGAGTCTTACTGCTAGTACAATCACCCAGACAAAGCTGAGCGTTCAAAGCACTAGTCACTCACCACTTCAAAGTCTGAAGTATCTTCAGCACTCAGATGATGAAAAAATTGCTCTACCATATTATGCCTGTCAGTCTTAAACTCTTTAAACTTTGGTCTGACACTACTTGGAGTCCTTCCCAATTGCAAAGGAAAGACCATTGTTAACAGATAACTGGGTTAACATGCCTGTGCATTTCTTACACTGAACATACTAGCAGGGGAAGCTGACTAAAACCAAGGGAAAAGAGCAGAGATATTAGTCTGTCTTCTCTGTGCAGGTGTGAGACTGTGTGGCCACTTGCAGAACTGGAATAAACTCCTGCATGCAATGTAGACCTGTACTGTGGTAGAAGCATCTGCTGCAGTGTCATTATAGACCTGGTGTCATGTATAGATGCATTTGCTTGGGTCCTGGAAGCCTGATGAAATCTTTCTCTGTAAAAACAAATAGGAGATTCTCTCTAGAAAGGCTAGATGTCTGGAAGAGTGAGAGTAGTGAAAATGGTGCAGTAAAGCTCAGCAGTAAGTTATTTCTATCCATTAAATACACAAAAGTGGTATTCTCCACTTAAAGACAACCCCAACCTGTTGCTGCACATGACTAAGATGATGGAATGATTAGATTTAATAATCACTTTCAAAAGCTGAATAACTAATATCCAGTGTCAGATAGTAAGCTACTACTTCAAGTAAGAGAAGCTCATTACTCTACCAGTTCCTGAAGCCTGGAAACTGCTTTTAGTTAGCCTTACACAGTATACAGTGTATCTTTAAGTTCTCTCCCAAGCTGAGTAATATCTGAAGGCCATAAAGGAAGCTTCACCTGACTTAGTAATGAGACCTGTAACGGACATGAGATGCTAGTTTAAATGTCAATTGTCAAAATGTCTAAAAGTTGTCTGTCTTGATGGCTATCAAAACATGTTTAAAATGCTAGCTGGAGTTTTTCTCTTAAAATACAATACAAAAGCTGACAACTGAGATCTCTGCGACAGGGGAGTTGGAAGGTGATGCTTCAATAGCTGATAAATAATGCACTGTACTGCTTTTCTCTATGCTACTTCACTGTAACTCTACCTCTGGTTACTTCTTCTTAAAATATCTTTTTAAATACCATCTTGTGGCATTTGGAAGACTGTGCACCTCTGTACTGAGTAACAATCTAATGGGAAATACTTGGTTCGAAAATGAACATTCCTCAGCCTTGAGCAGGTTACTTGATATGTGTAATATATACTGCTCCTTCTACAACTCAGTATGACCCCATACACTCATAGGTGTATGGAGAGCAGGACTTAACACTAGTTTTCTTAGTGCTAGGAAAATTGGACTAATTTCTGTTAGCTACAGGTGTATAATAGTGAAAGCATGTGCTTAAGCCTTTGCTCTTAATACTTTTAACTGAAGCTGCACCAATGCATAAACTGGTGCTGAACTCATCCAACAAAACTGCTTCTACTGACAATGGAACAAATAGTCCTCTTCCTTCTCCCCACAAAAGGGACACCTTTGTGTGATGGAAAACAGCACTCCAACTGAACCATAGATATGATACTAAACATTAATTCCCAGTGTTAATTTACCCAACAGTGTTCAAAGGAAGATCTAACGAATGCAAGCCATACAAGATTAATGGTACGTGGGGGAGAGGGGTGAAAGGCAGAGTATGAGGCCAAACAAAGCACACTGATCTCTCTCTCTTCCACCCCACCCCCCCCCACCCCCAACATTTTTATCCATCTTAACTGCCTAGGCTATGTCATGCCAAGGCAGGCACTGGACAGGATGTCTCTTGCTGCAAAGTAACTCCCAGTGAGGAAAACCACAGGGGGAAAGTTCTAAAAACAGTAATACTGGATGCAATGGCAGCCAAAGATAATTCTGATGTTCCCATTACAGCAACTCTTACTTCTAGCCAAGTATACAGGAAGCAAATGTAATGACTCTTCTGAGGAAGTCAGTCCTTTTCATTGTGTGAACACATAAGATTCTTCATTTTGCTAAAAGCAAACACATTTGTATATGTTCCTACCCTAGGCTGGAATCTATTAAAGCAGAAACACCATGGCTGATTTCAGCTAACTTGGCATTGCTCTTAGGTTAAACTTACTTGAAACGTCTCTTTCTCAACTGAAGTCTATAATGATGCAGCTCTGGTTTCTTAAGCAGAATACTAGCAACCTTGAATCAAGTAACAAATGAGATGTTTAAAAAAACCCCAGCATTTATACTTTAAATGCATCATTGGCACAGCAAAAGCTTATTAAACTCATACTATGAACAAAGTTTATGGTTCATAAGTTCAGACTATTTTTTCAGACTGTACAGGTTTGATGCACAACTTCACTTTAGCTGAAAGGGAGTTGTAAAATGTTTAGAAATGCCTCTTTTCTAGAAAACTACTGTTTTGGTAATCTGTGTATATTTTTCACTTACTGCAGTGAGCAAATACACTTCTTAATGAAGAGCAACACAGCTAAATCATTCAGGCCAGAGACTTTATCCATTATGGAAGCACTTCCAAAAAAAAAATTCAAACAAATCCAATGAGCAGCTCAGGTCACTTTGCTTTGACCCCATAGTGAGCAAAACTTTGTTTTAATGTGGACCAATGTAAATCCAAAATGCCATTAATCCTGTTGCCGACAAGATTTGGTCAAAAGTGGCTTGCTTAATCTTTCTTAAGGGAAGAGAAATAGACTTTTAACCCTTTTCACAACAAAGGCTGAATGCTGTTGAAGTTGCTGGAGGGCTTTAGTAGATCTTTCAGAACCAGAGAAGGAGAGGAAACCCATTCCAGCCAGAACCTATTAATTAGGGACTGCATTATACCTCTTCTGGAAGGAGCCCAACTCTGGAAGGTACTCTTTGCAGCTGATGTGAAAGTGACATTGACTGTGTACTAATACCATGCTGCTAGCTATGCTCATCAGCTGCTTGGCCGCAAGCAATTTTGCATGCTGGGACTACTGAAGCTGCATATCGACATGTCAGTTGGTAGTTCACTGGGCCCCAAATAACCTGGAATGATGGTAGGGCAGGTGAGCTCTGCTCTGTGAGGAATGGTAGCGTGTTAGGGCCTGCTGGTAGACCCTGTTGGACTCTGCATGTCTTAGGCTGGCATAAGCCCTTCAACATTTTCCACAGAAGTAAACTTCCTTCTCTATAGGAAGAGAGCAGAAAAGCAGCAACACTTTCAAATCGGTTGTAAATCACCTCTAGGCTGGTAGGTAGATGAGAATGGAAGAATTTTTAGCCCTGAAGCTACTGGAAGAAATTCTTTCTTCTTGCCACAGCCTATGCGTCCACCTCAAAATAATGATTCTTTTCAAGATAAGCTTAACTACATTGGCTTTTTTTAATCTGAAACGAGCGTATCGGTGAATTGTCATGTGAGCACAGGTTTACTCGGTGGGCGTAAGTGCATCTCCCTTCCCCGAGGCCACCGGCCAGTCCCACCGACCCGGCGCTTGTCACTTCGAAGCCTGTGCTTCAAAGGCCAGCGAGGGAGCTTCAGCCATTTACCACCCGGGCTGGGCGCTGACCCCCCCGGGCAGGTCCTACGATTCAGCTGCCAGCATTCTAAATACCAGAACTGAGCCTAGCGCCGTATCCGCGGCAGGAACGCAGACCTGCCCGCTACGGGTAGGACATGCTCTACGGGACAGCTGCCCGCGGTGATCTCGCGGCTCTCCTCCGCTCCCAGCGCCTCTTCCCCCTTTCGCCGCGTTACTTTCCGGGACGAGTTACGGGAGCCAACCGCCGCTCCCGGCCCTGCGGCCCCCGGGGCCGAGTCCCTCCCCGGCTCGTCCCGCCGCCCTTCTGGTTCCCCCGGGCCGCCCCGGCGGCGCTCGCCTTACCGTGACGCCGTACTTGAGGGCGATGCCCTGCAGCGTGTCCCCGGCGCTGAGCCGGTGCTCCACGTAGCGCTCGGCCAGCGGCGCCGCCACGCTCGCCGTGCTGCCGTACGAGCGGGCCTTGGTGCGGGCCAGCCGCTGCGACAGCTCGGCCTCCGACTCCGGCCCGCCCGGCGGCTCCTCCCGCAG
>JAVJGG010000002.1:10473792-10535557 GCA_035590195.1 Aviceda cuculoides | reverse complement strand
CACTGGCGGCCTGGCGCCGCGGCTGCGCAGTGGCGAGCCGGAAGCGGCGCCCGCAGGCCCGGGCGGGCCGTTGGGGCCTTCCGCTCGTGTGCAGGCTGGCCGAGAATCCGCGTTTTCCTGGGGGGAAAAAATTGCCGGGCGCAGGGGTGCTCTTGTTCCACGCGCCTCGCTTTGTGGCGTGGCCTCCTCGCGGGCCGTGGGCCTCTGCCCCGTTCTTCTGCAGAAGCCAGCCCTGCCTGGGTGGTGCAGCCGGGGCCCCGAGGCCCTGCCTGCAGGGCTGGGAGCGCAGAGCAGGGGGAGACCTGCCCGACACGGGGGTGTCGTCTCCCCGGGGGGATTTATTGGCCACGTGCCAAGAAACAGGGATGCGTATCCATGTGCTGGGTCTCAAAATCGTGTCGCTGTAGAGGCTTCCGGTTCCTCTTCCGCCAGCTGTGGAGGAGGAAGCGCAGGGCACTGGTGGCTCTTGAGTCTTCAGCCAGTCTGCCAGCTGGAGTCTCAGTAATGCACAGTTTGTCTTTGAGACTGACCAGTAAAGAGAGTGTAAAAAGGAATTAATTTGGGCATAAGTGCACAAATACAGAAGTGTAGTAATTGTGTCAGATTAATTAGGCCAGTAAGAAGTGGGAAAAGCCATTTGAAGAAAAAATTGTAGATTTCCTGACTAGTAACTTACATACTAGAATATCCATGTTATTTTAAAATTAGTAACAGTATTTAAGTGACTACTTCTTGCCAAGAAACCTGTGTATAGACTTTTTTTTGAAAGCTGAACTGAGGCTTTATAAAACTCTGTCATACATACAGGTGGTGTACACGTGTGCATCCTGTACAGGTACAATATGTACCAAAATACCAAGAAGTGTCTGGGCCAGCCTCCTCTAGGTGACTGTGCTTAAGCAGGGATATTGGACAAGATGCCCTCCAAAGGTCAATTCCAACCTCAACCACACCGGGATTCAGGAAGTCATGTGTGCATAACAAACACCTAGTGTGGTGGTAATTTTTTTTTTTTTTTTTTTTCTGGGAAGTCCTAGAAACATAGACCTCTAGCTTAAACTTAAGCAAGAAAGACATGCATGTGATAACCTCAGCATTCCTCAGCCCAGTATGTATTCACATAATTATTTGGAAAAATGAAATGCATCAACTAATGTAATATCTAGTTGTGGGGTTTGGATTAATTATGTTCAGTGGGCAGCTCATGGAGTCTCTCTAAGGAATACAGTACAAAAATCAAGGCAGATCTGACAAATGTTGCTAATCTGGCTACAAGTTTCCAGGCATAAATTAAAAAAATATAAAAGCTGCCCTGCAAGATGCACAAGTTACTGATAAGGAATGACACATCAGAACTCCACCAACACATGAGAGAAGCCAATGTGACAATCCTAGAGTGTCCAAACAGAGGAACTGTAGGCAACATGCAGATAGATCATGGCAGTACAAGAGATTATATAAACAGATGGCAAGAAAGGGTTAACTTTAATTTTTCTGCAGTCTACAATATATTTGGAAAGTTGGAGGCTCCCCTGGGGATAGCCAATTGAGTTTACACCAGCTGTAGAAAGAGAGCACCAAATTGTGACATCTCTGTGCTTTCAATTCTTCGTGAAACAATTCGATCTGCTGAGCTGCATCAGGAATTCAGCCACGACCCACCTAGCAAAAGAGCTGAACTGCTGGTCAGCATTTATTAAAAATGTCTACTGTGTGTGCAGTGTGGAATCATGGCTCACCTTCAGCCTCTTATGGCTGATCAATGGAAATTACAAACATCTGGATGCCTGCCTAGAGCTGGAATTACTCAGACCAGTTGCTTCAACTAAAGTGGCTTTTAGTAAAGGAGAGCTGCAGTTCAATAAAATGGAAGTGATGTTTAACATTACTGATACAATGAGCTGAACATGCAATATCAATTAGTTTGAAAATGTGTTTGACAGGCATAGTAATATTAGACAGTATTATTCCCTCTAATATTATCTTAAACTGGATTTATATGCGAAGTGTGTGTAATACACTTTAAATCACCTGTCACAACTCTGAGAACAGCAGAAGCATCCCTTGCATTAGTATAAAGATGCCACAGATACATTAATGTTGAAAGCTTTATTTTGGTAATAAACCTTTTCAAGGTTATATATGAGTTTTTTTCTTCTGGGATTGCTGGATTGTCTTTTCTTTGCATCAGCAATTTGTGGAGATGTGTGTTTCTTACCCCAGAATCCTTATTATAGCCAGAGGAACGTTTGGATCTGGAATATTGCCAAGATACTTGATCTGATTAGCTGTCTGCCTTTTCTCTACATAAAGTGAATACCCTCCAAACCAAAAATTGAGTTAAAAATTTGAGCCAGAGCTTAAATTAGGTAACCCATTTTTACCTGCATTTTTAATATGCATTCAAAATGAGTTACCGAAGAAACTAGAAGTGTCTTGCTAATGAGACTTCATTTTTATGGAAGAAAATTGTGTTAGCAGTGAGAATGTGGCATCCATGCTACTGAAATATCTTTATGGAATGGTCTATGATCTTGTGAAAGCTAAGGGGAATGCTAGCTTGCCTAGGGTTTCCTGGCTTTAAGACGAGAGGCCCTGAGAGGTTGTTAGTTGTCAGACCGCTGTCTGACCTTGGCAGAAGTTGGAGCTCACTTGCTTCACAATGTCAGACCAACTGGGGCTTGAGTCAGCACCGTGGTGCAAATCGGCATGGTGCATCCGCCACCTGCTTGTTGGGTTGCCCCGTGTCTGACTCCAGACACGCGAGCAAGCTCCTCTGGCAGGCTGCAGGAAGGAATGGTTTGCGCTGGTTACCCACCCCTAAAGGTGCCAATGTTCAATGTAGGGATGTCAAACTTGCCACATTAGAAAGAGTCCCTGCTATAGCTTTGGGATTCTCACTTCCTCATACCAATTTCTCCCTCCTGATCTCTGAATCAGCAGCTTATTGACATAGCTGGGTATTTCCTGCTGGACAGCGGCTGTATGGCAATTAGTTTTCATTTATTGGTTTACTGCCTGATCATGACGTTCTCTGTTCAGCAAGGGAGTCTCTTGGCACTACTGACTCTACTTCCTTCCTCCCTGTTCTCTTCTGTCTTTCCTGTTTCCTCATTACTGCTTCTGTAACTTCTTTCCCCACAGTAGCTTCCAGTTCCAAGGAGCTGTATTTGCCCAAACCTGTTTTTTTGCATTAAAATCAGTAATTCTTTAGGTAATGCTAGCATTGAAGGCACGTAACTGGAGATTGGACTTGACAGTCTCATCAGACTTACATGCGACAGAGGAGTTCACTCCTCTGAGTCATTGTTCCAAGGCTGGCTGCAGACGTCATTACTCATTTCACGTTTGGGAGGTTATTGCTGCAACTATAGCAGCTAGAAGCATACTTTTAAAAATGAAAGCTTTAATTTCAGAGACCTCAACTAAGCATTGTGGAGTGTGTGCCTGACCTAAGGGTTCCTTAGATCTGAGTCTGAAGAAGGGGAAACCCCTTTCTGCGGGATTTTTTTTTTTTTTTCCCTCAGGGACATGTTCAGACATAGATAATACTAGCTTTGCATTCTTATTTAAAGTCCTTATACAGGAATTGGATAAGGACAGAAAAGATATATGGGAGCTAATATTAGACTATTTACTCATGCAGCAGTAGTTAAAGGTAATTCTAATGAATCAGTATCAACTGAGTCTAGTTAAGGTGACCCATATGATTTAATGGCAAAGTAAGCAGAGAAGAGAATGCTTTCTAGCTAGGTTATCATTTCGTTAATGATCAGATATTTATCAGCTACTTTGTCAGTAAAGAAACCCAAATTTACTTAGTAAAGGATTAAATGAAACAGTGAGCATTTCCTAACTTTGATGTTTATGATGATGCAAGCCAGGGACATTACCATTTATAATAGTTGTACTGATGTAGGACAGGGATGTTTTAATTTCAGAAACAATAAAAAACTATCCTTGTGGGCTATATGTGTGGGCAGAATCACAGTAATTGGGACAGAATAGACAAAAAGAAGGCTACCCCCTGGTAAGGAGTGGTGTATCAAGCTATGCTGTCCACCTCTGCTCATGTTGCAACCTCTGACAAAAAAAAAGATGTAATGTAGGACAAAGATCAGAGACAAATCCTGCCTTTTAAGAATAATAGCCCTGGGTTCTGCAATTAGTTGCAGCAAGGAGAGAGGGTCTTGCATGAATTTCAAATGGAAAGTAGGTTCGTCTGAACTGATGCACATTACTTAAGCTGTGCACATATTCCTCATCAAAATAAGCCCATTATGTAGCGGTAGCAGCTGTGAGCCATTATTAATATTTAACGCTCTTAGCAGGGGTTACTGTGGGTTTCTGTAATAAGGTTACAAGACAGTGTTGTAATATCATGTGCTGCGGGTTTGCATTCTCAGAGCTTTTTTGGCTTTTTATAAAGGGCCAGTGAAGTTTTATTTATTCCTCTTCCTTACCATTTGCAGAGGCTGAATATCTTTCTAAGCTGCATTGTAGTGCATGATTATCCATTCTTCATTGCCTCTAGCTTTACTTATACATCACCTGCTACTTAGTAATGCAAATGTTGAAACTCCCATGCTGGCAGGAGCAATCTTGCAGAGGAAAGGGTGCAAGTGGTTTGGGTCCCATGGCGAGGGCTGGCTTGTGCTATCACGGATGTGTTCTGTTTCCTCCAACTGTGTGGTTTTGGGTGTGATCTGCTGGAAAATGATGATAGTAAATCAGCCTCTTTTTCCTAGCTACATCTTTTGACTGATGTTTGTTTTGTACCTGTGCATGCTGAAAGGGCAGGGAGTTCTCAAGCAATTCATAGTTGTTTCCACTGAAAATAGGTGGGCTGAACACGCAAGATGGAATCACCATGTTTTGCACATCTGCATTTGAGAGGGGACCATCTATGGCTGTATTAGACCTTGGGTCATGGGGCCAGCAGGCAGTATCCAGCACAGCACAGGGGGCTTGGCAGGCAAGGAGTTACTGCTGACACTGCTTTGGAGGAGTGTGGGACAAGCCGTCCAGTGGCTTTTCAGGGAAAGCCTCTGGCCTTCAGGCTCTCTTTTTGCTCAGATCTTTTTTTAGCCTTTTTATTGTTTGTCAACTTTTCCTATAAGTCACAAAATCCTCGAAATCAAACTGTTTACAGCTCTGGTTAATAAGTTAGCAGTGAAGTTAACAGTACAGAAGGAGGAAACATTTGGAGCAGCAGCATATATATCCACTAACATCATAATCCACATAAAATGCTGTTCTACACTAAGAAGCAATTGTTAGGAAGGTGCCCTGGGACAGTATCTGCTGTCCTTCAACGACTTCTGGGTTAAATGTATTCAGTTAACAACTAAAATGTCAGGCTATAGCCTTCCTCAAATTCATGCCTTGCTGATGATGTATGCAACCTCAAATTATGTGTAGCAGATGGATACATATTGACTAACTTCATAATGCCTCAATAGCATGGTCCCTTTTACACTGTAGTGTTTTAACCCCAGCTGGCAACTAAGCACCACAGAACCGCTCACTCACTCCCTGCCCGCCCCACTGCCAGTGGGATGGGGGAGAGAATCAGAAAATAAAGTAAAACTTGTGGGTTGAGATAAAGACAGTTTAAGAAGTAAAGCAAAAGCTGTGCACGCAAGCAAAACAAAACGAGGAATTCCTTCACTGCTTCCCATTGCAGGCAGGTGTTCAGCCATCTCCAGGACAGCCGGGCTCCAGCACGTGTTAACGGTTACTTGGGAAGACAAACACCATCACTCTGAACGTCCCCCCTTCCTTCTTCTTCCCCCAGCTTTATATACTGAGCATGACGTCCTATGGTCTGAAATACCCCTCAGGTCAGTTGGGGTCAGCTGTCCCAGACGTGTCCCCTCCCAACTCCTTGTGCCCCCCCCAGCCTCCGCTGGCAGGGCAGTATGAGAAGCTGAGAAGTCCTTGATTTAGTATGAACACTGCTTCGAGCAGAACTGAAAACATCAGTGTGTTATCAACATTCTTCTCATCCTAAATCCACAACACAGCACTATACCAGCTACTAGAAAGAAAATTAACGCTATCCCAGCCAAAACCAGCACAACTCTTTAGCCAGCATACTAGTGACAGGAGATATTGGCAGCATACCTTTTACCTTCCAAGATGGCTTATGTTGCTTATCTGTTGTTGGCCATGTAAACCCTGCTGCAAGATGATAGCAGCATGTCATGCTCATTTTGGAAGGGGAGGAGTGCAGAGAGGGACACCAAAAATAAAGTGCTGAAAACATGGAGGTAAATAGGAGTGAAGAACAGACAACTTTTTGAGTGATTCCTTTATCATTGGACCTCATGATACTATATTTGATTTCAGTTTCCAGAGTGAAATTAATGTCAAAATCAGTTCTTGCACATTGCATTGGAATATTAGTCATTGCAGAATACTTCTGAGTTTCAACATGTCTTTAATTTAGCTTCTGTATGTTTCTGTTCACACTGCCTCACCTGTCCATGCTAACTGCTGCTTCCCATAAGCTTCCTCTGTTCACATGTACGTGCACCCCAGCTAAGGCCTCTATATGCAGGATCCTCACCATTATCCCACTCTGCCATCACTGCTGAGCCTTCTGGTGCCAAGTTAACAATAACGTCTTCCTTTCCCTGCTGAATTCAAATTCAGTGCCATTAACCCCTGCTTTATCCTCTTTTAATTAAAAAAGCAATTAACACAATAAAACTGGATGTAATATGATAGTTAATGGCACCTCCACTGATGTGTAAACCCAACAATGAGCATAAGAAAGACAGCTCTGTGGTGTGGGAGAGCTGTGCAAAATAGCCAGAAGGATGGTAATAAGGAAGTGTCTTGTCTTCACTCCATTACTTGTCTGTGAGTGGCTTTTTCACTCTTAACATTTTTGGTTGGAGAATATTTTATTGGAAAAACTGTAAACAGGTGATTCACCACTAGAAATGGTTTATTCATACAGATATTAAAAAATAAATAAATTCAATATTCATTTGTCAGTGGGTGTTTTTTTCTTTGAAGTGTCATTATGCACCTCACTTTGCCAAAGTAGTTCCAGTCACAGCTCTGTCTAGTTCCAGTCACAGCTCTGTCTAGAACCAAAGGGAACTTTCTTAATTAAGTGAAGAACCACAGAAGAAAAGACTGCTTTACTTATATATGGCATTACAATTCCTTTTTTAAGCTTATTTTTACCAACAATTTTTTATAACCTGTTCTAACAGGTCAAGAATAACCTGTTTATTTTATTCATGCCTTTAGACTTCTTTTAGCTCAAGAAGACTTAAAAAAAAAAAAAATCAAACAGCCCTTTTAACCCTTCCCTCAATCTTAGGGTTCAGTACCACAGCAATCAACTAGTGATTTCAAAAAGGTCTGTCCTTTATCAAAGAGTACCTCAAACTGCCATCAGGGAATCCAAAGAAGCTGTCCAGAAGTTCCCCAAGAACATGAATGAAGTCAGCAGACATGCAAAAATCCAGATCAGAATATCAAGCTTTTCATCTCCGTGTGCTGCCTACTAAACTATACTTATTCTACCCTATGCCTGCTCATTGACCCTTTATCTCTTAACGGTCCATTCTCATCCTACATTTCCATCTTTTTGTTGCCCTTTCTCCTTCTTCAGGTTGGATCTGTCTTCAGCTATGGAGTTGAAGTAATCTAAGACAGAATCTGAACTGCCAGTAGACTTGGTCTCTCCTATAGACTCCAGTCTGCTTCAATCTGTGGAGTCGCTTAGGTCATTAAGAGTGTAACTTTGAAATTCAAGCTGTAAGTCTTCATCTGCCTGCAGATAGCCCAGCCCACTTGAAAGAAGAGCTAGGAGAAGCAAACAGATGCTTACTCTTGCAGTGTATGCCTGCAGGGTATACATGTTGTCTGGAGGAAGAAGCTTAGAAAGAGGAGCAGCTGAAAATAAGGGGGAGGGGTTTCTGTTTGTGATTATTTTCCTTCAAGGAGAAACAAAGTTTAATCTTGCCTTGGACAGAGCAGCTCAAATCAGGTTTTTGCTGTGACTTACTTTCAAAATTACCTGTCTTCAGTGAGTGCAGAGGATGCCTCAGCTTACAGCTTCCCCAGGCCTGCAGGTGGTGGCCCGTGTGAGGCTCCTCTGAGAGCACCCTGTCACTGGTAAGAAGGAAAGCTACACTTCGAATAAGGAGACAAAACAGTGACAAGGGTGCATTTGAAGCTGTGTAACAAGTTTCTATTCCAAGAGCTCTCTTTGCCTTCCGGGATGTTTACTAGTGTATATTTTCTTCCTGTGGGAATATTTTAATTTGGCCTAATTGGCCTTGTAGCTCATGTTGTCATTCAGTGTCCAAAACTGGAGTATGTTTTTGGCCTGTGACAGCAGCATTCATGCTTTTTGTTGCAGGCTTCTCACTTGGGGCAGCTGGCGTTAGAAGTATTGCAGTGGGGGTTTTTGGAAGTGAGAAGGTGATGATGGACCAAGTGGGTCATTGTTTTGTATCCCGATAGTTTCTGGGTACTGTTCCTTAGCTTTTCAAGTCGCAATTGTACAACAACTTTCTGTGATCTGGTAGAAGACAGTTGACTGCTCTGAGTGAAAACTCAAGTAAATTGTTTCCACTGGGGAGGAGGGTGGGAGACTAGGGTGTGGGTGCCCCTGCCTTTCCCTCCTGTAGCTAAGACATACGCAAACTCAAGCAGCCATACAGTCTCTGCTCTTATTTATCTGGTATCGACCGCTTATTCCTTCACTGCTCGCACTTCGGTACTTCTGACATCGCCACCCTGCTTCTACAGAAAGAGAAAGCTTTGAGATCACCCTTCAGACAACATCTTCACAGCGAGCTAAAACAGTCCAGTAGTTTGGTGTCCTTCATTTCTGTTCCCACATGTTTTTTTACTGAAATGCTGCCCTCGAGTGGCGACCAGCTGCTTGATCCCGACTGGAGCTCTGGGAGCAGTTCCTCCCTCACGGCCGGTGCCTTTAGGGGCTCTCATCTGTCCCTTTGGGGGCTCTCATCTGTCTCTTTGGGGTACTCCCCCGAGCACAGCCCGCAGCTGCGGAGCCAGCGCTGGGCTGAAGGCGGCTGCTCGGCCCGCTCTGGGCAGTGACTGGGCCCCAGTTTCCACGCCAAGTTACAGAGCGGTGGCTTGGACTCCCCGGCAGCAGCAGCGTCCTCGGCTCTTACAGGAGAACGGAGAACTGTAATGCTGAAGGAAACGTAATGACTTGAGATGCTGCTCTGACCACAAGCTCTCGAAATGTAATTTGTGTGAACGTTTCTTCCGATAACTCCATCTGTCGCGCTGTTTCTGGACTGTAGTTCGTGGTTTTAAGGTAGAAACTGCAACTTTGTAGAGGAGTTTTTTTCGGTGACGGGGTAAAAATCTCTGAGCTTCTCTAAGCAATACCTCCGCAGTGCTGTCCCCACAGTATTTTATAACTTCCTTTCTGTTGAACTCTAGAGTTAGCCTCTGACAAAGTGACACTTGTGGAGGAAATGCCACGTAGCAAAGGTTTTGTATGAAGGTAGCCTCTGAACGAGCTCCAGAGCACCCTGACAGTTTGTTAAGTCAGAATGCAAGATGAAGAGTTAATTAAGGGATAAAGGTGGCTTGTGGGAAAGCAATTTAAGGCATTACTGCTTTCAGTTTTGTGCTATGCCTCTCTGCCAGAGGTTACAGCCTTTACAGCAGTGTTTCTAGAAGCATAAGGACACTGGCTCCTTAGTAAGTCATAGCTTAGTGTACTGGTTTAACTCAAGATATGCTTGTTTTTCTGGGCCACTGAAGAATGTGTCAGTATGTGACTTGTTTTGCCTGCAAGTTAAAAAGCAAGAACGAAAATGAGGAAGGGTTTTTATGTGTTCTTTTGGGGGAACTTGGGTTTTAGCATTCCCAGGGTATTTGAAGAATACTTCATGTTTCCATGCTTCATTGTAGACCAGTTGTCCAAAGGGATATATTATCCTACCTGTATGTTATTAACTCTTCTGGAAAGTACCAAGTGTGTCCTATTGGGAATATTCTCATGTTCTCATTGTTTCATAAAGACAGAGGATAGTGCTTTTCTTATGTACTGTAAACTTCTATCATCCTGCACAATGTGCGAATGCCATATCTTCTTTCTGCATTAACACACCTAATTAGGGATAGGCTTGTTTGTTCAAGCATCAGTATGGTTTGTGGAGTCAGATATAAGTGAGTATATAAGGTCATTGTAATTAGAATAGCTTCTTCCTCCTCAAAGAATTTCAGCTGCAGAGTCCCTTCTAGGGAGTCCTTCAGGACTGGTTATTTAAGTGGCTAAGACTTCCCTACTTCCCTATTCCTTCGGAATCTCTTTAGGTGCCAGTTTGAATTTTTTTTTTTTTTTTTTTCCCCTCCCCAACTGGTTTCCCCCCTCACTGCTCAGCCCTCATCACATAAAGTACTTGCTGCCATGACCAGGTAATTCTTGCTCACTGTCCTTTGGGTGATTAGTCTTTGCAATAGTTGTGCCTATGTGTGTATGAATATATGAAGGCCTCTGAGAGCCTCTGTGTGAAATATCTATGTCAAATATTGCCAGTAAAATAATCTCCTTGATGATTTGGCTTAGCTGAAGACTGCCTGTACTGACGAGCTCGCTCAGAAATGATTTAAATCTCTATTTCTGGTTGCGGAGATCTCCTTAATTAAGACTGTGGTACTGGACATAAAATGTGCTTTTTCAAATGATTGTCTTGGCACTTCATGCACTTTTACCCAGCACTATCTGAAATCCCATCAAAACAGAGTAAAGTATGGGAAGACCGTCTGGGGCATTATTACCATGGGCAAGTACATAGAAAGGAAATGCCCAGAATATTACGGTAGTAAACCAGGTACATACTAGTTTATGCTCTGAATTTGCAAACACAAATGCCAGACTTGCAAGCAGATGTTACGGACAACTAATTCTAAAGCAGAAGTTAGTAAGTTGGAGCACCTGAAGCAGTGGTTATCTCTAATATTGAACCAGTGACAGGTGAGATGCTAAATGTCAATGATTAGGCTGTATGTGTATGGAGGTTTGGGCAATGGCAGTTTCTGGAAGCAGTTAATTTTCACTGGACTTGCAGCTGAAAGTAGTTAGCTGGCCAGAGCTGCAATGAGAGGAGGCAGATTCTCTCTTTCATTTAGACTGTACCAGTTACATTAGATTTCACATTTGTTTATAATAAATGTGAATACATTTTGATACATTTAAGCCATTACTTAAATTTAATTTTATGCATTTAATTTTGATACATTAACAATTGACAATAAATGTGAATTAATTAAATGTATCAAAATGGAAACCCAATGTATGAAACAAAAAAAATTGAAGAAAATAATTCACTGCCACTATGTGAAAATTAAAAGAATCCCTGCTTGTTTCTATCAGAAGCTGTAATAGCGTACTATCACCCTACAGCTTTGAGTTATATCTGCTCACAAATGTCTTTTGGTGGGCAGGAAATCTATATAAAGCCATGATAACCTTACAGTATAACTATGCTGGGTGTGTTGCCCAAACACCCGTGAGTATATCAAACTAGGTTTCTTACACCGAAACAATCGGCACAAACGTAAGCAGTAAAATATACAGTGACACAGAGTAATAAATAGGAACACTAGATTAATATGATCAATCAGAAAGAAATAGATGATTAGCAGTTTCATTGTCAGGATTCATATTTAAGTCACCTGGTTCTTCTGTAAAAGAATTGAGACCAAAGAAAATAAAATGTTTTGCTTGGTGGGTGGGATGAATTGAGGATTTTTGTATGAAAGCTTTCTATAGTGATTACTCTTTTCTGTAGAGTTTCAATGCAGTATGGTGGCAGAAGATTATGTGAGACAGTGAAACGTGAATTGGAATAGGGACCCATTGATTTACTTGCTGCTTACATCAAATAATCTTTGCTTCCCTTGAATTTCAAACTTGGTCGTTCACAGCATCATCTATGCTAGTGTCTTGTGTCCTTAAAAAGATAACTTGGATGGAAATGAAGGGAGCAAAATGGAGAACATTAGTAAAATAGGAATGCTTTCTTCCTGCAATTCAATGCAGAAAAGCATTTTTTCCTTCCCTTTCCTGGCTGAAATCCTCAATATACTTTTGTCTTTAGTTTCCAGGTTCAGCCCAGCATCCATTCGTTACTGTGCAGTGAATCTATGTATGATACTAACTAGACATGGCAGCTCTTTTCTAAAATAGACTGTTCCAATCTGTCACTTTATTCTTTGGCACTAGGGATTTTCATTTTCCTGAGATGAACTCCACTGCTGGCCATCAACCTGATGGAGTGGAAGAATTGCAGAACAGACTGCTGCCATCAGCTAATTCACCTGAACAGAGAGGTGTGTGAGACCTACCTCCTCCTGTGAATGTCCTGTCATTTGCAGCAGCTGAACAAATATTTTCAAGATAACAAGTGAGGCAATGGGAGGAATTACCTGAAAGAGCCCAAATATTTTATGCAAACACCTTTGCTGTTCTTAGTCATACAAATTTGCTGGAACTTGCCTCATATCTTCTCTCCTGTTAGGCAATTCTTTCAAGCTGCTTTGAATAATTTCCTAACTCTATGTCATGTGAAGAGCCTGAAAAGGTATCTTCAGTTTCTCAGAATCAGTCTTCTGCTGCTTCCTGGTGAGCATCCCTGGCAGGTTTGTTTCATTAGGATGTAATCATGGAATTAATTAGCATTTAGTATCAAGGTTGACTTTCTTGTAAAATTATATAAAACTCTTGAGACATACCTGTTTGTTACACTGGTTATGGCTGCCAGGATGCATTTCTCCATCAAAAAATGCAGTTTGATCATTAATGTGGCACCGCTAAGTGATACCTTTTTTTTATTATGTATTGCTCAGTATCTTGCTTCTAGAAGAGCTTGCCACATTAAAAAAAAAGGAAAGAGAAGGTGAAGGAGATAAAATAGGGGGTAAAAGAATCCATCAGAAGAGCAAAGGGGTCAGGAGCTGTGTCTTGACCTCATATGTGCGAAACACGAAGCTTACCTCCACAGCTCCATAGCTGAGGAAAAAAGCTCAAAGGCTTTAAGCACGTGTCAGTAGAGTCAGAGAAGCCTTCTGGAGCCAGAGTCTCTGTAAAACTGTGTCTGTGCCTCTCCAATGACTTTGCGTAAGAAGAAAAAAATTTAAAAATGGTTATGGTCATGATTTGGTCCTTGTCTTGCATGGATCCTGAGGGATTAGGATGGCATTGTGTTATAGGTATTCAGACCCTTTTGTGGCCTCTGTCCTCTTCTGCAGCATAGTGTGAGATAATGTGACTATGCAAAAAGAGCTGACTAGACATTTTTTCTCTTCACCCCACTTTCATGCATTTAGTCATATAGGTTAAACTCGGCAAGCTGACCGCCAGTATTTAATGCATGAATTGAGAAACAAGAAGTACTGAATATAATAATCTCTTAAGTGTTGTGACCTAGTTGCCATCTGCTTTCATTAATTACTGTTTTAATTGTCTGTTGGGGTAAGAGGGGTAATTTTCCTTCATTAAAAGTAGCATTTCATACTATCAGTATATTTCTGCTCACTCATATGACTGATTAGTATGAAATGTAAATTGAGTACAAAATATGCAACAAAGATCAAACTTTTTAAAAGTAGAATATTACATATGAATTGCTCTTCTGGTTGAGGGGGAGGTCTGTTCATGTAATCAGTCCAAATTGGTGCTGAGAAATACATGAAATCTAAGAAAAATCAAGAGAGGTCTGCTAAAATCGTGTTTCTCACAAAAAGATATGACTGTAGGTATCAAATGGCTCTGAGGGCATAATTTTTGTGAAGTTGCAGGGTTTTTCACCTCCTACCAAGTGCACTTACTCATGTTAGTGAATATTTTTACAAATGGCTCAAACAGCATGGAAACTCTTATAGTAAACAATTATATGCCTCCTAGGGCAATAATGAGTGCCTTAAAATTAGCAGGCAGCAGAATAATGTTCAGCAGTAGTTCTGAGATGCTGGCTCTGAATTAGTTACTAAATTTGGACTCTCATTTCACAGCTTTGAATAGGAAAAAGCTGGGCTTGACCAAGAACTAGGTTTTTTGTTTTAACTGGCAAAACTAACTTCCTTGAAGGAAAAGGTATTGTGAACTGTGTTTCAGCCAGCTTGGTTATACAAAGATTCTTCAGCCTGTTTTACTGAAGTAAAATTAATAGACATGTTTAATCGTCCTGTGAATTGGGATCATTATTTTAGTATAGTCATAACTACAAAGGAAAATGTTAACCACTGAGATTGGATTATGCAGTGACCTTTTAAATCCATGGTGTTTGCAGCTATTAGACTTGCTTCAAAGTAGGAGTCAGAAAGCGCTTTCAGTAGTGGACCTTTTGGAAATAGTTTAAATGTTTCTGTCCGAAAAATAACAACTGAATTAAAGAAATGCTACTTTCCAGTTACTGATTTTTGAATTCTTTGTATAATCCACACCATGAGTACACATGATATTCTCCAGTGCCTCAGTGTCCTGAAAAAACAGCAGTTTTCAGCTTTTGCTTATAAACTTGTAAACTTTATTTCCTTTTTTCTCGATTAAAAGGACTTGATGTTTTGGTTTGGTATTTCCATTCAATCTGAAAGTGGAAACAAGAAACCCAAGTTCTTTCAGGCAGATCTTTCTTCCCAGCAGGACTGCAGCTGCTTATGAGTTGTAGTTCAGTGGCTGTGATGGTACTGGTCACCTGTACGGAGTTTCTGTGGGGAAAGCACCTGCAAACAAAGAAGGGTTTCTGCGGAGAGCAGAGGGTGAGGACCAGGCGGCGAGGAGTCCTTGCTCTGCTGCGGAGGCTGAGTGAGGTCCCTGGGCAGTCAGTCGTGCCTGGGCTGGTCCTGCCTGACCGCAGGTGCTTTAAGAAGTACTTGGGCTTGAGGTCACTGGAGAGAGCAGAATACATGAAGCTGGGCTTCTATACGTGAGGTGCAATGGAGCCAGACATGTGTTTGTGACTTTGAATGCTAAAATAGCAAAAATAAAACTGCTGGTTTAGTTTCTAATCTTTTTGCAATGACACCTATGCTTTTGCTAGATATTTGGGCTCTGCATGGTACACTGGGGCTTATCATTCGGCTGAGGTTGCTGTGGTCTGTAGAATATAAATAGCTGTTACAAATGCACATGCAGTCTGTAGAGCTAGTTTTGTAGCTTTTAATTGACCCGAGTGAATATCTAAGCTACAGTGAGAGCACTACCTGAGCTGTTCCAATGCAGGGCTTAGACTTCTTAAAAGCCTCTTTATGAATCATAACTGTTTCTGTCCTTGAATACCTTAAAATCTAACAGCATCGCAAATCTTAACAGTCCAAACCTCTTAACGATGGTTGGTTTTGACGCACATCTGAAGAAGTAGGTACCATTACTCATCTTCACTTGGACTGTATCCCTAGGTCCATTCTGTAACATCCTGTAGTTCTGTTTCTTCATCACCAACTCCTGACCTGGCTCTATAAACAGGCAGGCTGCTGTTATTGAATGTTAAATCTGGCAAACAAGTAAATCAAGTAGAATGTGTATTCAGAGCTGACATTTCAAAGATGAAGCCTATGAGGATTAGTCTAGAATTGAATTTATTTTTCCAAAAGTGATTAAAACATATTGCCCTGCAGTGGACAGCATTGTGCCATAGATGTCGTAATTGGTAATTCAGTCACTTTTCTAACTACATTCAATAATCGGGAATTCTCTTAGCAAATGTTTTTGCTTGCAAGGATTTCTGCTCATCATCTCTATTGCCACATATCATCTGTGCACAAAATCTACCTTAGCTTCGCTGACAGTCCATAAAGTTTCGTTTTAAGGAATCGGTTATTACTTTAGTATATCCATGTTGTTCTTCATGTTGTCTGTATTCTCTCAGGCTCTCTAGTCCTTCTCATAAACCCAGATCTTGGCAGAGTAGCAGCATTTCCTTATAGTGACCTCTGTCTCCCTCGGTCTTCCCTGCATGTGGCTTTGTTTTGGGTGGTTACATCTGGTTTGGGGATGAGGCTGCTGTTGTTTCAGCTGTGCCCTTACACAGAGCAGTGTAGTTGCTCCTTGTAGCTGGATGGCAGTTACTGTTTATGCTGAATTTCAGGAGAGTCAGGCCAGTCTATCACCATGGCCAGCATTGGTTTCTACCTATTCTTATATTTTTGTCTCCTAACAAGCACGTGAACTCTGTAGTCTGTGGTGTGACTATAACAAATCTTTCAAGTCAGTCTGAACTGAGTTCAAATTAAAATCATGATTCTTCTCCCAGTTTGCATATGTAAATGGGATGAGATCAAAACAACAAAAGCTTAACGTTCTTTATTACAACTGGACCGGTCATTTTTTCCCTGTGTCATCCTGCCAACAATACCTGTAAATAGGTTAGTTCTACCTTGTTAACAGCAAACCCCACTGTATCTCAAGTATGAAGTGCAGGACAAGAAAATGTCCTCTCATTGGAGAGAACAATTTGTTAGTCATATTTTTCATCTGCACCCAGACAGGTTTTTCTCTATAACTCTCTTTCAAGAGAAAGTGATGTTCTGGAGAAAGAATGTGTCCCTGCACCATCCTGAGCCAAAATAAGTCCTCAGCTCTTTAGACTATCCTCAGGAATTTCTTCTGGGCAGTTCAGTCATTTGGCCCTAGTAAGGCAAGTTCAGCAGGAGCCCTGAACCTTGGGCAAGTGTTTTCTGGGAGACAGAGTCAATGGCATCTGAGAAGTGGGGTAGAGGGGGGAGTTCAGATGCTGATCTACATCACTCAGTGCTGAGATTAAAATAGGGAGCTCTTCACAAGTCAGCTTTTAGCTAAAGGCTTGGCTGTAGCTGGAGAAGTCTTTTGTGCTAACTACACAGCACAGTCTATCTGTCAGATTTTGAACCTTGAAGTCAAATTGTAAAGTCTTGAAAGAACAGAGCTGTGGTTGTATCCCTCACACAGCTGATCCTTTCTTGCTGTGGACATCAGGCAATTAGGGAGACAATGCTGGTCTCATTCTCCTGCTTTCTGTTGCATACCTTGTATGTATTAGCACTACCATTTATTTTTAAACTTAGTTTATACGTGTAAAGCAGCGATCAACTTCAGTGCTTTTAAAGGGAAAATGGAGTTCTCAATGCAGTGCCATTTACTGCTGCTAGTAGATCTGCAGCCCTTTCCCTAGCAGCATAAAAATGGTTGGGAGCAGCAGGTATTACCTGGAAAGGTAGTGCAAAGACTTAGTGCAGAGATCTGGGCTCTGTAATATGACTAGAGACTTCTTTTGGTGATGTATCTGAAGGTCAGATGAGCATCAGTGACTATATGTATATTGTTGTGGTATATGTAATGACCTTGTGATTAAGAACTGAAGAATCCATCTTTTAACCATTAGAAGTAGTCATCACTGAGGAGCCAATCCTAAAAACCTGTAATGGTAACTGTGCAAAGGCCGCATACTCAGGGAATGGTGGTGTTGCTCCATTCAGCTCTACTGGAAGAACAGGGTACAGCTGTACAGTTTTGAATACCTACAATGGGTATGTGCTATTCTGGCTGTGCAATGATTTAGGGATGAGTTTAGAAATGCTTAAATCAGGCCTGTGAGAATGCAGGTTTTCACATCTGAAAAAGCAAATTACTTCATGTTTTAATTTTATTTTTTTTCTGAGTATTTTCTTGACTTCCTTGCACACTTAGTTATTTAGTCTATAGAACTCACAGGCTGGTCTGTTACTCTAGGCTGTGAGTTTCAGTTCCTCAACATTAAAAGTGGATCTTTACAGTGCCCGTTGTATACCTTGTCCCAAGTTGATTTTTCTTCATTAAAAAATTACTTTTAGCATCTACTCTGGATGCATGTCTTCCCATAGTGCATGCTGTGACTGGAATTTCCTTTGTTATAAAGCATTTCAAAAGCGTCATTGCTAAAATTACAAGCATGTAGAGGGTTAGCCTTTCTTGTTGTCTTTGATTTTGCATCTCTTTGTCCTGAATAATTGCTTGTATAGACTTTCACCTAATACTGAAACAGCAAGAAAACCCAACATTTCCAGCTGTCTTCAGTTCTGAACTCTGTACTATAGTGATTTCTAGCCTATGATCTTTGGATTCCTGAAAGTTAGTGGCCTGCTGTCCGTCTACCAGAAGTCGTAAACTTATTTGTGGTATGTCTCAGACATCCCACTGGGAGGAGAGTGGACAAACCCAGACCGCTTCCTCCCATGATCAACAACACAACCGAGGGCGTATTTGGGAGCTGCTGATTCCAAGTATATCTTTTCCTTCCTTGCTCTGATGCTGAAGGGACTTTCTGAATGTTAGAGACTGACAGGTGCTGGCAGTGAATCTCAGGCTTTTTAGTGATGAGCGCACGGGCTGTAGGCAGATCTACTTGGTGTCCATCACCTTGGCACTGCCCTTCCTTGGGGCAGTGGTCACGCCAGCAGTCGTACCCAGCCCGCTTCGTCAGTGCTCCTTGAGGCTCAGGGTTATCTCCCATATGCTGTTTGGACCAGCTGTAGTCTCGGCTGTTTGCTGTCTGTCTGAAGTCTTTCAGTGGCTTGCCTAGGGAGTGCAGTAAATATTACGACTGTGGGAGAAAGGAAGGAGCGACAACCAAGCCATTAATTAAAGGCTGCCTAGTCTGAGTAACCCAATGGTTAAAGCAGAGTTGTCATGGCAGCACTGCCCCTGGATGCTCCAGCCTGAGTCACGCTCCTCCTGCTCCCCTCTGTTTTGCGGGGGTGCCCGGCTGCGTGCGTGCATGCAGGGAGGGTGACGCTGCTCTTGCTCTTACCCAGACAGTGAGCAAAGGCTTCAGTGACTCACAGCAGAGATCAGAGGAGAAGAAGTATTACTGCAGCCCCAGTGAGCTCCAGTGGAAAACAAACGCATGACTGCTAGATAAATCTTCATTGACGGGGTAGTGCATCAGGCTCTGTAGGAGCTGCTACAGGAAGCGTCAAGGGGACGTCTATTTTTAACATTTTGTTAGGTGAATGGGGAGGAAGTATTGAATATATCTGTGCCTCAGTTTCCACCTCTGTAGTGTGTGAAGGATGTGTATAGTACTCGCTGTTCAAGTAATTTTAAATGTTTGCACCAAAAGTGTTTGGCAAAATGCACCAAATGTGATTTTTATTAATGATTTGAAGATGGTCCGAAACCTGAAATGTCACCTGTACCAGTCAAAGGGGGAGTGCAATTGATAGCCACCCCTTCTAAAGCAGGTGTTAAAAAGGGCTTGTTTTTGAAGTGAAAAGTTGACATTGGAGGGGATGTTCTGAGGATCGGTAACCTGAGAGGTAGCCATTAATGCCCGGTTTAGAGAAATGCATAAAGATACATCACCCCAAAAGTATATATTTTTTAATGTATTTTATGTATTCCTCAGCTTTGCAAAAAACTCAGTGCATTTACAGTGAGGCCCACAGATTCAGCTCAAATCTCTTCCTGCCTTCTCTCCCTCTTCAGTTAACTGTAAGTAACTTGTTTGTCATCCTGTGACTTCTCCGTTACTGGAGGCAAACCTGCTGTGTTCTGTGTCCCTGGCAAAGCAGCCGCCAGTACTAACCTACCCAAAGCCACAGCAGAGGAGTGGGTAGCTGTACCATGCAGGGCATCCCGCTGAATGCCACACTTGCTTCAGAGCTCGCTTTCTCATTCATGCTGCTTGTAAAACTTGCTGAGGGTAATGTTGTCATTTGCCTTTGCAATAAGTTGATGTTAATTAATAGTAGGTGACTGTGGCATTTCCAACACAGTACATGTGCATTCCCTGTTAAAAGTCAGTGAACTAAACCCTATTTTGTGACAATGAGCAGGCAAGGATGAGCAGTAATTTGCTGCTTGCTTGAACTTTCCTTCACAGTGTAGGAATACTGTTTGTGTCCTGTGCAGCAGGTAAGAGAGGATTTCCAAATATAGCTCAGCCTTAGCAGCAGTGTTTATTCTAAACTCCTACAAGGTAGATGCAGTCTGCTTAGGCACCATCAGCACACTGATGATTATTGCAGGTTCTGTGCATGGTCTGAGTGAAAGCAGTTAAAAGGTGCTTGCTAACTTCAGTGTGATGAGGTTACGCTCTGGTTGTGCAGTGCCACATTCCTCAGAGCTGGGATGAGAGTTGTACTGTATGTACCCTTTGTGGTATCTGAATTCTTTTGGGGGTAAATTTCTCTTTAAGTTCAAGCAGCTTTATTCAGGGGAGGAGATTCAAAGGGTCATCCAGAGGGCTGATTAGCTTGGCACTGGTTTAAACATTTTCAAGTAAATTAGCCTGATGAGGTCTCCTTTGTTAAGTTCCAAGCAGAGAAAATGATTGGGCTCAATGTGAACATCCGGAAAAGCATCCAGAAGGTTGGTGCCAATCCTTTTTTAGTATCTCTGGCAGATCTTGTGTACCAGACTGCTTGTGTGTCCAGAGGTAAACTTAATCACCAGCTCTGAGCTGATAGCCCTCCACCCCAGCTGAGCTGACAGAGACCTTAGGCTTTTCACTTCCTCTGTAGCAGGTGGATTTTACTTTCAGCACATGGAAATATCTGCATATGTCATACCTAATTCATTCCTGCCATTGCATCACTTATTCTCTGGAATATATTTCTAGTGTCAACTTTTTTCTTTTATTCTAAATGATGCAAGTATTTGGCCCGATTAAATTATTGGCTGGGTACTGGCATGCAATTTAAGGATATCAGGTACACAAGAGGCCAGACTAGGTGCCCCCATAGTCCGTCTTACGGAAAAGTGTGACTCAATGGGATCATTATTATAAAGCAACAAGCAGTTTCAAAGCAGCAGGAGCTGACAGTAGGTCATGGGCAAAGCTGTACCACCAGGGTGATTAAGGACACACGTGGCCTTTGTGATAGCTTATCCAACACTGATATGAGTGGCATAGCTGTACGCTACAGTGACTGTGTGCTTCAGTAGAAAAACAATAAGCGAAAGCTTTTGCAAGTCTTCTCCTCACCTCCCAGATCTCTTGCAGTGATTCGTTCTGACTCCAAGCTAGCAAGTGAGTCCTTCAGAGGACCAGCAGGTACTTCACCTGGTGTCTCTGGGGATCGCTGCTCCTCTCAGCACTGGCTGTGTGTGCAGGTTTGAGTCCCGGCTGACTTCAGGGCATGCAGGACCATGCCTCTTCTCCTTGGAAACAGCATGTTTTCCATTGTACGAATATTAAAAGTAACTTGTTCTGACTTGTTCATTTCATTATGGAGTTGGTTTGAAAGCTTCAGAAGAGTAAAGGGAAATCATATTTTTAATTGGATTTTCTCATAGAATAGGAAAGAACTAGAAGATATTAAGTACAACTGCCTCATTTTAATGAAAAATACATACCAAATGGAAGCGAATACATTTTTATTTAAATGTCATCACATATCTTTGTTTAAACATTCAGTCTTTTTCTCATCATGGAAATGATCTTTCAAACTCTATGAATCTCTAATGCTGGAAGGGACTCCAGCTCTTGGCGGGTGGCATAACTGCTTATGTCCCCACTGGCTGGGTTTGTCACAGCTGCTGAGCACTTCTGTCCTCCTATGACAATCAAACTTTCATTTCCCTTCTGTCAGGCACTCTGGGTGTTCTCCACAAATGCATATATGAGATCAGTACTCTGCAAAAAAGCATAGTAAGGGGAGCAACTTAAATGTGAGGTAACCAGGTCCAGCTTCATAAGAAGTGCACTTGACCTTATTCCCAGCTCAGAAAAGATGCCATAAACATCCCTGCAGTGCGTTTAAGAAGACGTCACAGTAGTTAACCTGGATCAACCAGCGCATTTGGAGTATAAAGGCAGGGAGAGCTTAACTGGAGCTTTAATCAGCAGCCACAGAGCAATCAGTTCTGAAGACCAAAATTTAAAGGAGATTATTTTGTGGGGCTATCCTTATTTTCTAGTGAGCCTGACACATTTAATGACAGACACTTCTTTCCCCCAGACAGCCTAAAAGCATGCAGGAAAAAATACAGGAATGGAACAGAGCGACTGTGCCGCCTAGTGCTGCCGGGCAGGCATGGGGCTGGGGGGGGGGCTGGGGGGGGAAACGACAGGCTGGGGTGGAAGCCTCCCTAGCAGCTCCTGCTGATGTGTCCGTTTTTTCTGTTCCTGAATGCAGAGTTAAGTGAACTGTTATAATGACAAGAAAACACATTTGACCTCTAAGCAGCCGAGTTAACGTGGATGACGAACACCAGTGTGTGCAGTGTGCCAGCGGTGCTGGGGTACAAACTAACCGAGAATGCCAACAGCCCTGTTCACCAGGCGCTTGTACAACAGTGACCTCTTTCTCCACCACCATCATCTGAAAGCTCTTAACGCTCATTTAGACAGGTGATGAGTATATAACCTTGTCATGGACAAGTGTCAGACTTAATGCAAGATTCTCAGGTTTGGGGAGTTCTTTATACGTAGTGTTCACCAACATAGATTGAGAGTCCAGGCAGCTTTTAGGTGGCCTGCACCTGTGGTGACAGCTGGGGAAACAAACAATTTGCAAGTACGAAATGTTGCTTCTGGTTTCTGTTCAATATATTATCAATGCAGTCATCGGAACAGATCGAGAGTGAAACAATACATGCGACTGCTTTATCTGACGGCCTTGTTTTCCCCTCCCTTGCTCACTGGATGAGCCTACCTAATGTCAGACTCGATAAAGTCAGGCAGCTGGCTATAAGAAACAAACAGACCCTCATTAAGGGAGGCCCCTCATGCTGCTTTTGTTTGTGCTCATCTGCTTTACTGGAATGGACAAGAAAAGCATGAATATTTAAAGCACTTTACTGTGGCTGGGAACAGCTGAACACTATTCTGCTGTTTCTTCCCCTTTTCCTCTTCCTCAAAAAGGAAACCTCGAGTGCCATTGACCATTCTGCTCCCTTCAGACATAGATGAGCATTTGATATAGCTGAAACAGATTAGAATGACAGAGATTCCTTGGTGGTGGTTGGTTTTAATGTGCAAACGCTGTCCTCTATTAAATTAGTTAAAAAGTTGATTTGAGAGCTGCGTGGTGTAGTGGTGGCTGTCCAACATCCTCGCACCCAGCGGAGTACTGGCCCTGCGGTTTCTCGCTCCAGCAGCCAGTGCTCTCCACGAGCCGTGTTTGGATGCCAGCCCTTCTGCGGGTTTGGCAGCCGCTTGACACTGGGCACAGAGTGCAGAGCTCCTGGCTGCGGCTAGAGAAGCACACAAACAGGCAGATCAGAGCTACTGCAATATGGCAGAAAATTTAGTCAGCTTGCACCTCTGTTTCTTTGATGTTGTGTTAAAACTCTCTGGAATCTCTGTATCCGTCAAAATTGAGAAGATTTGACTTTTGAGTAGGTGCATCTAAAGGACACAGCAGCAGGAGATGGATGGCCAGTGGTAAATGCAGCTTGGTGCAGTTCAGACTGTCACTCCGTATCACATTCAGGGGGAAAGTGACCCAGCATTCCTTGTAGAAGATGAAGCACCTGGGGTTTGCTCTGCTGTTGCTCAGGCTTGGGAGAGGAGTGAACAGATTGGAATAGGAAAGAGATGAAGATGCACACTCAGAGACTGTAAGAATAGTATCAATCCTCTTTTTGTAAATGAGTTATTTTTCAGCTGTTGGTGTATGAAACTTTAACTCTGAAAAGAAATGGGTGCAAGGGAAGAAGCTGATTCCTAAGATAAAGGTTTGGAGTGAGAAGGTGGGATACAGTGTCTGGGCTCCCTGGCTTATATTGGATTCATAGTCAAAAATCCCAAGGGACTTCAACACAACCCCTCTAATGAAAGGTATGCAGGACCAAAACCAGTCTTTCTGCAAAACCTATGAAGCTTGTAGAAAGGAAACCCTACCTTGGAGCTAGGAAATGCAGTGCGTGACCTCACTAGTTTCTCTGCAGCTGTATTCTGATTCCCTTATGGTTGAGGATCTGGGAATTGTGCTGCATAGTTTCCATGAGCACTCCCTCTGATGTTAGGCTCTACAGATCCCAGCAGAACCACATACTGGGACACAGATACCTCCTTTTCTTTCAGTATGGGATTTCCTCATTTTCTTGAAGAGTCTCATCCAATTTTTTGGCATGCAAGAGAGGAGAAGTAGAAAGATACTGTGAGAATTCAGAGTTAAAATACTGACATAAGTAAAGACAGTCTTTAAAAGGGTGGGGAAGATGTTTTGTTTCTCTGTGGGTAAACTGTGAACTTCACTGGGACTGCAGTGAGCATGTTGTCTATGGGGAGATGTTCTGAGGCTTCTGTTTTAATGCTCCTTATGCATGTGTAGTTATGTGCACTTTGCAGGGTGTTTTAATGAGCAGCAAAGGTTCTAAGGGTCAGCTTAACCATTTCATTAACTTAGTCTATGCCTTTAGGCACTCTACAGTGCGCTTGATTCCCTTGAACCTTAGAGCTGTGTATACCCTGGAAGAAATCAGTGTATGTTCTCAGTGTCAAATTCTAATGAGGCACCATATGGAAAATTGCTGAGACACTGTGTGGAGAATAGAGGGCAGGAAATAATGTGTATCTCTACCTGATGCTCATGGAAAGCTCATTTTGCAGGCTTCCTGAGTAGAAGCTAGCTGAGGAGAGATAATTTGATATCGTGTTTCTGCGGCAGTTTGGATGCAAGATCCTGATCAGACAATAGTGATTTTATGCATACAACTGCACACAGTTGAATTGGATTCTAAATTTTGCAAAACAGTGAAATCTCTTCCCTGAGTTAGTGATGAAGAAAACATGAAATCTAGTCTTTGCAGCTCCAATGGCAGCAGCTCTTTATAAATTGCACTCACTTTCTACTTCAAAAAAGAACAGCAGCCTGCAGAGATCTATTATTGCTTTGTCACATAATTTCAGAGCAGTAAAAATTGAAACCAGAGCTAAAGAAAATATTAAGCATTGTAGAACAAGGGTCCTACTTTTTGGTTGTCTTTACTTTTCACTGTGTACTTACATTTAAAGCGATGGCATATACTAAAAAAAAAAAAAAACACCACTAGTAATACAATCTATAGTCTTGGGATATGAGGCATAGTTTTCAAAAGCATGTAAGTTCCCAAAAAGGGGTTGGGTGCCAGGGCCAGGTTCTCATGATATGTAGCTGTCTAAGGACAAGAACTTAGGTATCTTATGTATCTAAATCCACACTGCAGCTGGTGAGAGCTGGTACCTAGCCATTCCTGAAAATATAATGGGTTTTCATATGCAGCCTTAGATGTCTACAGGCATCACAGAAATCTGATCCAAGTGTCTCAGACAGTGACACGTTCTGAAAATGGGACGTTTTAATTTCCTATTTATTTGCTTTAGAGAAAAGTGCATTTCTTGCTGCATCTTCCTCTGAGAAGCTCAGAGTTTCACAAGCATTCACTGAGTTGGGAGGCAGAAAAGTATTAGGCTGATGTTAGAGTGTGCAAACTGAGGCACGGACAGGTATAACGAACTTCCTTTAAATCTGGGAGGTCTGTTAAGCCTGGGAGGAGAATCCAGGTTTCTCTGCTCCGAAACCTGGTTCTGAGCACCCAACCATCATTCACAAAGCTCCAGCCCAGTGCATGTAATGTGGGAGGAAGAGAAGGTGAAACCTGGCAGATAATCCAGACGAGTGAAAGCTGCAAGAGCCACAGTGGAGAAAGCTGCTTAATCTGATGCGAGAGCATCAAGGGAGGCTTGATTCAAGGCACAAAACCATGAGAAATTGCAAAAGCCTAATCCTTTATGAAGATTTATTTAGAAAAACCACAATGCTGGGGAGTCACTGTTACATAGCGTGGCAATTCCCTTCCTCTTGAGTAATATGCACCACACTGTGCTCATGCAATTACTTTTGTTCCAGAGATAACATCTTCATCTAGAGTTATACATGTACACATACGGTCCTTAGTGCACACTACAATTCACGTATACGTTAGGACATGCACAGAGTTGAACTTTTCCATGAAAAAAATGTATAAAAAATACAAGCCAAAATGAAGCTGTCAACATGAGAAGCAATGTGCAAAAACAGTTACTCCTGAATGTTTGCTTAAGAAAAACGGACTCTTCTATCCCTGTTCCCCATTCAGCGTTGAGTATGCCAGACATCGCTTGAAAGTAGAACTTAAAATAACTAGTCACATCCTGACAACCTTCACGTTAGTTGCAGAGTTTTTTAATCAGCTAAATAATCCTATATTAATATGAAAATCTGCCTCCATGCATCACCATCGTGTGCTGTTGTTGTACTCAATGTTGTTGCAATGTTTTACTTGTGATGTTCAAGGCCAGGTGACAACCAAGCCCTTGTGTGGAGCACACAGAAGAGGCAGGACAGAGGTGTCCCTGGTCACCGAGCCCCCCAGCAGGGGCCGGCAGCAGCTGCCTGGAGAAAATGGCCAGGGATGAGGAGTTCTCCTCACACGTGCTGGAAGGAGCCAGACCTCCCAGGTCCCCCACCATGGGGCGCACAGCTCCAGGCACTGTCTGCTAGTGCATGGTGGGGCTGGTGTTTGAGATGATCTCGAGTGCCTGAGGAATCCTCCCTTCAGAGGAAAGACGCCTGTGCAAAGAGCGCGGCAGATGCAGGGACGGAGAGCCCACAGGGCCTTCCCCAGCCAGGTGCCTTGGTCCATGATGCAAACTGTAGCTGGCGTGGATGGAGCCACTGGACTATATAACCACTTGTGCGGCTCTGAGCAAAGCTCTACAGGATGACACGCTGCAGACATCGTGAAGCAGCCAGACCAATCCATCCTTGTAAAACTGCTGCATGCAACTACCAACACTTTAAATGGCAATTGAGACTAGAAATGGATTGCACTTGTTTCCCTTAAACACATACATGTACCACTCTTTAAAAAAAAAAAAGGTAACCAATTAAAAAAAAAATCTTCAAAATACATTAAAATTGATTGATAGTTGGGATTCCTTTGGTTGGATCAAAGGAAAAGAAGAAGAAAATAGGGGCAGTGTGATTCTAATCACTGAAGTTTGTCAGCAACCACAATCTTTTGGTTTTGGGGGTGAATATTCTTCCTACCCAAGCAACTTGATGCTGGGAAGCCCAGTATGCCTCTGGTAATCTGCATGTTTTTTAAGAACTGTTTATTTAAGCCCATGCAGAGTTGTAACTGTGTTACAGAACTTGTCTTTTTTTAATGAGATATCAAAGTTTTTCACAGCAAATCCTGCATGGATCCAGCGAAAATCTCAGCAAGACTCCCCTGTGTGTTATGTGTTTTACTTGCAAAACAAAGGTTTTAGCCTTATTCTGAGGAAGGGAAGGAGAGGTGGAAATTGTAAAGACTGGGACCTCTCCAAGGAAGTAAACCGTGGACACTGCACTTTAGATCCCAGCTCAGCAGACCACTTTAGCAAACTATTTTAAGTGGGATTTAAGTGTATGTTACTCAGTTTGGACTCCAGTATGAAGACCAGTATCCAACAGGAACAGTGTTGCCTTGGACCTACCCATTTCCATTATAAAAGGCACGGAGGGAGGGTTCATCCTGTTAGCTTGCACTCCAGCTCTGGTTATGAAAAGAGCACTCGGGGAAGTATGTCAAACATGTACCGACTGCTCCTGGGGCTCCCCCGCTTTGTTCCCAATCCCCCCGGAAGCCCGGCCGCAGAGTGGCTCACAGCTCTCCCCGGGCCAGGAGGATGCTGCAGGGACCGTCACCTCCAGCACTGTCCTGTCACCAGGGCGAAGGCAGCAGGACTTCACTCCTGTTGTCCTGAAGGAGCTCTGGGAGGAGAGGCTGGTGTCTCCTGGGTAGCAGCACTAGCCCCAGGTGCGTTTCAGTAGCTTTCTGAAAAGATTGGGATGTGTGACACACCTAACCCGAGCCTCCCGTAGCTCTTACAGCATATGTACATGTAACCAAAATGAACCTCTGGCTGTTAGTGAGAGACAGCTGTTGGCAGTGATAAAGCAGTGGTAGAGAATAGTTTTAGACTGTAAAATACACAAACGGAAACATCGGACTGAATTCTTACTAAAATTTTGATGCTGTTGAGCACTGGGGTTAGCTGCTGCTTCATGAGTGTTTTCCACTGGGTTAAGATTATGTCCAGCATCTGAGTTAAGGCTCTGATTTAGCAAAGGATTTGGGCATGTGCTTAAATCTGCCTTTATTCAGCTAAGCACTGACGTGCATACCTAAGTGCCTTGTGATGCAGGGACGAACCTGAACCGGAGCCTGTAAATTTAAGTTATGTAGCTGTCACAACTACCCTTTTAATGTTTTTTCCTGGTAGCACAGCTGCTCTCCTGGATTAGCTATTTAATTAATCTTCTTCTAAAAGGTCCTGAGAACAGTTCTGTAATACTAACAAATGTACATAAATACGAGAACTAAACAAAGTCAAACACATGGCTCAAAGCAAAACAAATATTGCTCAGAATACTTGTTTAGACTAAGATTAATAGCTGTAAACTGTGCATTCTAGTAGCAAATAAAAACCTGTTGGCCTAGAAAAAAACTCAAAACATTCAAAGCCTATAGGATTGGCAGCACTAATATTACTTTACAATGTGGAGGAAGGATAACAAATATCAGTTTAACACTGCCAAATGATCCACCTAACCTAAGCTTATGTAAACAAGTAGGCTTTGACAATGTTTATACGTCTAGGTGTGATCCTGCACTTGGACCTGGACGGGTGGAGACCCAAAAAGGTAGAAGGGCGCTGTACCAATGCGGTTCCAGCTGCCCAGATCCCACTGCAGGGGAGAGGCTTAAGGGTGTGATCCTGCAAACCTATACTGGTATTACTAGTTCTGCTCCTGGGAGCATCCCATTGCAGGATTCGGTTCAGCAGGACTATACACATATAAGTAAGGATTATTCACAAACATAAGGCATTGCAGAACTTGGCCCTAAAATTTCTATTTTCAGCAGAGAATCCCTTATCCATACACAAGATTATATTTTAACATTTCAACAAGTGTCTAAAATAAGGGTCGATGTCACTATATGTTAGGCTCAATAACACAGTTAAGATTTTGCATATTGGCTTCAGTTATTGCAAAACATTTTTTTCAGTAAAATCAAACCAACTACGAATCTTTCTCATAAAAATTAAATTAACCGTGAATGGTAAAAATGAACAGGCTGTGTTTTCAAGGTTAAAAGGAGACATTAACAGAAATAAGCAACTCCCATTGTAATGGTTTTCCAGTGCCCTCCCTTCTGACCAGTGAACACACTGAGATTGCAGTTGTTGGTGGCCTCCAATCTTGCTTTGCATCCTCTATGGTGTGGCTATTGCCGCTCTCCTTCCACCCGCTTTTTACGAACTAGATCAATAAAACAAGAAAAGGGCAGTCAGTATGGCTTTCCTGAGAATCTAAGGACTTCTCTCACTGACACACTCCCTTCCCAGCAACATGAATAGGAAGGAAGGAGCTTCTAAGAAATACTCAGCAACATTATGTCCATAAATGCCATAATTAACAGATATCAATGCTAAACAAAACAATTGTATTGAAACTGCACTTTTCTATATCATGGATTGTAGAATTTCACCAAGTGCTCATATCAATACATTTTCTCTAAAAAATCAGATTCTGAGCTAAAGGTTTTAGATGATGAAGAAATCACCACTTCCAATGCTTCCTCTCAATGGCTCCATTTAGATTTTTGTTATGGTTTTATTGTTCTTTTAAAAGCCACTGTGTTCCAACTAAATTGATACTGGTCTGCTCTAGTCTGCATGGCAGTGCTCTGGATTATTTAAGCACTAGGCATCAAAAATTACTAACTTTTCTAATTGCACAAGTGTATACTAAAGGTAAGCAATAATATCCTTTTAGAAAATAATGTGAAGTACTCATAGGTATTGATACCAGTGAGTACTGGTAACAAGGAAAACATCATATTGAACCTTAAATTATCTGTTTAAACTTCATATGCTCTGATTGCATCAACCGTCCAATAGTAAATCAATTAACTTGGTATTCTCACTAGAAACCAAGTAGGTTGAAGTTGCCACTTAGCAAAGCAGAGAGCAATGTGTTATGGGCAGGATTATTTTGACAAGCAGGCCCATGTGAACTTTTACAGCACTTAAGATAAGTTACAGCTGGTACAGGGTAGGTCTAGTTGGGCAGCATTTGCTACTCCATATCCTAATAAAAACGTATTGAGTCTTCTCTGACTTGGCCAGATAAGATTAGTGAAGTTCTCCTGTTCGTGTGATATAAAATTTTGCGTTACATCGAACTGCCATGTCCTTCTTCTGATGTTGAACTGCTGAAGCACAGAACGAAAGCAGTAAAACTGGATGAATGAACGCTTTGGACTAGAGAAAGTCAATAACAACAACATATAACTACAAACATCCCATTACTTTACTATCAGGAAGTTTATTTCATAGTGCTTTCTTGGCAAATAGACCACATTTTTCCAAAGCCTACAGTGTAGCATCAGCCATTTGTGTCTGCTTTGTGTTTTGTTGCTTCATTTATTTTATTTTATTGAATTCTTTTAGGTATTCTGTCCTACTAAATCTTGAACAAACCCATACAATACAAAAGCAGGAAAATGAAGATTAGGTACAGGACATAATGTCTAATGGCAACTGGTTAAATAGTGGAAAAAAAAGGTCTTTCTCTCTTTGTTGGTGGGATGTTTCAAATAGCATTCTGGGACACTAACAGTTTCAGGACCAATAGCATATCATTAGAATGCTTAGGTACTGCTAAACATTAAAACTGCAAAAAGATAAAAGCACGTGTGTAAGAAATCGGTTCTAGCTCAACTTTTATCTTAGTTCTCACAGAGAGAAACCCAAGCTGAAGCCAGCAAAGGCATCATGGTTTGACACCCCACTTTGAAGTAGAATTGATTAAAAACATACTCTTTTTCTTCTTCTTCTTCTTCCTGTAAACCACTCCTGCCTAGTCATCTCCTTCTTATTCTGTGTATTAAGCACACAGGGCAGAGCGTGTCACGCTTGGGTAAAACTTGCAAAGCTTTATTGTCTTTGCCTGTACTTGGTCACACAGGCAGGAAAGCCTTTTTTGTTCCCCTGGTTGGGCAGGCTTGGTCTGTCATGGGCAGGGCAAAGAAGTGAGGTCTTCTGCGTTCACTGAACAAACAGGATGAGTTTGGCGCTCTACTACTGGCCAGAACAGAGGTCAGGGCAGCTGGAAATTGAGGGTGCTCCATGGAAAAAACTGAAGCAATTCCCCTTCCCAGAAGGAGTGCCAGAAGGAGAAGAATAATAGTGGCTCCTAATCACAGTAAGATCTTTGCTGTTGTCGACTCTAGAGTCAGTGGAGCTATGCATCACTCCTCACATACAGCGGATTGAATGCTGTCGAGTTAAAAATTAATCTTATGTACAGACAGGAAGAGTTGTAACTAGGAAGGTCAGGGCTTGGCTCACATAAACAAATGATGAATAGATGTATAGATATCTTACCCAGATCATTGTTTTTAGTGATAGCTGCTGCTACCCTGGTTCTTGGACCTTGCTTTGTGAACTGGTATCCAAACTTGAGAATCTTGGAGTTCTCCTCCAGCATCTTGGCAATTTCCATCTCTACAGCTGTCCCCAGCTGCTGCCTCTGTTGGTGATGTTGTGAAATGTCCCCAAAAGAAAAGAAAATATTTGTTTTCACATGAAAGAGAAATAAGTGGTTATATTTCAGTACTGTGCTGCAAACTACAAAGAGAATCCCGTCTCTGGAGATTTTGCTCTGGGTTTTATATTTGGCTTTGACAAGTTTTATTTAGAAGGTTTCCACTGTTTGGTTGCCTGGGCATGGGACATGAGCTGCAAAATGACTGAGCCACAGAGGCTGCCTTGACGTTGCCGGAGCCCACTAGGAGAACCTTCTGGGAATCCATACAGAAGGGAAACAAAAGTGGACTCATTCAATGCTCTCACTTTACCTGGTTGTCAATTTTAATCTCTGTCAGGGATTCATTCTCTTTCAATGCATCAATCAGTGCCAAAATACCCGTCCCAGTGATGAAGTTGGATTCTACATTCAGACTCTTCAGTGTTTTGTTCACTTTCAACATATCTGCAAATGCCTGAGGGGTCAGAAAGAGGGACTATGAGATAACGTCTTGAGAGTTTCAGGGAAAAAAAGGGGAATCTGCAAAACATAGCTTAGTACCTACAAAGAAATAGAACATAAATAGGCTTAGAAGAACATAGAGGTAGATCACAAGGGATTACACTTCTATTTTGCATAGTCCCAGGGAAAATCTCTGAGGGAAAATGAAGAATGCATCCTAAAGCAGACACAGACCTACTTAAAAATTGTTGTGGTTTTTTTCCAAGCAGTGTTTAAACTTACAATAGCTACAGGGTCATTGCTTCGAGTAGCTGCAAGGCTGAATGTCTTCACATGCGTGTTGCTTTCCAAAGCTTTTGCAAATTCTTTCAGTGTTGGAATAGGAATATTCTACAGTAAAAAGATAAATCCAGTAATGAGGAAAACCAGCCACATCGCTAGACATTGATTTTAATTATTATCAAACTGATTAATAGCCACATTCTCCAAAATTTAAACATCCCTGATGCTTTTAAGAGTAACTCAGAATGGACAAAGCGTCCTCTGCTGTAGGGGCCTTCAGACACCAGTGGGGGCCTGCGCGAGGATGCGATGTCGGCACTGACTTTAACTGGGTCAGGCCAAAGCAAGCACGTGACCGATCTCTGAGCTACTTTCCTGTTTTGCTGCTGGTTGTTCAGTCTCTGCATGCCAGCTCCTCCTCCATTTGCATGTGTGGGCTAATTGAATCTGGCCGCTGATGATTATATAGTGCCCATGAGATATCTTGCTTTACAGTCTTCTAAAGAAAGGCAGCCAGAGGGAGTCACCCCTTGGGCTTTTAATTGGCATCTAATTTAATATCAGGCATTGATGACCTTGGAGCCTCTACAACAGTTCCCTCCACAGCCCCTTCCTGTGCCCTGCTTTTTCTGAACAGCAAAAAGAGACAAAATTTGAAGATAAAAGGCAAGGGCTTTGGAAATATTTGAATAAACCCACCTATGATGACATAAATGAAAACACAGCACCTACCTTTATGTTGTTGAGATTAATTTCTGTGAGACTAGGATCATTTGCTTTTATCCTTTGTAAACTTGCTTCCACATTGGTCGGATTAGGTGGCTCCTCAAAGATGGGCTTGACCTTTTCACCTTTCACCACATCTGCAACACAAGATCTCATGAAATCTTGACGTGAGGAACAGGTATCATCATTAACAGCCTGGCTTTTCAATTCCCACTTAAGTTTGTACTGTAGCATTCAGGAAAGGGTTTATACGAACCACAAAACTTGGAAACAGGAGTATTAGCCCTGTTATCCCTGCCATGCCCTTTGCACTTTCCATGCCCCCACAAGCATGTCACTGAAGGCTGCGGTCACAGAGGCTGGGAAGTATTGTCACAGGCAAATTCCTTTTTATGTACAAAACTCCCAGTACAATTAGTTTGAGCCAAAGCAGTTTTAAAGACCATTGTATAGGATGTAATATACTGCAAGGGCTGCTTTGTTCTTTGTCCAATATCTGTAAAGGAGGGTGTGCTCAGAACTTGCCCATTACATCAGTGAGAAAAAATATCCCTGCACCTATGAATAGACTGGGCTAACATAAAGGAACATGATTAGGATGCCTCTCAGTTTCCTTCTCTTGGCTGATGCTATCAGCCCTGCTACAAATTCAATTAGCTCTTGTAAAATTGCAACATCTGCACTTTCTATATAATAAAACTATCAAAGCATGAAAAGCAAGTCCATCTGCCAGCACCAAGATTTATGAAGTCTTTGAGCATTCGTGCTCCAAAGAGATACAGTTTTTAATGCCGGAAGCTATGAGCTATAAACACTCTTAGAGATGCATAAAAATCATAGCTTAGAATACTTCTAAGTACTTCTGATTCCCACTGTCGCGGTTTAACCCCAACCAGTAACTAAGCACCACGCAGCTGCTCGCTCACTCCCCCCACCCAGTGGGCTGGGAGAGAGAATCAGTAAAAAAGTAAAACTCATCCATTGAGATAAAGACAGTTTAGTAGGACAGAAAAGGAAAATAATAATAATATACACAAAACAAGTGACGCACAGTACAACTGCTCACCACCCACTGACCAGAGCCCAGCCAATCCCTGAGCCGTGGTGCCCCCACGGCCAACTACCCCAGTTTATATACTGGCCATGACATCACATGGTGTGGAATATCCGTTTGGCCACTTTGGGTCAGCTGCCCTGGCTGTGTCCCCTCCCAACTTCTTGTGCCCCTCCAGCCTTCTTGCTGACAACACGTGAGAAACTGAAAAATCCTTGACTTAGTCTAAACACTACTTGGCAACAACTGAAAACATCAGTGTGTTATCAACATTCTTCTCATCCTAAATCCAAAACACAGCACTATACCAGCTACTAGAAAGAAAATTAACTCTATCCCAGCTGAAACCAGGAGACCCATGCATGTAGTTGTGGAGATTCATTTATAAGCCCTGACCTCCTAAGCCACTAGCGGCAAGAAGGGAATATGTTACTGACCACAAGTATGTTTAAACACTTTTATTTTATGTTCCAAACAGTGAGTGACTTTTAAGACTTGTGCTCGAGTCTCAATGTACTAAACATTGCTGTTCAGTGTGACATGTAAAGTTTATACCATATCATGGGCCAAAATAAAACCAAATATTTTTTTAGCACTCATACTCTTAGTAGAGATGAAGTCATACACAAATCTTGAGCTGGTTTTCCCTCTGCTCCCTTTCACTCCCAAATTTATTTTTTTTTTTTTTTTTTAAACTAATTCCCTGAGACCTCAAATATCCCTGAATAACACTCCAGCCTTCCTAGGGAGTAAGGAGTTGAAAACTACTGGTAAAATGCACATAGAGAATTCACTTTGGATGCAAGGATGGAAAGTAAACAAAAAACAGCAAAGCATTTTTTGCACTTGTGGCAATACCCTGCCAAGCTCGGAGCTAGGGAGTGACTTGTACCCTGTCCTCGGGTTAGACGTCACAGTATACTCAGTCTAGAGTTAGCAGTATTTTTCATTTTCTACTTCTTGATGCTTCCCATGAGTTTTATCTTGTTTCTTCAATCATGATGCTGTTTTGCCACATTGATGGGCAACTTTTGAGAAGTCCCTCTTTTACTGAAGCATTTCGCTTGGCTAAGGAAAGGTATTGCTTTTGGACCAAAGCATACAGTGATGCGATGATGATTTTTTGGTTCTTAAGGCTGTGATTGGAGCATAGTTTAGCTGACTCACATAGCTGACATTTTGACTCAGTACAACAAAAATATTCTGAAATCTATGTGGATTAGTAATGCATGCAGTTGCCTGTTATGAGATAGATGGCAGCTCGCACAGGGCCCTGCTGGGGAGGCTGGCAGAGCTGTCTTAATCGTGAGAAAAATGAAGTGACATGTGTCCTTTCTACTTTCCCACCTCCCCTTTAGTAATGAAGGATGGAAATGAAAGTCCTTGGTAAGGATAGCTGCTGTTCTCATGGCTTCACAAGAAGAAAACATTTTTTGAGTACTGTTTCCCTAAAAAAGGGAATTCCACAATTTTAGCTTAAAAAGCAAAGTTTAGCCCACTTGATACCCTAGAGCTTGGAGGTGATGAGCTCTGGAATAAGGCTGGGCAGCTCTCAAGAAAAACTTGGAATTCAGACATACGCATTTCTCCCCCCATCCAGCCTCCTGTTGGTTGCTGAGCTAAGATCTGATTCACCAAAGGTCTGTTTATTTAATGCAAACATTTCTGGATTTGTTTTTAGTAACTACAGCTCTTGGGAGATCTCCTGAACGATTACACTTCCCAGGTACCTAAGGAACCATATAACAGGTGCCATTTAAACACACTGCCACAGGACTAAGGTGGAGGTAGTAGATCAGAGAGAGAAGCCGGGGCAGGAGCACATCCATGCGGTCTTTGCCTCCCTGTGAATGCAGCTTGACGTGACTCTGGTCACAGATGTGACTCTGCCAGGGATTCTGCCACATTCAAGCCCTGTGGTTACAAAGTTGTTTTCCAGCTGTGTAAATGTAGGTACTCGGGGTGAGATGGCCTGGCCTGCGCTGTGGCCACCTCTTAGCTACAACTCGCTATGTTTTCTGTTTGCTGCCTAAACTGAAGTGGAATGAAAATATATATGTCTTGGCTTCGTAAATACTCCCATCCTTTCAAGCACTTCTGCAGAGCCAGATATTGCTCTCTAGGAAAACAAAGCTCCTTAGGAATGAGTTATTTGCATAGTACTGCTGTCATTATAGATAATGAATTTTAAGATTGTATTTACTTTAAAGAGCGACCCCTCATGATTAATGAGATCAATCAAGGTAAGACCCAGTTACATTACATTAAATTAGTCCAATACGCCCAACCTTTAGGTGTACAAGTCCCTAAAGATGACATATAGCCCACAAGAGAAATCTGCTTGCTTACTTCTCACGGTTCCTTTTCCATCTTTACTGCGGGCTCCTCCTTCATCAAATTTTGGGTTGTTGACCATGTTGTGCACTCCAAGAACAGCTAAAATGTGTAAATACCAGTAAAAGGATACAATGTTAATGGCAGCAACAAAGACTGCAGAAAAATATCTGCTACAAATTCTAGTTTAGCTCCCCAAACAAAACCCCCTTTATAAAATATCAACTGAGTCATGCTTGCTTTTAGGGAGAGTCTTTACAGATCTAAATACTGGAGATACAGACATTTTTCATAGAGATTTTTGAAGAACTGAATCAACATAGTATGCATATCACAGAAATGCCAGCTGGAAGGAACTGCTGCGGGTCATCTTGTCCAGCCTCCCCCTCAAGCAGGAGTGTTGCCAACATTAACCAGGTCAGCCATGGCTTTGTCTAGCTGGATCCGGAAAACATCCAGGGATTGAAATCCCACAATCTCTTTGGGTAACTTGTTTCAGTGCTACACTCCTAGTAATTTTTTTCCCCAATATACAACCTGAACCTCTTACTGCCCTTTGTTGTATTGTTTGGCATATCCAAGAAGAATCCAACCGTAAATATGGTTAGCTCAGTAAACTGGCATTCACACAGGGGTTTCTTATACAAGCACATAGATGCTAATGTGCTTGGGAAAAAAAAAATAAAAAAAATTCCAGGACTTTAAAATAAATAGTAAGGATATAAACTATTATGAGAGAAATTACAAGAGAAGCCAAAACTCCATAAAAGAAGCTGCAAAGTTATCTTATTGGACTTTATTCTATAGGATCATGCATTAATTATAAGTTACTAACTTGATGTAGACTTTTACTTTTATCACCAGTTTTTTCTTATGGAAAATACTCTGTTCTGTAAGCAAATGACTCTTTAGTTGCTGTTACAGAGTCTATTTTCAGAACTTTCGGCAGTACGTGTGCTACTCGCTGTTCTCACAGGTCTAATCAGCCAGCAACCAATTTTCTGATTTGAGGGGTTAGATTGCATATTTCCTCATGGATGCAGAATCTTCACCCACTGCATCCTCTAACAAGTTCATCCTGCCATTTGGGATGTCAGAGCTGAGAGGAGGTAGCACTAGTATGCTACAAACAATGCGGATGCAGTAGGATCAGTGGTCTCCACTATAATGCAAGCACCCCAGCCTGCAGTCTACCATCTACCCTTCCTTTCCCCAGATCATGTTAGCCGGTTCATCTTTTCCTCTTGCCTGACACATCAATTACAAGTAGAAATCAAAAATGCAGTAGCTATCGAGTCACGCTTGAAGCCATCATGGGCAGTGCATGGCCCACAGGTTGGCCACCTGTCTGTATAGTGAAACAGCTACTTCAGAGATGATCACGAGACAGTCCTGGTGGCAGGTCTGGGCGGAGAAGAACTGGATGTGTAGGGAGGGTCATACCTATATATTATCTAACCTGCAAGGTCATAGAGCTCAGTATCTGAAGCGCTGGCCAAGGCTTCTTCTAGTTCCGGATCCAGGGTCACTTTCTCTTCTGTACGGGTTTCTATGGGCTTTTCTTTAGGGATAAATATTTTTCCTAAGAGAAGAAAAAAGCCAGAGTGAGTAATGACTTATTGGAACAACTCGCCTGCCTCCTGGCAGTGGGGGGAATAAGTCTGTGACAGTGGAACTGCTTGGAAGTGGTATCAAGTGCATGTTTTTCTCTTTCTTACTTGATGCTATCCTCTGCACTAGGATCTTAAGAAGAGTCTAAAAATAAAAGGTGCAGTCTTCTGCTCCGTGTTGGTGATTGTTAATGCAGAAGGAAGTTTCCTAAAATACATCCCCAGGAGCAGTCAGAGCTAGGATTTTTCTGAAGTTCCTGTGGCCTTAAATAGGCAGAATCAGGTCTACACAAAAAGCTTGCAGAAATTTCATCCTTATATTTAAATGAGGCACTAGAAGCAGTTAAAACCATTCTACTGCAAGAACCTTTACATTTACCAAATTCCATACGAGAGCCTGAGAGCTCAGCAAACCTGTTCTCTTCTAGTAACTCAGTTTAATTCCCAGCGTCTCCATGAGTATTTCTCCTCTGTGTCTCCTGATGATCATTCACATAAATAGCCTTGTCCTGATCACCTGTGCAGGCCTGGGAAGCCTGAACTGAACCGAACCACACGTTCCCCAAGAAAGACTCCTGACCCGTTTGTCTCTGTATACTGCTGTTACATTGGGGTCAGCAGGTGTGTGTTTCCATGCGATATTCCCCCCAGACTGAAATGAGGAAACTGTAGTACAAATCCAGAAACAAGACAAAAAGTCCCACTACTCCTTTAGCCTGCTATTACAGTTAACCGCGGTAGCGTGAGGATGTAACTGCCACCGCTGGGAGCGAGGCCCTTCACATCAGAGCTAGGGCTGCACTTCAGCCACCAGCGCTGCCGGGGCTTTTCTCCCGCTCCATACTTTCCTGTACCAAACCCATACGGTCAGCGATACATTAGATGATGCCACGTGCAACAGACGGTGTCATTGCTCCGAGAATTCTGTGAATTCCCATGTTCTGCTGTCCACTGTGGAGGAGTTCCCCTCACCTTGTCCCCAACAACTACTTCTCAAGCAGGCTTCAGTTAATCCCATTGTAATGAAGCTGTGACGACCTTTGGATGCACGTGGCTTTGGCCCACTGTCAACTTTAAATTGTCCTTTTGTGCAGCTCTGTAGGCTTTAGATGTAATGCTTGAAGCATATCCTGTGGCTTTCTGAAATGTCTCTAAAATAGTTTAATTTTAACTGTATTGGTGATATTATTTTGTTACCATTAATAAATGCAGTTCTGATATTCGGTGTTGAATGACAGATGCTTTGCCTCTGGTTTTTCAACACTGTCATCCTTTTGTGGCTTAATTTTTCCCCATTATGGTCCAAAGTATCATTTTCATGTAGATAATACCCAGTTCATTTATCTCTTTCATACAAGTTTGTCTACAGCAATTTCTATACTGTCAGCTTCCACGACTGAGGTCACTGAATAAGGTCAGAAAAAAATCTTAATGGAAATTTCTGAAACTCTGGCAAGGTTTACTGAGGCAGGATTTGCATTATTTACCCTAGAGACATTTGTACCGAGGCTAAATAATTTCCAAGTACAAAACTGGACAGAAGGTTATGTAGAAGGCAAAGTTGTATCATATTATGATTCATTTTTCATGCGATATTTTAAGTGAGTAATTTTTTAAGAAGAGGCTTCTAGAAGATAAAAGCTTTTGTGGGACAAAGCTAAGAATCATTTTAACTTTCACCACACACTCGCCGATGTGAATCAGAGACAGCCATCCCAGCAACATCAAACAAAAGTCAAGTGGAAATCCGGGTAGGAAATACTCTGTGAAGATAGATAAGTCATGCTCTCCAGATTTCATAACAGCACAGGTGCTAAGATTTCAGACTCTCTCTGAACTACCACCTAAACTGAAGTGTTGGATGGCAGCTTCCAGACACCACTGACCAAGACTTAACTTGATGCCATAAGGATAACACATAACGAAAAAAATTCACAACTGTGTTGGAAGCTGGAAGACCAAAACTGATCAGAATATCTGAGTAAACAATCAATAGTGAGGAGTACTGTCCATAAAATATTTTCCTTTCAGATCCCTGGTGGTTCCACATGAGTTTCAAGTAATCATTAAGTCATCTGAGATCTTGTGGGAACCCTGCTTATCTTTATCCTGACTGATAATACTATCCCCTAACAGCTATACTCCACAGAGCCACAGCTTGCATGAAACATCTCCCATCAGGCAATAAGTGACTCTTCACAGACCCAAACGCCAGCCACACTGTTAACAACTGCTGATGGAAGTCTACACTTGCACACATAACACTGTAAGGGGACACAGGACTGGTGCACACTGGACACGATATGTAATGCAGGCGGTCCTTTTCTATGGACCTTGGTTGTGGGTAGGCCAAGTATCTTGGGTAGCGAGAAATCCAGGGGTAATGGAAACTACTACAGGCTCATACTTTTTCTGTACAGTTCACATATATAGGAATACAGTTTTTAAGCATTTGTTTCAGGCATATGTAATTCTTGGATGGCAGCCCAAATCTTTTTAAATGTGTATATGACTCCCAATGATAGTTTCATTTAAAGCATTCTTGGCAAAAGTTTTAGAAAAAAAATCTATTATTGGTTATATGAAATATTTAAAGGGGCAAGGTCATGTCAAAGATGGTAATATATATCTTTAATATATGTGGGCCTTGCTGGCAGCCAGTGGTGTTTTAAAAATACTCTTTTTTCTGCTATCTAGATAAGAACATTCTTTTGCATTATCCCACTGTGAAGAGATGCTGTAGCATAGCAGATAGAGGTTAGAAGAGCTTATGCATTTAGCACATTATTAGGAATTCACTGCCTGTCCACCAACAGGAAAACTGTGTGTCTCTTTATAGATGGCTGTCAATCAGTTTTCCTTCATTATTTTAAGGACAGAGTTTAAAGATTCAGGAGTTCCCTCCTAGTCCCACATCCGTACGTTGTAAATTCATTATATAGTGCCATCATGGAATTCACTGACAAAATAAAATATGGATTGTGGCTTGCTCGTTTCAATGGTCCAGCTTAAATTTAAAATTTATTATTTGGAAGAAGCCTTGGAAGAATAGTGACATTTTATTATTTTAAAGTGAGATTTATGAAGAAAGGCTGCTGCTCTTGCTGCTCTTTATATTCACACTGTATTTTAGAAGGTACTTTATTATAACATTCTATGTGGTATAATTAATGTTGGCTGTGTTACATTTTGCCTCCAGAATATGCTAATGCTCTGGGTTTAAGTCTTAATAGTAATAGCTTATCTTTCTACCAATGAAAAATACAGGGACAAAAGTTATGTTTATACATATCATACTTAAGCTACATCAATGTTAACAACACAAAGATAACCACATTCACGTAAAAAATAATATATTCTTGTGTTTAACTGCAAAACAAAATTCAATTCCAGTAAAAAAAAAAAAAGTAAGCATTAAAATATCACTTTATTTTTACACATGCATAGAAACCCAAAATATCTGGAATCCAAAGTGCTTTTTTCAACATGAAATTTTAAGCATAAATCAATGCAATTCTCCCCTCCTTTCTGTCAAACTGGGATAAGTGCCTGGGGTGATCTGGATGATGACTGAGGCAGCTTATTAAAACCCAGGGACTTTCTGACTGTGAGTGCACTGAGTACAGATTTGTCCTGGCTCAGTCTAACCGCAGACCTATTCCTTTTCACACACTGCAAAACTTCTATTTGAATTGAAATATGATATAGTTCACATTTTACTCAAAAGAGGCTTGGGGAAAAGATCCATTGAAAACCAGAGACAAGAAGGATTCAGTAAAAAGGACTACAGAGAGACAGAAATGCAGAGTGAGATAAAAGGAAAACAAATTCTATGAAAAAAGGAAATACATTGGGTAGAGTCATAAAACCATAGACATAATTTTGCCACTCGGTTTCAGCAAGCTCTGATTTCCTGCATTATGCAAATGCCCGCATTAAAGCAATGTCAAAGTAAAGCAAGGAAATGAGATGTACCCCTAACTTCATCTCCTTATACAATAATAGTTAACTACATAGCCACATATATAGCAAAATGTATTCAGTAAGCAGGGAACTACTTCAAGTGTATTTTTTCTGAAGTAAGTTTATTTGTTTATTGTTATATAAGGGGAAAAAGAAAAAAAGAAATTTGAATAGCATAGTTGGTAGGATTTTACTAGTGTGTCCAATCTAAAACACGTTTTAAGGATTTCATCTTAATTTATACTTTACAGCATTTAGAACATAATTTCTGGTATGTCTTCTCTCTACCTTCCTTCTTATCTCATTAGACTTTTGTCAATAAATATAAATTGCCACCATCTTTATTTAGTATAAATACCGGGAATTTATTTCCACCTTGTACAAGCCAAAACTCAACAAAGCACACAGCAATGGGAAATAAACCCATTTATACTAGCTGTAAAAATGTCCTTTTATTTAACATTAGTTTTATTAAGGATAGTTAATTTTATAATACAAATGCATTTTCTGCCATCATTGTAAAACAATAATGTACTTTCTTTTCCTATAAACTCTAGTTCAGATTATTGTATTTTCAAGAAAATATCTGGTTACACTTATTGCTTCTTACTTTTCAATGAATCACTGACTACAGTAAGTGCCTGTTTATTCTCAATTACAGAATGCTACACTGACCTTAGAAGTGAAATTCAAGAATCTTGGAAATCTGCCTTGCATAAATCACAGGCACCTGATTCACTTTTTCATTTTGCACTATTCTTTTCTTCCGAGGCTTACTTAAACTCCTCCCTACAAATAGTCTGTGAAAATAGAGCTAAATTAGTTCTTATCAGGAATAAATTTGTATTATGAAGAAGAAAACAGGCCAAGTTCAAATGAGTGTGAAGCTGAAAGCTAGTAGCAATTAAAATGAAGTATCATAATTGCTGCTGTACTGTTACTCTTGGATTAGTGTCTGCATGTTCTATGCCTTATAAATTATGATAACAGAATAGGAAAGTTGCAAAGTTAAGCTTTCCAAAGTTATTAAATCTATTGTGCATATACACAAAGAGTGAGGTTCAATTGCACCGGTGCCTTTGACTTTGATCGGCGTGCTGTGATTCTGCCGTCTTAGCGATACCCTTTAAAGAGGTCTTCCGAAAAGTATACTTTGTCAAACAGAAATAAACAAAAGCCAGCCTATAATCTTTAGAACAGAAAGAAGCCCAGAATTTCATCGGGCCCTGAGAGGGATTATCACAACAGTTAGGATCCCTGGAGTCCTACAGCAGTCCTCTGGATTACCACCTGGACTGACCTGCTTCGCCGACACAGTAGGAAGCTCTTACGTCTGATGTGGAACAGCAGCAGAGGAGGAAGAGAGTCAAGCTGTGCTGCTGGGCTTCAGGTTCTCAGGGACACCAAAGGACCCTGAAACCTGGGCAGAGCCAGATGCCACACTAGTTACGTTCCTCTCTGGCCACTTTTCTCCATCCCACGTACCCTTTTCCCCTGCTCCTTTCCCCACTGCCCCCTGTGCTGTCCCCATCCCGTGTCTCCTGGTTTTGCACATCTTTGAATCCCGACCCTTCCCACCACCTCCTTTCCCTCTGCTCTCTCTTCCTTACCACTGCTCCCTTCCTTACTACAGCTCCCTTCCACACAGCTGCCACATCTAGTCCTTCATCCTGGACACAGTCATACAGCTCCTCGAAAACCAATCCCTCCACCTCTCTGCACTACCCTTTCTGCTGGCTCTTTACTCTTTTTATTCTCCTTTACGGTGCCCTTACAAAGCGAGGGGACCACTGTCAGAGCAGGAGAGAGTCTCCCTGCCCTGCCGTTCCGGTGTGGCAGTGGCCTCTCGATGAGCAATTTCAGAGAGCACCCCTGAGGGCCCACGCACCCTCCAGCCAGCCACACCGGGTCTCCGCGGCACTGCTGTGCTGTCGCACGTGCAGGCAGAAGCTCTGAGGGCACGAGTGATACTCACCGCAGGGGGAATATTTGGGGAACGCTATAATAAACTGGATGTACAAGGAAGTACAATGTTCTGAAGATGCCAAATTCAAGTGTATTTCCCTGGGGATTGCAAAGGGCACACGTTTCAAGTCCCCTCTTCAAAGCATGGAGGCACTGCAGCTCATAAAAAAACAGCTGGAAAAATTTACTTTAGATGGCTAAAACAATGTGTTTTCTCCTAATCTTGTTCTTGGAAGCAGCCAAGTCCTTTTTGCTGACACTTTCCAAACATTCAGCCCGAGGCAGACTCTCAGCATGGGAAATTTCAGTGTGAACTGTGCGAGTTTGGCAAAGTCATGAGCAGCTAAAACAGGGTCTTACAAAAGCAAGCAGTGAAAGGCACTGGCTAGAAGCATTACTGTTAGCAACTGCAGCACTTTCAGTGCTTTAAGAGACAAACATCGGTTCTAAATTTAAGCCTGGAAAAACAGGAAGAAGGTGGCAAAAATTCAAACAAACCATTTCAGCATTTGGGGTGAACGACTGCCTTTGTCAATCCAAGAAAGATACCGTGTCTCTAAACTAAACCCTAACTTTTTTATATAGAGTCTGTTAGAGAAACTGGAATTGGAACTCATTAGCATCTACTCTATTACTTTGACCTTCTGAAAATTACTGTCGTTATTACTAGTGCTGTGTATTGATACTCTTCTTGGCACAGCACAACATGCAAGATAGATGGGCTTTGCCAGAGCAACTGAAAACAGGGGTTTGGCCAAAAGTTCTCTGGTTTAATCATTTTTATTTTCTTCCTTTTCCCTTTTATCAGTTGGCTAAAAATGTTAGCATTTAATCACATACAAACGTGTCCACTTCCCTTTCCAGCCACAAATAATAACAGCCCAATCCACTGGAGTTTTTCCATGACTTTGAGGAGAACCGGATCGGATCCAAAATAAAATGGTTTGGCAAGGCGCAGAAGACCTTGTAGAAAACAGGGGTAATGGTGAAGGGTCGAAACAGCCATCTTTATAGCAATTAAAAATGGCATGGCCAACTTTTCATATCTAATGATATTTCACAACAACAGAACTTTTTTCAATTATGTTTCATTAGTATCATGTAGTTAAGAGAACCACTGCAACAAAGCAGAAACAGAAAAGTTGTTAGTAGTCTATGTTTTTATTACAGTAGTACTCAGATCTTAACTGAGATCAGATGTACATACCACATTCAGTAAGAGAAAACATGCAGCATTGACGTTGCTCTTTAATATTTTGTGCCTGCATTGCCCCTTACTTTCTCCACCTTTTCTTTTTATTTGTGGACCTTTCATGATCTTGAAAATGATACAGAAAAAGCTTCACAGTGATCAAAGCGTGATAACTGGCTGTTCCAGCTATACGTGTTAAATGCAGCAGGTCACTAAGTAACTTCTGTAGTTAATCAGTTCTATGTAAGGATTTCTAGAATATGTATCCTAAGTAGGAACTAATCCAAAAATACATAAAGTAAACACAAACTGCCAATCACTATGGCTACAATTATCAGCCCTAACTCCCTATACCTCCATTGCTCATTAATAACGAACCCCCTGTTTGTGGGAATGGCTGATTGATGGCTGTGTTGCACAAGAGTTCCTGAAAGCCACCAGATTGTTTCCATACCAAAATGGGAGCAAACACTCAAATGAAGCACCCACCCCTGACTTGTGTTCGGGAGGACGTGGGGTAAAGCGGTATGAAAAAATTGCTTGGTGGCCAGTTTGGGTGTGCGCCTGTCCAGCTGTGACCATTCTGGCCCTGGTTCAGCGCAAAACTCGGGTTTTCATTGAAATTTGAGAGCTAACCCATACAGGCTTAAAACCTTTTTTTTGTACACCAATTAACGTAGTACATTAACAAGCCGAAATATGGCAGAGGGCCAAAACCCTAATGCATGCCATACATTTGATCGGTTTTGCCAAACATTTCCAACCTCTCAAAACCACGATTACAATCAAAAACAAGGCAATTCCCTGCACAATCAGCCCCCCACCTTGAGCTCATATTTAACATTTCCTGTGTTTTAACCACTCTGAATATCCCTGTCAGCTCTGGAATTTGTTTTGGCTTGTTTTCTCGCACAATCAAAACCTTATGGTTGTGTGTTCAGCATATAGAGACCAATGTAGGCAAGTGAATTTTGTCCTTCAGCAGCTGCTTGGTATTGCTTTTTGGTCAAGAACTCTCTAATAAAACATTAACAACAAAAAAAGAGAGGCAGAGACAGTAGATAAAAAATAACGATGTATCACAGACTATTCTGGAAGGAGGATATTTTAAACGCTACCTTCTTTTCAGCTCATTACTGAATTTTCAAGTCAGTATCAGCTTTGCATGATAAATGCAGGAACTGTTAGAAATGTCACTTAACATTTGGTAGAAGCATCCCACTTCCTAAATTTGAAAAAAATAAATGCTTTCCCAGCAGCAGACGAATATCAAAGTACAAAACAGTGACAAAAGCTTAAACAACACTTGACATATTCTAATCCTAACAACACACAAATATTCTCAGGTGGTAAGTAGTGCCAAATGGTACATTGACATCAACACCTCCCATTTCTAATTATACGCAACTGGATGCACTTTAGAGCTACCCCAGAACTTAATTTTTAACTAGCAGAATTAGTTGAAAGTTAATTTGGGGCTATTTACAGTCTGGCTACATTACAGTGCTGCTATAATGCAAAGAAACCATTTAACAGGCATCTATATAATATAATCATATAAGTATTTACCAATCTGTAAATATACCTTGGAGACCATCAACATGCAGAAGGTGAGGAATAAGCTTTTCCTCAAGAGATATACTTCTTTACTTTCTTTTGAGGACACATTTTAGAAATGTAAATTATATACCCTGAACTCATTACTAAGCTTTGGAAGAATACTAATTATTCTCTAATTAAAGTGACTTTAAATCTAGCATGTAGTATCGTATCTTGGAAATGTCTTTGCAGGATTGCTTTGTTTCCTTGCACAGAAAACATCTTATAAATGCAAATCAAGTAACTATTATTTTAATACGGTCATTCTGTTACTGTTTTTTTCAATTGACAGTGTCAAACTAAGTAATGCTGCAGTTACAAGCGTGGATTCTAGGATCCAGAGCCAGCCACACATGGCCTTTGTGCAACATTCATCACGTTTCACCAGATTCACCCAATTAGCAGGATTATCGTTCAGTTCACGGGAGGATTTCGGTACATTTGGCAGATGGAGATTTCAGTCATATGGTTTATAAGGCTCAGATTCTGCATGAAGTCTCTGCAGTGCAGAGCAAGAGGGGAGCAGAGCAAGAAAAGGAGGCAGCAAAGCCCAGTGCCTGTAGTCTGGTGGTCTTTCTGTAGGACGCTTCCTGCCAGGCAAGCCAGGGGCAGCAGCAGAGTTACTCAAGTACCGATCTGGGATATACCAAGCTCAAAAAAGCCAGATTCTTTCTCAAAGCCAGTTCCCTTAAAGCAGACAAAAATGACACTGTGCAATCCAACCACTTCTCAATTGCCAAGGTACCGGACTTCATCAGATCTCCGATTACTTCAGTTATTTCTAATATTAACAAAGAAACAAAGGGTATTTTCATGGCATTTGGCCTTTGACTTCAAAGAAAATTTAGTAGAATTCTTTGTGTTTAGATTATAATTGTAAAATGACTGCAGAAATCACAGAACATGTGGTTGTTTTCATTTGATTTAATCTGCTAAAGCCGATCCCGAGGGTTTGTCAGGAACTGGTGTTGTACAAGGAACAGGAGAAATGAAGAGAATAATTCCTTTAGCCTAAAATGCTGTCATAACCTCATAATTGTGATAATTCTTTAAATAGTAATTTTGAAGTAAATGATCACAGTGAATCAAAAGTCAAAATAAGAATAGCTTTAAATGCTAGCATGGCTGAATTCACCCTGTGCTGAGGGAAAAGTAAAATGTGTGGTTATTTGTGTGTGTAAAGCACTGGTATTTCCGCACCAGAGACACCAGGAATTAATAAGCAGCACTAATACGCACATTAAGGGCATCTGGAAGCAAACGTAGAAATAATACTGCTTTAGCCTCATCAAAAGAAAACGGAAATAGAATAAACAGGCCAGTACGTACAATAACACTGTCAGGGACAATACAGGGATTAGTTTTGTACAGATCACGCACCAGTCCTATGGGTATATGCGATTCCACGCACCGCTAGTTTTTTGTGTACTTATGTTTCAGGCATGTTTGGAGATCTCTGACATGATTACAGCGCAAAATGCAAAGTCTTAGCCCTAAGTCAGTAAATATCAGTAAGATGAGACCTGACAGAAGGTGTTGGTATGCAGACCTGCAAGTGCTAACTTGTACTGCTCTAACACAGTGGTCTGTAGGAGACTGGAAACAATTGGTAATAAATCCAATAAGCCATTTCCCTTTCTGTACAGTATGTGCTTGATCACTCCTGCTACCAGCAGGATCGCTGGAGTGTCACTGCATTTCAGTGGGCTCAGAATCAACCCTGGGAATAGCAGTAAGTGCAAATTATGATGGAGGAAAAAGTAGGTTAGAGAATGTGCTGCATGATGTAGTATCAATCAGATCTAGCTGGAAGAATGTCTCATTTGTCTGAAGCCACCATTTCAAAGACTGAGAACACAATGTAATGATAGTAACAACTCTTGGTCTGCAAATAACATTATATGCCTTTGGTAATGATACATAAAGTAAAAAATGCTGCCTTTGACTTTCTTGAAATACCTGCTTTCCCTTAAGCAGATCCCACTGAAATAATGGCAAATTCACTAGATGGCCAGAAATGGACCCATAGTAAGTTCCTTCTTGAATGAAGGGGTGGCCTGAGGTAGGCATTTTTATCCACTTTATATAAACGAGGAAAAGGAGATAATGGTGCTAAAGGAACAATGTTTGCTTAAAAACATGACTGTTCCTGCCCTAAGGTTATCCTATGAATTATTAGAATTAGGTTTTCCTGTTTTTCCCTTTTCTTCCTGTAGCTGTAGGACAAGGGGAAGCAGAGAAACTGTCTGCATGAATAGCATTGCCAGATGTGCTAGTAAACAAGTGGAAAAATACTTACTTTTTGTAAGTGTATTCCCTGAGCTATTATTTACAGCAATTGTAGGCAATACTTACTTAGAAAGGCATTTATACGTTTCCTCCTACACACCTCCCCCACTACAGTACCCTTGCACGGGCCTGATGTTTAATGTGGGAATAGTCCCAGTGGGGTTAGCGAGGCCACCTTCGTCCCTGCTTGACTGCAAATAGAGGCATTTGCTGATGTGGGAGCTGCTGACCGAGCCCTTTGCTGGACTGGCGCCCGTGTGTTCCCATGCCCACCAGCGGCCCTGATTAAACCTGCCCTTATGACTCCAGAGCAGCAAGGCAGACCACTACGCGGCAGATAGATAGAACCACCCCTTCATCTCCTGCTACAACAGCTCTAGATCCGACTCCTGAGCTTCGCTCTCCACAGTAACGGCCTGCACCTCTTTTGTCCCAGCGTATTCCGCAAAAACGCCAGGCAGCGGCGGGTGCCTGTGCCCGGGCAGTCCATCACCGACTCAACACCGACACAAAGAAGGATGGTACCTTTCTTTTCCCCTGTAAATGGTACAAAGTCTTCTCTGTCTTTGTGCTCAAGCGCTTGCTTCTCCAAGTATGAGAGCAGGCGTTCTCTGTCGAAAGGGCCCGTGGCAGGTTTAGTGGTCTGGTCCTTTTGCCGAAATCCCGCTGGAAGCAAGGCATTCTGTGAAAGGGAGGGAGGCACGTAAAGGAGATGAGGCAATTTCATAATAGTGTTCCAAACCTCATTTCAATGTCGTTGGTTTTTAAGTGAAATTGTTCTTTGCATGTTATTTCACATAATGCTCTTCGGTGACAGCAATAACACACATTATCTAAATGTAACCGTTAAAACCAGTATATCTTTCAGGCTTCTTGACTGTACCACCTATTAATATTTTTATTAACCATATTTACAATCACAGCACCAAAGAACTAAGCAAGATCAGAGCCCTTTGTGTTACGCATATTATAACCACAGAGTTTGCAGTCCAGGTAAACAGACCAAGATAAGTTTTCTATACATTTTCTTCTCTTCATTTACTCTTTTGCCTCCCCATTTTTCTCTTTCTCTTTTCATTTTTTAAAAAATTCCTTTCATTCTAATGCAAATGTCTCTTGGACTTCAGAAATGAATGGCATGCGCAGAAGGTAATTGGTGAATGATGTGGACTTCAGTTATCTGGAGCATGCAGGAAGGAAGCAGACGAAGCCTCACTTTAAACATGTAGCTGTGTGACCATGTGACTGCATCTGCATCCCATAATATAGGAAGATGCATAAGGCTCCTACATTTCAGTCCAGGAAATCCCAGAAAGCAATACAGGTACGTGGACTCTGCAGTGCATGTGGAGTAAAGCCAACATGTTGAAGATGCCCCAGAGTACTGCAGAAACACTTCATCGTTGGCCAGAACGTGCACAGTACATCTGACCCGTGGCAAATATCCAGTGAATTCTGAGCACAGCCAGTGAATTCAAGTCACTAGACATTTTATCTATGCATGCACAAATGTGCCCAGAGTGCTACAAATTTACTCCATGTATGTAGCCTGACTCCAAATGCACTGTGGCCTGTTTTGTTTGTCGTGTTTGGTGTGGTTTTTTTAATGTCCTGTGTCTCCGTTTGAGATGCCAGATACCTGAAAATGCCAGAAAATGTACTGTAGAAATGGTAATAGTGAGGGAAGTGGCAACATGGAGGAAGAGAACGGTAAAGACCACCCTTGACTTCCAGGTAAATCTGTGCTATAGAACTAGAAGCTATAAACGTATTGTGTTTTTTCAAATTTATTTTGTATCCAGAGTGAACAGATTTTATCTGCCAGTTTACCTGCCAGTTTTCAAACTCCTACATCGGTTTGGAAGGTTTTGGGGTAGGTACAGTCAGAAGTACCATCCAGCACGCTTGTGACTGTAACCTTGTTATTGTAGGACCAAGTGGTTCCCAGGCCAGAGATCTTTAAATTCTTTGTGAGAGTGTCTTCAAATATCCAAATTATCTTTGCTCTCTAGAAAATGACAGTTGTATAGCTGAATCTTATTTTTCTCAATCATACCTAAATATATTCTCTTCAGCTAAAAATATCTGTGCTGAATGACATAGTCAACAGATTTCAGAAGTTCAAAAGATCTGATCTTCACAAACACACATTATGTTTGTTTGTTTATTGCTGTGCTCAGAAATAGCAGCCATAAAAATCTTCTCATCGTGCTGCAGTGTACAAACATGATTAAAGATTTAGACTGCAGACAAGCTCATGTCTAAATAGACAAGGGATCAAGAAAGGGCATCGCAACTGGTACAAAAGCAAGTAGCACATCACAGCAGAAATAAAACCAAAATGTCCCTGGCTGGGCTGCTCATACTTTAGGGTACACTGCCTCTACTGTAACAGAATATAAATATAAAATGCTGCAGTATGTGGCATTTATAATAGGCAGCTTTTGAACTATGATGCCCCTGGCCCCCATCACTAACCTCAGGATCAAGGTCATCGAGAACATGCTCTAGCTGTTTCAGTTCATCCTCTGAGAGTTTGCTGAGTATTTCATCTTCATTGATATTCTTATATTTCTCCAACTCTTTTCGGAAGGGCAGAGACATGGCTCCTGCTGCACTGCTCGACTGATGCTGCCCCTCAAGACTTCAACCATCCAGGAGTACCCAGCTTCTTGCAGCTTCGCTCACTGTTAACAATAAAGCATTATGAGTATCTCCATTTAGCTGATACAGTCCTAAAAAGCCCTCATGCTGAGAATCACATTTACACTTTGTTAATGAAAACAAAGCAGCAAGATGTCCTGGCTCAGCGGAGGGGCTGTGGGAAGCACTGGGGCTGCCTGTGCAGCAGTAGCCAAGGAATAGCAAGGGGGGGTACCGTACGCTGGGAACCTCATGGGTGCAGCGGCAAAGAGAAGCTTTGAGACACAGAGAAGAAAAAACATTGGGAACTCATCCTTTTCCATCGAGATAAATCTGTTTTATTTAATTTGCTTAGAAACAGCAGTATCTGCTTGTTCTTTTGGCTAAAGGCAGAGGAAGGCTGTAGAGTCACAGAAAACAGTCCAAAGCTGACAAACAAGAAACAAAATGTTATGCCTTGAGGTATTCTATCTTATCCCAGCTTTGCTGAGGGCTGAAAGCTTACCCACATCGTCTTGGCTGGCTTTTTGATACATTCTGGTTACCTAAGCTGCTTTAAAGTATGCTGGTTGGTAGGCTTATTTCAAAATCTTTGGCTCCAAATGATAGCACTTATAATCACAATAATTCTTGCAGTGAGGATATGCTACTTATAGCTCAAAAGATCATCTGTAAATTAGTCTGCTGCATAGGGCACCTGCAGGTGTTCAAAACACAGTCATGAAAAACATATGGACTTAGTATTTCACAAACTCTTTAAGTTTTAAGACTTGAATGTGGTTCCTTGTCAGATGATCCCAACTATCGGTAACAAGAAAGTATTATTTGCATGGCCACAATAGTCATTGTCATATAATTCATCACATGATGAAGGACTCCCTCTTTACTCGCTCTTTTTTTCCTGTCCAGAACCAATTCTAGAGCCAGAATCTGCCTGTAAATGGATGGAATGAAAGAGAATTAATCTATCATCAGAAACAGCATTAGCTGGGGACTTTAACTGTGCTCCAGGCCCTCCCGAGTCTGCCCAGTTTCCCACACCAGCACCAGAGCTCTCCAAATTACATAGCTAGCTGTGCAGTTTTACAGCTGAGTTTTTGCATTCACAAATTTCAAAGTTATGGTTGATACGGAAACCAGCCAACTGGCACCTACATCTGGCTTATGTATGAACCCAAACTCCAACTTCCTTTGGCCGGGTCCTTAGCTGTCATAAGCTAACAAAATCCATGCAGGTTCTATTGCACTTCATATGAGCTGGAAGCCTGATCTTTATTTTTCTTTTACTCAAAATCCAAATGAAAATGTTGCATTTACTTAGAGTTTCACTATGAAAATACTAAATATTAAAACATATCTCATTTTTCTGTTTATCGAAAAGACTAGAAATCAGCAGCCTATAGAAAGGGAAGAGAATAATTAGTAGAATTACAAATTTGAGATATCCCAAATTCTATGAATACTGCAAGGCATGATAAGCCTTGACTTGAAACACTTAAACATCCTATTCCAAGCAAAAGCATTATTTGCTGATACACTCTCATTTTTTTCCTTATTAGTGCTCTATTTGTTGTCCCTGTTTTCATAGCACGACATCATTGTCAAGCTATTCCAAATGTCATGGTAGACTTCAACTGCTCTTTAAACTGTGAGTTTCTTTTAGGAAGTTAGTCAGCATCTGATGTTCCACAAAGTTACAGCAGTTGTGAAAAATTCTTATATTATGAAAATTCTATTGTATGCAATTAGTGTGAAAGATATTTTGGCAAAAAAAGTCCAAAAGGGCTAATGTTTTTGTGTACTTGGTGCCTAAAGAGAGCACTAGTTCTCTATATGTTTAATTAATATAATTTGTTACCAAAACTACTTGTTAAAGAATGAAAGCATTTTATTTAAAACTGGTAAGTATGTTTGTTTAAACTGTAAAAACAAATTCAGCTGCAATACAATTTTTCTGTACTAAGGCATCAGGCGCCTTCCCTAAGTTTCTTTAGATAAACTCATTAAAAACGTAACATTTCAGCTAGCAGTCATTAACTGGGCTGAAAAATTTCTTTGAGGGGATTAGAGCTTTTTAAAACTCTTTTTAACAGTTTAAATGGTTATTTTATTAGAGTTTAATCGCATCCCTGGAAAAGACAGAAATGTAATCCCAAGGTTAGGTTAATTAAATATGTTGGAAAAGGAACTAGTAAGAGTACGTAACAGTTTCCCTGGCTGAGGTTCAGCACTTCTGTCGTGCAGGATGCCTGGTACCAGTACCTCCCCCTCGGCTGTATGGCATCGTACCATTCCCATCAGGGAACACAGCTAAGAACTGTTCTACTGATACCAGCAAGGCCATGTACGGAACGGCTTTTGTGAAAAGGTTTGCAAAGTTGAACCTGGGTGCTAATGGGTAATTACTGCAGAGTACAATTTGCGTGTACCAGACGTTCCTATTTCTTTGCGAATTACCTAAGTGCTCAGCCATAAAGGGCAGATGTCCCAGGAGACACTTTTCAACAGGTGACAGTTTTCAATATCGGAACTGTTTCCTTTCAGTTATTAGGAAGAGAAGGTATCTGACCATATACAGCAGAGACACCCAAAGAGAAATATAAACCCAGATATTAAAGATGTATCAGTCTAACGTCTCTCATGGCACGAAGCACTATGTTGGATAACCCTTGTTAGATTAGCAGCGCATGGAAGAGCTTGAAATCGTGCTTTTCTTGCACGCATACGTTTGCAGCAGAAACTCCCTTGATGTATTCCCTTTCACAACTGAATCCTACCCTTCTATGACTGAACAAAAGCAGAAGACACCGCTTAGGGAATTTCTTTGTCCACAAGCCCTGCAAGTAGTAAAGCTTTTCTGGAGCTTGCACCCTGCTGTACAGGCTACTGAAAGCTCTGTTGAAACACCTATCGTCCACAGCCTCGCTTTGTGCGCTCTATTGACCTTTACACCACAATCACATTATCAGAAACCAAGGGAATGACATAAATCTAACAATTCAGCATCATTCAAGCTGGGAAGGAAATGCTGAAGTCTTGAGTTCACACACTCTGGAAATTGCTGTCTAATATGATGATTATGATCTCCGCCTTCCTAATTGGATTTCATATTGTTAATTTTGTGTATGTAAACAGGGCCATATGCTGTCTGTGCTACTTCTTATTGTTGTTTGACTCTCCCGAGTGTACACATACTGTTTACTTTTTACAGATTATATCCACTGGATTTTCTTTGTTGTAATTACTGCATGAAAAATTTAATCAGTTAAAAAAGCAATCCTAACCAACCAACCAGTAGCTCCTAGCTACTGTCATTTTGAGCGTACAAAAGCAGTTCAGGTGTCACACAGCAGAAAGGAGATGGTCAATCTAATTGCAGAGGCAATACGCTGTTGAATGTTACACTGCATTACGGACACTGAGGGAAGCAGAATGAGGGACCATGGGTAAGACTATGGAGTTTCCCTTCACACTTACTGGGAAGAGTGAACAAGGAGAGAGTAAGGAACGAGGAGGAGCACAAACCTCATTTATTTTTTTCCATTTAGTTTCAATATGGAGCATCACAGTTTACCACGGGTTCAAATAGCCACTGTTAAATAGCAAAGCATGCTGTTAGATGCCCAACAGGTGAGACCTATGCTTATTCAGGATAGTGCAGAACTGGAAGAGGTAGCATTTCTGCTAACCATGTGCTACTTTTGAATCTTTGTGGAGCACAGATGTTTTGCAGTGAGCTTCAAAGACTCCATTGCTATATTTTTATCTTTGATTCCTTCTAAAGAAAGAAATACATACTTCTGTTTTATTTGGGGCAGCTTTTTCACCCATGCCTGTCAACACCACGGTTCAAAATATGTTTTCAAAGAAAAAAATTATCATTATTAGTCAGCCTGCATAAAATCATTATTGCTCTATGTAGTCAACACCTGCTGTGATGTAACTCCTCCATCCTTTGCTGCGTTGGTTATAATCCTTATACACTACTGAATGGGCTTTCTAGAGTAGCTAGGCAGCAGTTTCTGCTGATACCATAACACTGTCATAACCTTCTACTGCTGATCCAGATATTTCTTTCTGAGATGGAATGAGTCCTCTGCTGAATTAATGTTAGATGTCAGAGGGGTCCCACACACATTGGCTTAGTTCCCTTGAGAAGTATTGAAACAACCTGAACTATAGAACCTTCTGTGGACCAGCAGCTACAAAGGCACGTCAGGTCACTCACGCTGTCTAAAACACAGGCTATACACCTAGAAAAACATAATGTCTCTGGGGGCCTGCAGAGATGAGAATACTCTAATATAGACAATGTGAATTTCTAGCTTTTGATGGTATGTACAAGCTAAGACTGAAGCTGCATGGCAACATGCATTTATGATGTAAAAAGAGATGTGCTGAATGGGAAATAATCCAATAAAGTCCCTTGCATTTTTATAGAAAAAGATCTTTTTTTATAATCAGATTTGAGAAATTGTTCTCACTTTTCCAAATCATGGCAACTGGTGTTCAGAAAGGAAATCCTGATGCATGATCTATTTTAAACTATTTATCTCCATACCCACACTGGTGGATATTTGTGTTTTGAAATATAGTTGTGAAACTGACCTCTAAGCATGGAAAAACTCTTCCCTTTCTTTAAATAGTCTCAAGTAGCTAAATGTGAAAATAAGAAACAGGTGGAATAAATCCCAAGTTAAATTGATACTGGACCAAATAAATAGGATTGGGGCTGTTATGATTAAGAGCAGTGTTTGTGCAACACAAGCAGATGCTCAGTAGAAGGAGGGTGATTGCCCGCACCATCCGGGCAATGGAGTGCTCCCACCAATACACTTAATCCAGTGCTAGACATGGGACCTCTCTGCTGTCCAGGAACTGCTATGAAAAATAAAGCTGGGCTGTTCAAAGCTCAAACTTAAAAAAAAAAAAAAAAAAGTTAAATAATCCATTATTTGACATATAAATAAGGTTCCTTTTTTATTTTTATACTTAAAAAGCAAGACCAATACGTACTTTCTAACTATGAACGTATGGAGATATATACTCAGAGATCATGTTTTGTGGTACAAAATTTCTTCTTGGTTTTGAACTAGGAGGTTCAGAAATCTCAGAAAAGCTAGAAAGGACGCATTAGGGCCAGCACAGCACAGAATTGTGATAGGAATATACAGTGAAGCATTATGAAACTGATTTTTTTGTGTGTATGATGAAAATTATATTAGCTACAGGTTCTGACGTAGATAGAGACAGTAGACATGTGAAAGAAACTCACATAGGTAGAAAATGGAAGAGAGATCTGTAGAAAAGGATTTGGTCTTCTAGAACCCCCCAACTTTTCTGCCTGTTTCCCCCAAAAAACTTCTGAAGAACTCACGCCATCAGGAGCAGTGAACTGCTCTGGTTTAGTCACCCTTTCCAACCCTTTCCATCCAGGACCCAGCACGATCACTGGGTGGATCAAAGCGAATAACCTGTTTAATGATTTGTAGAACTGGGTCCTTCGAGAGGGTCTCTGGGGCTGGCAGGGGAGCACACCCAGCTGCACGTGGCACTGAGCTCAGGGCTGGCTCTGGTTGAGTGATGACGTGGCCAAACCTCTTCTACTCCCAGCCCAGTTTGCCACCTTTTGTGATACTGTAGCAAAGAATCCTTAAAAATCCCTGTATATTTAAAATGCTGATTTTCCCCAGGGCTAATGTAGGGTTTTTTCACGTTCTGTTCCTAGCAACTGGTTTAGTCCCATATAGAGACTGATAAATAATTAACAATTATGTTGTCCTAATATTAGACTAGGCCTGAACCTTTAGGATAATCACGCAGTGATCAGAAACTCCACTTCATAACTGGATGAGCCTTTCTGAACCCTGGTAATGCTTATGCCACTCTGTAGTTTACATTAGAGTTGGCGTCTTTACTGAGGGATTGACAACTCCTATGTAAATAAAATGCGAGACATCAATTCACTTTAATGGGAGTTCAAGCATGCCCTTTATAAGAAAATAACCATCATGTGTATTGCAAAATTATCCATATGAATGTACCATTATTTACTGAAGATATAATGAGGTACACTCCCTTTGATTCAGATAACATTTCACTGGTGATTAAAGAAAGATGAAACTTTAATGCTTCTCGCACTGATGCAGAATAAAGTTCTATAATAACTAATATCTGATTGTTTCTAAAATAACACTAGTGGTATTATTCACAACCATTCAAAACATGAAACTAAGTCCTGGGAAGGAAGTAGATTTTTTTACAATGCCTGATGAATTTATAACCTGTTTCTGGGTATCGTCACATTTTTACATCATAACCACTAGAATTGTTTCCATACAAAAAATACGACTAATTATATAGTGACCATATGATGATTTAAGCCAGTCTTACTTAAAAAAATCAACCTTTAAATCACTCACACAGGAAGAGGATACAAGCGTTACAGATATTAGTGCGACCGTGTATGGTGCTCTGACACCATGTCAGATGCATCAAGTATGGGAAATGGAAAAGACCAGAGAGACCTATCTGTCTGTCATCTCTCCTGCAGGGAGAGACTCCCCCGTGCTTTTAGAGGGATGAAGTTTATTTATAAAATAACGAAGCAACCATCTTCTATTTCTGCTCATTGCAACTAGTAACTTCGTGGAACTGGAAGGCAGGTTTCTTCCATCTTTAGAAGTTAAGTCATTATTTGAAATCTATGCAAGGTTGATTAGTTTTTCTAAAACAAAAACGTAACATAGTTACTGTCTGAAACTGAGGGCGGTGTGAAGTGCTAGGCTGAAAATGCTGGAGAGCAGAGGTTTTTTATACAGACAAAATGGACTATGAAATGGCAGCTCCACCCACAATTCGTCATCTGTAAGCTCCAGCTCCGACGTGAACAGAAACACCCTGCTGCTGAGCTGTACCAGTGGTGGTTGACTGACGGTCCCTCAGATAAGACTTAATACCACAACTGACGGAGTCTATCAGTAATGACGCTGACCAGTGTTACCAGTGGCAATGTAAGTGCCCACTTGAGAGCAACGGGAAGAAAACAGCCTCATTCTTTTCTGTGGGGCACCAATGCTATTTTAACCTGTTTCAGTAACTACGAGACTGCTGGTTTGCTTCGGCAGTAGATTGGTGCTGGTTTACCTTGGAGCAAGAGGTTGTACCTCCCCTGATGAGCACTGCCCTGGAGCATGCATGCTCCCAGTCTTGTGACACAGCAGCCCATGGCTCTGTGGTCCCCAGATGAACATGGATGAATCAGTTTCTACATCATGCACGTTACAGTAATAGCTGTGATGTTTACGAGATGGTGTCTTCATCCGGTTCAGTCTCCCGGATTTTGTGTCATGTAAAGAATTCTGGTTCTTGTCATCGGCACATCTACCACGAATGCAAAGCAAAGCATACATTGGGGTATGAATTATCTGCAGCTTTGTAAAAAGGCATCCTCTGGAAGCCAAAGGCCAGGTTCTGATATCCTCACTGTTCGATCACATTTACATGGAACCAGCTGTTGTGATGCCTTAAACACCATCAGCCACATGAGAGCCTCTCCACTTCACTGTCCTGTCAGAGGAAAGAAATGCCTTGTTTGAGGTCAAACGGAAAGTCTGTGGCAATACAAGGAACTGAACTATGTCCCAAGTATCAAGCGCTGGACAGCTTTTCCTTTGGCTACAGGTCCCTTCTTCCATGGACAGTCTCGCTCATTTAAGTGGATCTTTTAAATGAGCGATATACGCCCAGTGAAAACACAGCAAAGAGAGAACCAAAGGCTGGATTAAGAGCATATACTACTGATCACAGAACTATGATCCTTAATAATGATGACTGTTCAATAACTTCTAAAAAAACCTCTTTTTGCATCTTTCCTAAGCTGTTTTTTCTCCTTACGATGCATAGAGACATTGTAACTTCCCACTTTTTTTGCATTTTATCTGTAAACCAAAGCCAGAAACCATCCATGATGTGCACATCCTGATAGCTGAAAAAATAAATAGGAGAAGGAACTGCACCTGGAAATAGACTTTTTATTTTTACAACAAAATAGATCAGACTAGCCCTGGAAAAGTGAACACTAATGTTTGTTTTTCACATGTTGGAAACATCAGTAGGAAAAAAGGACACTGGGTAATAGTAACAAAAGCACTGTTCCACCTGTGCTGCCAACAGATAGCAAACAGTGTGCTTACCTTTTTGTCACTGCTGTTCTCAGATTTCCCTATTTTAGAACAGCAGCTGGACCTTCAGACCCAGCCATTCCTTGAAATAACCCTAATAAAGAAGGATTTAAAAACTAAGTTTACAGATTTCTGTGGCACCAGCCGATGATGACCAAACTCCACTGTTAAACAGAAGCCACTGCCACACTTGTGTGCTATGATGAGTGAACAGAACATACGCATTCACCGTCGTATTAACCTGCCATGTGCAAATACACGTGGCTACAGGACGCTACCTGGCGCCTCTCAATGCAAAACCCTGCACAGCTACCACAGCCCCAGCCAAAAGGATACCCAGTCACAGGAAGACATCAAACTATGAGCTTCAGTAGCTTCGGAAAGCCCTAGAGCAGATTAGTAACAGCAGAAATGCATAAACATTTCTTGCCAGAAATTGTGAAATACTGGAAATAATAATAATTTGGGGAAGGAAGAAAAGTTATGCAAAGGGAGAGCAAAGTACACCATTTTGAACAAAATTACTTAGATTGTCAAGATGAGAAAGGCTACCAGCTAGGTTCAGACAAATCCAACCAAGCTAGGTGAATGGAAGAAAAGATACATAGAGAATTTAAGTCAGAAAAGTCACTAAAATGACTCACATAACCTTCTTCATTTTTCATATAGTGGTAAAAATTTAAATATATATATCTCCCTTGTGGAAGCCAGTTAATTGTTGCACAGCATACAGCACCACAGCAAAGGCAGAGTCTATTAGATAGCAAATGGGTGCAGAATAATGCAGAAAAGATTGTAATATCATTAGTATAATTCAGTGAGACACCTCCATATATCCCTGAGTTTCAGTTCATTTTTCGAATAATTCTATCCCTCGGAAGGACTTAAGAGGATGCGATGCCTGCAGTATGAGGCCAGTTGGTCCCAGGTGTTTCTTTCCCATTACATGTTCCTATCTCCAAAGGCGGAGGGCAGAACAGAGGAGGTTCAAGTACAATTTTTGAGACTAATCAGTTCAAGAAAAGCTTTCCTATGATAAGAAATTGAAAGACTGCACCTATTTACTACAAATATGCAACTCAATAGCTTACTGAAGACTTCCTCTACTACGCATTTCCAAAAGCATAGATCTACACACAGTGTATCATTCGCAGTATAAAAATATCATCACGTCTTCCAATTATTTTTAAATTGCTCTTTGATATTGATACATTGCTGAATTTGTTTAATAATTAATGATGTTACAGTGATTTTTTCGTAACTTTGTATTACTCCCAAGCTCAGGGTGGTCACGGGAATCTAACCAGTTTTCATTTATTTTTTGGTGTTACAGTCCTCTGACTTCTCTAGACGTTTCTCATTGACCAGCTGTGGCTTTTTACTCTGGCAGAAGAAATTCCCCCAAAGCTTCCATCAAAGCAAACGCCCTTGAATGAGCAGAGGGCCACCACCCTGATAATCTGGCATTCGGGAGGTGACAAAATAGAGCACGGGTGGCACCTCACGCCAATGTGCCGGTTTTGAGGACCCATTTCGCTCATCGAGAGCTCGGAAACGTCGGTAAACGTTACCGAACCCGCAGCCTGTTCCTGAACCTGCCCCCGGCGCGTTTATTCGGACCCGCTCCGCGGCAGCGGCGGACAACCGCCCTCCGTCGGTCCTGCTGCCTTTCCCACGTACAAAAGGCACCAGAGCTCGAAGGAGAGAAGCTCGTCTCCGCTCACAAAGACGCCTTCTCCTCCTTCTTTATTAAATCGCTTCATCGAATTTTCGTCGTTTCTCGCCTGACGGGAAGGATGCGAGCACATGGAAATAACCGCAGGGGCACTCCTCCCTCGCCAAACGCGCTATTTCAGGCGGCAGAAGGGGACGGGCGCTCCGCACACCGCCGCAGCCCCGCACCTTTCGGCGCCGCCCGGGCCAGCCCCGCCGGTCCGCA
>JAVJGG010000002.1:10444375-10465272 GCA_035590195.1 Aviceda cuculoides | reverse complement strand
GCTGCCGGGAGCGTCCGCGCACCCCGGTTTCTCGGTTTCCCGAGAACCTTTCGCATTAGCTCTCGCTGGGAGGCTCCGAAAGCTTTCCGCCTGTTTGTTGGCGGGTAGGCGCGAGTTGTGCTGAAAATGAGTGAAGCGCCGTTCTAGGGAGGTTGCTGTGTGCTTTAAATTTGCTATAATGTGTTGAACGTGTCCTCAAGAGTAACGCTTTGCTGCTGTGTCAGGCGAACAGAGCTTGGAAGGCAGCCTGAGATGTAAGGGGGAAGCTGAAATTGGCTAGTGCTCACAAGTTTTCCCTAAGTAACAGAATGGGAATAAAGTGAGTTTCTTCTGCTGTCCTGTTCTAGGCTTGTAAGTTTTGCCGCTTTTCCGTAACGCATACGAGTACCTGAGTGTTTCTATAAATGCTCAGATAGCTTGTGTCTGATGGTCGTTTTTGACTGAAACACCTGTAGGCAGTTCCTCCAGGAACTGTGTGTCTGTGTGTCAATGTCCATGGGCAGTAGATCTCTATTGAAGAAAATTCAGGTATTGTCTGAAAAAAAATGATGCCAAAACATCCCTCGTCCTGGCCAGTCAGTAACTCCTGACACAGTGGTGCTGCCCCGCGTATTGGGAGAGGGAATGGACAGCTGGAGTGGCGATTTCTGCCAGAGGAGCTTCTCAGGGCAGGTAGTGCCTGTGCTACCTGGGATTTTTAGCTTATCTCAGCCTTGTATTTATTTGGGATCATAACACCTGCCCTGCAGCTAGTTCAATGAGCATGCCTGGAAGTGTCGTGGAGATGGGTGTGCTGAAATGCTGCATCCCGCGCTGCCAAGGCTGCCGCCTCGGTGCCCTGTCCAGCTTGCCGAATGCGTGTTTCAGGGCTCCTGGCTCTGTCACCTCTGCTGTTGTTTGGGCTGGATGGGTGCATCCACACAACCCTGCGGTGTGGGTGACTGGTTTTCAAGAAAAGGCACACAGGAGTCAGTTTTTACGGGACAATGCCAGCTTGTCAGCTTAGCCAATCACTCGGAGCACCCTGCCTGCGAGATAGCTGTGTCCTAGTTCTGTGTGGTTGTATACGGGACGTATAAAAGAGCGAAATGGGCTTTGTCTGGTTCCAGGTGCCCTGTGATACAGAGGAGGATCTGGCAGGAGCTGGAAATACAGGTGCTTTCAGATTTCCTTCATCATGGAAGAATCTTCATGGTCCACGTAGTTATTCTGCAGTAGCTGTCTGTTCCCCTCCACTCCCTGCATCACTGTATGGACAAATGTGAAGTTGGGGAAGCTCAGTTTGTCCTGTATAAAACTTAGTGAATTGTTTCTTTGAACAGAACGAAGCCTCAAGCTTGCTTTTGTAGGAAAACAGCCCAGAATAGCTATTCCCTACTGCCTGGAAAACACGATTTACCCTGACAAAAAGTGTAGGCAAAGATGAGCTGCCACCTGCTGGCTCTGTAAGCTTTGGGCTAGGGAATGTCTGCTGGTTCCCTGGTACACTGCTTCGTGTACCCTACCCCAGGCTGGAGATTTGGAAGGCTCAGGAGGGGTTTGGAGAGCTTTCTTCTAAGCAGCATTGGGCTGTTCAGCAAAGTTATCATAAGGCATTGCAAAAACATCCTAAGGAACCTGCTGTGCTTATGGTAATATTTATATTTACTCATTTTTCTCCTAGCTTTGGTAAATAAAGATAGCTCTTCCAAGTGCAGCACATTTTTCATAAACAGTTCTGTATAATCTTGCACACTGGAAAAAAAAAAATTGTTGCTATCATAGGGGTTCCCTGGGGAAACACTCGGGTTTGGCTCCTCCAAGCAGCTGGGATGGTCTAGGGCCCTGACTGGTGCAGGAATGCTGACAGACTGGTGGACCCCCTCTGTTCCAGACCCCCCTGCTCTGGGTCGGGTTCACCCAGAGGCTGGGTGAAAGGGGGCTCTGAAGGAACAAATGAGATTAAAGTGAACTCTGCAAACATGCTGGCCAAAACCAGCTCGGTTTGTTTTTCATGATGTCACTTCTATTTTAAAATCCAAGTTACGGAAACCATTTACAGTGGACTTTTAACAAGACTCTAGTTTCCTGTGGGTAAGATATTTCTAAAGAGTTACTCCTGTTAGGGTCCCAAGAAATTGTGTTCTTAAGTATAATAGAAATTTCTGGGGGGTGAATTTTTGAAAGAAAATTGGAAGCTAGCTATTTTTAGAATCTTTTGGGTTTTAAAAATATCATTTCGGAGAGGAGAAAACAAAAATATTTTAACTTGTAGATAAGAGGTGTGTGAAAGTTGCTTGACAGTCTTTCAGGGGATGATTCAGGTAATTATAAAAAGGCCTGAAGTAAAGCTACTGCTGTCTTCTAATTTCTTTAGTTGTTCATTGATTCCTCAGGTGAAGGAATAATGGCAAGATTTTTGTCTCTGATGTCCAGCAGAATACCTTCATTTCTGATTTTTTCAATTTCTTTTCTGCTTAACAAACAGAGAATTGAAACTTAATTGATTGGAAGTGATGGCTTTGTTTCCATTTCCCTAAATGTTTCTTATGTGACTGTGAAGTTGCTAGAGTGAAGAACTTTCTTCATCTTATAGTTATATACCTGAAAAAAAATACTAGCCCTTTTGACTTTTAACATATGTAATGTTTTCATGGTAAAGCTAAGAAGGATACTTAGAAGAAGACTAGGTCTGCTCATCAAAAAAGTGCAAAGTATTTGCAAAGCCAAAATTGATGCTTACAGTTTTGCCTACAATTTTGCAGTAAGATGTGCCACAAATATTCACAGTCTAAATAACTGCTCCTTCTAAAAACTTGTGATTTATTACGCATGTATCTTTCTCTGCTGCACCGCTACGGTGAGTGGTGGAAAGCAAATAGAGTACCAAATGTGTTTAATGGAAGGTGAAGGGGCTTGTTTGATTAGATTAGGGCTTCAGGTGGCCTTTATGCCCTTTTTAGGCAATGCAAATTCCTGACACTGTGTTTTAAAACCTGATTTTTAACATTATATACGAGTGTCATATGTGCTGTGGTTTCTTTTGTAGGGCATGTTTCTGAAAGGCATTACCAAGCAATATCCATGTAGTACAGATATGCTAATCAGTGCTACCATCATAACTTTTTAAAGGTGTCTCATGTTAAATATGCTTTCATATTTAAAAAAACTTTTGATAGGTATTAGCAAACATGTCCAAAACTCTTTACATTTAAATTTGCCAGGCCACATGTGATTCTATTCTTCTTGCTGAAGTGAAGACTCGGTTACAGAAGTAGTGAGTTTTTTGCTCTCCTGCTTTATTTTTCACTTTTTTGTGTGTGTGAACATGTAGCTCAGGATTTGAAATGGCTACTTTGATCATATTACAGAAACAAGACTAAGGGCTATGACCTGAACATTCATTAGTGTATTATAAAGGATGAGTATTTTTCCAATGTAAAACATACCAATGCAGTAAATAAAAGGTAATTAATTCTGGGCGACAGCATTTTGCAGCGATTCATGCAGAGGAAATGCAGCCTATGTGAATGTAATGTATGGTTATGCAGTGCTACTCCCCGTCAGAGTAAGGGGAGCATTATTCTGCAGTACACTAACTATTCTGCTCCTTTTAATTACCCATTAAAACAATGCCTTTTAATATTTCAATGCAAATGGACATGCAGAACTGTGGTAATTAGCAGCATGTTGATGTAGGATTCAGATGGTGCAGCCTGGTCACAAACAATGCTGTGTAATCAGCTGCAGGAAATGTTTTTCTCTTATGATAGTGTGTAATGGCTTAAACTGTAAGGAAGGGCAAAACATTGAGGCTTTAGGAATGAGAAGTTTGCATGCAGATTGTGTGGCATCTGCTGCAGCTATCAGCTAATTATCCTTCAGCTGTTACACACCTGGAGAAACAAATACCATGAGACTATGAAAACGGTAGGAGCTGGCATGCGAGACCATAGAGACACTCCTTTAGTTACTTCTGGAGCATGGCTTTGAAAAACATAGGTGTGCTACCCTCTGCATTTTCTGCAGCCATTAAACTCTGATGTTCTCAGCTCTGTGGCCTCTTGCAAAAAGTCCAGGCTCTTCCAACATGATTGGTTTTAGTTCAGAGGAAGCCAGACACTGTTCTTTTGATGTAACTTACCATGAAATTGAGAATTCCTCCTACTTTGTGTTACGTTTGAGAGAACTTTACCGAAGATCAGCTTTGGAATTATGTCCTATCAATGTCAACTGTGGCTTACAAGTAAGCTCTAGTGTTTATATCAGTAATATTTTTTAAAAGCAGACATCCTGAATATATTCCTCATTCAGGTGTAGATATTGGTAGGAACTGAAAATCTACCATTTTTGCAAAGGGAATTGTTAAAACCAGCATGTTACTTCACATGTAAACTTGACTGAATGGTGTGGATTAACCTTTATGTCCTCATGTCTATTCAGTGTCTCTGAATTAAAATATCACTGTATGTAACTGTGACAGGGAGACCTTTCTTGATGTAAACAACTGAGGTGAAGGAATCCCGTAAGCAGGATTCCATGGTATAGTTTGTATATAAGGCCCTTGCTTTCCTTTTGCTTAAGAGGCAATAACTTTAAATTGACCTGGTTTTGAAGTACAGTGTAACCGCAGGTTTGAAGTAGTGCAGTTAGTATACGTGATGTGAGCATCTGACCTGGAATGTGGGCTATTGGAGAACAAGTAACGTTTGCTGTATGCCTGATCTGTGTTGAGTATTTCTACAGAGCCAAAAAAGGCTTAGGGACGCTAATGAGCCTGAATGTACAGATGTGGCTTTTGCTCCCCAAATACATTACGGATACTCTTGCTCACTTAACAGAGAGTCATTCAAGTTACCTTTTTTGTGTGTGCTCTCAACTTGAAGCAAGAATGTAGCTGAAGGAAAGGAGAATCCCAGAACTTCTTACGGAAAAATGAGAGAAACCAGCTTCAACACTGTCATGATTAACTGTTTGTTTTTTCCAAGCCAAATGCTCAAAAATTGTGACTGTTAGAAAAAAGGTTCCCTGTGCTTTCCTTGTCCATGAGAAATACTGTATAGACTGTAGATCTTTTGAAGGACCCCAATTTCCTCTAAGTATAATATTTAATGAGCAGTTATACAGTCTGTTCTGTATTTCTAATTTTTTTTTTGGTAGTAGGATTGACTGGAGTGCTGCTACTTAGGAGCTGTATTTCCTAAGCCTTTCATCAAGGTATTTTAATTTTCCTCCGACAGAACAGAATGTTACTTCAATGGTAGTGCTATAATTAACTGGGAGGCAAACTTCCTTTGTTCCCTCTGTAGTAATACAGTGGGATATGAGTCAGTAGTAACCAGTTTTCTTGTTTGTAGTGCAGTTCTTTACTGCCCTGGAACAGTAGCAGCAACAACAAACGTAAAGCATCTTAACTCTTCTTTTGCCTGCAGTATCTGTAAAAACCAGTGGTGTTAAGGTGGACTTATAAATACTAGGTATAGTTGGTATCTCCTCTCTCCTCCCCCACAGCCTGCCCTGCTGCGTGGGAATTATGGCCTTGGAGTTCTTGTCGAGAAGGCTGGGTACTGGCATTCATCTGAAAATATATATAGCTTAGTTACTGATGGAAAAGGGCATGGCAGGATGGGATTCTTGTCAGTGAAGAAAGCAAGGTGTAGACAGCTTCAAGCACTCCTTGTCTGCTGTATAATAACAGATAGATATGAATACTGGATGAAAAAGCTTTCCTTTCAGAGATGTATTTGGAGGTTGAAGATACTTTGTAGTTGGGATGTTTACCTTAATTACGGTTATTTCTTTTTAAAACTTTTTTTACTAGATCCGGTTAAGAATAAAACTTGGGTTTTGAAGTGTTTGAGCAACTTGCTACTGCCCGAGTCATGACACTCCCATTTCGAAAGGACTTGGACAAGTACAAAGATCTTGATGAGGATGAAATTCTTGGCAAACTTTCAGAAGAAGAACTGAAACAACTGGAAACTGTTTTGGATGATCTTGACCCTGAGGTGGGTATTAACCAAGAGAAGTTTGATTTTTTTTTTTTTTTTTTTTTCATTTGTTCAGAAACTAGTCTGAAATAAATTGAGACTTTTTTTTACTTCAACAATATGCTTTTGGACAGAGTTTTTTTTCCTAGTCTGCTAATGATCTTATTGACAGATATATATGCGTATATAATGTTTCAACTGTTTATTTCCTGTTTGCAAAGTGAATGCAACTGCAATAGAGGAAAACGGAAGAAGGGATTGTCAGGAGTAGCTTTCTGGGATTTATTTATAAATAAAAATTGCTCGTAGTCATGTTCTTGAAAAGAAAGTTTATTTAGAACGGCCTGTTTAACTTTCCTGTTTCCCATGTTGTCTGGTGAACAGTCCTTTTGCATCCTTTTTTATTTTTTTGCTTCTGCTGTTGGAGTTTGATGGGAGAGGGAGGGTGCTAACCTCTTCTAAAGATTCCTGACCCTGTACCTGATGGCCTATATCTATTCCTGTCCTTGTGCTGACTTTGCAAAGAGGAGGCAAATAATTATTCAGCTCCTGAATGATTATGTCTGCATGGGGTATTGAATAAGAAATATTTTAGCTTTCTGTTAGAAAGAGCTGAGTTATGTCGTCTTCTACTGATGCGGTAGCTAATGTCAGAGTCCAAGACTTGTGTCTGCACCTCCTGATTCTCTGTTCTTGCTTTAATAGTACCAGGATTAAGTTTAATCTTGATGTTCAGGGTTCACTTAATAACATTATCATCACCTAATTTGTTGCACTGCAAGATATTCTTTGTATTTTAATTGACTTTGGCTTTATAGACATTTTAGCGGAGGAGAACTGGCAAAAATGATCGGTTGTCTTTTATGACAGTCTGAATTTCTGTATATTATGTTCTTTCCATAGTAATATCCTCTGGTTTTTGGTTGTTTTTTTGTTTTTTTTTTTTTCTTTAGCTGAAATACGTTGATGATAGCAAAAAGCCACCCTACCTTGAGTCAGGTCAAAAGTAGAAATGCTCTATGTTAAATGCCAGACGATAGTATAGGCAGTTGTCTTAAAGACTTAGGAACACATGGATATAAGCAATGGAGGAAGCAGCCTCTTGCTGAATGTCTAAACTGTAAATAGCTGAATTTTACTTACTACTACTCATTTAAAGTGTTCATTCTAGAAAAGAAACGCAAAGTAACTAGCAAGTCTAGTGGTGGGGGCTATTGTACCGAAAAAATTGCTTCAGCCCTAATCAGAGTGCAGTGTGCTCTATTTTTAATTATATTCTTGGTATCTAAAGAATAGGTTACCTTGTCTCCTCCCCTGCCCCAAAAAAAGGAAGCTGGCAAGGGATCAAAGATTGCCTAAAAAGGATGATGTATTGGGTTTGAACCTTGGGGAGAGGGAGAAGAAAGAGAGAAATTAAACTAAACAGGTGTTCACTCAGACTTTCTAAGCTGTACTTATTTGTTCCATTTGTTTTGCAGAATGCACTTCTCCCTGCAGGCTTCCGACAGAAAGACCAGACTGTTAAAAAGGCTTCAGGTCCCTTCGACAGGGAACGACTCCTGGCGTATTTAGAGAAGCAGGCTCTAGAGCACAAAGACCGGGAAGACTATGTGCCTTTTACAAGAGAAAAGAAAGGTAACGCCACCCTTTCCGGTGTAGGTGGTTGTGAAATCTCTGAAGTGGACTAGCCAGAATTACTGTGAACCAAAATTTACTGAAGCACTGGCAGCTGTAATGCTTTTTAACTTGCGGCGTTTCCAAATGAGTGCTACTGTGCAGAGGCGGCATGCTTCCTGTTCAAGCATTTTGTGGCGCTGGGGCTGTTCTGCTGTTTGCATGTTGTACAGGAAGGAAATAAGACTCAAAGATTTTTATCAAAGATTGCAAAGTTCTGATGGGTAAGGTATCCTCAAAATAAGAGCTACCCCTGATTTGTGTCAGTAATAACAAATGCCGTTGTGCCTGTGGCTTATGCCCTGTGGTGCTGAGTATAGACAGTAACATTTGTAATACTACACTGAATTTAAAAAATAGCAGTAGAATGATGTCGTGGTAGATACTTAATAATGTTCAAAGATGTTGTAGCTGACAAGGCCAAGCAAGTGGTGTATGCAGTCATGTTGTCTTTCTAGTATCCTTACCGAGAGGTTTAATAAGATTGCATAGTTATTATTAACTAATTACATAGTTAACATCACAAGAAGCTCTGAAATCTGGCAGTGTTTTGTGGTCCTAAAAACCATGGAAACATTGATCCAATGAGTGGACAAATCATTAAAGCTTAGGATTTCAAATCTTTGTTTTCGATCTAGCCTTCTTGTTGACTTGGTGGGAAGCATTTTCCTTTCCAGGAAGAAGATTGAAAAAGTGTGCATCTTAAATATTGTAAGAATAGATTTTCTCCCCACCCCCCCAAAACCAAGAGTTCCCAAATTTGTTGTGCCTTACTAACCACTATTGGTAGGGACAGAAACTCCCAGTCCTGTACTGGACACATGTACAGGAGGTGGCTTTTAGCTGTCGCCGTGGTGTTTGTGTACTGCTTGGGAATCCCAGCTTGTCTGAACCTTCCCCAGCAGCAGGGCAGATCTGCTGCAGTAAGACTTCAGTCAATTGTTTGGTAAGTTGTATTCCAGCTGCCCAAGGTGAACAGGCTTCTCTCTTAAGGGTTTGAAACCCTTTAATTCTACTTAACTCTCTGGTGTGAATCATTGCTTATTTCAGACTTGAGTCTTCATTCCTCTACTGAGTTTGTATATATGATTGTGATTGTGGTGTATATTCGGCAAAAATTTTTCTTGGGGATATTTGCATTTTTCCCTTGAAGTAATAGAGAGATTGTGACTTAAGTGCTGCACTGTATATGATGTACTACGTCCTTAATACACAATGTTTTGCCTTACTTGTGTAGCTTAATGCCACTTCTATTGATATAGCTGTGACACTCCTTTGCTGACAGGAGAATGGGAGTTTGCTGACTGAATCTGTAAGAGTAACCGAGTTAAGGATAACACAGTCTATTGAATGTAGAAGGCAGTCAAAGGTACCTATAGCAGCAGTACCCTTACGGTACCTCTGCTGCTGGCAAGTACCTGTTGATCCCATGTTTGCTTCTGTAGTGTCCTGCTCCTTCCTCCCCTGTTCTGCTTCTTGCCCAACATACTTGCTAGTATATGTTGGAGACAGCCTAATGGTTTAACATGATTGAGTTCAAGTGTACTTGGGCCTCATAGCTCATTTGGGGAGTCCCTTGCAGCCTGGCTAGCTTGTACACTGCTCCTTCAGGCTGGGCCTGGAGGATTTGCTGTAGTTAGTGCTTATTTTTCTACTGAGTACTAGTGCTTCATTCATTCATTTAAAGTCAGCTTACGTATACATGTACACGGCAAAACTATTTGGGTAGACAAAAATCTGTGAGAATCATGTAGAAAAACAGAAGGGTCCAGCTGTAACACAGATCTTGGTTAAGAAAGATCAAATGTCATTCCCTTTGTGTAATAAAGTATTACTAAATAGCAGTCTGTCTGGATGTTGCAATATGTCATACCAGTTTAATTAGTAAAATTTCCTGTATCTCTTAAAAAAAAAAAGTTGCTATTTAATAACTTTTTCTACCATTTATTTTAGTACCATAGAAGAGAAAATAATATGAAAAATGAAATGTAGCTTACTTTCATTGAAACTGAAAATGTGGAAACAAATGTTCAGTATGGAAATTCTTGCTCTGTTAAATGGGAAGGAGGAGGAGGCAAGAAGGCTAAGCTCATTTTGTAGTAGATGAGGGATAACCTTTTCCCCTCATGATAGTGTTATGGTTCAGCTTTGACTTGCTGCCATGTTTGTAGCCATTTTGCACAAAAATGGCAAACCTATGTAACTTAATCTTTTAAATCAAGAAATCATGATCTTTATCTAGATGTAAAACTTGGAAAGGGAGTGAAGCAAAACTTAATACTTGGGTAGGACGTTTTTTATCTAGAGGGAGCTCTTATCCTAATGTGCTTTTCTTTAATATTAAAAAACCAACCAAACATGTAAGCTAGCTTACAGTTTTTCTCTTTGGCTAGATAAATGTATTGTGGAGAAATGCTAACAAATTGTAGGATAGGAGCAGGTGAAAATCTTGCTTGATTATGCTGTTGATTCAGAAGAAAACTGACAATCATAACCTTCAGATCTAAATGTTTTGTGGGGAGACAGATTGGAGTTGCAGCTATTGGTGCCATTTTTGTGGATCAGGCTTTTCTAAAATATTTCGGTGTGCCTAGCTGGTCTCACTGCTCTAACTTGGTCCAATTATTCATTTCATGGAGTAAGAAGGGGAAAATCTATCCTTTTCTTTCTCTTTCCTTTTCTTATTTTAGTAGAACTGATGTTCTGTGTGGTGATTTGGCCTGCAGGTTTATCAAAGAAGCTTACCCTGTGTTAATTTTAAACATCCAGGCTTGCTACTGATTCTGGTAACCTTGTTTCCCTACTATAGTGTAAAGGAAAATCCTCTCTCCCAGTTGTCCCAAGTACCTCATTTTGGGGTAACATGTTATTAAAACAATGTTGCATTTGTTTCACTGATAGATGATGTGATTTCTCCAAATCTTTGGAACATTTTTTTGCTGTGTGCTATGAAATGTGGAAGATCTGAAATAGTGTCCTGATAGAGTGAGATGAACAGTGCTAAAGAAATGTAAAGCTTGATAATCCCTAAATTATATTCTATTGCATTTTTCCAGTGCCTGGTTTTGTTTCTAGAAGCATCCTTAAAAACATACTTTGTTTTTAAATATGATTTAATGACTTAAATCACATTCTGTTCCAATTAAGTGTTGAACCATACAGTAAACCATTGTTCAAGAGATTCATGAGAGCAATGTGGCAAAAATTTCAACAAAACTAGCTTTGTCTCAATCTGTGTACGTAAGTATGTCATAAACGTTTTATAAGGCATACTGCAAGGAGAAGGATCTCTCATCTAAACTGAAGCAAGGCTTCAGCACTGGAGTCTGTTGCCCTCGAGTGTGTTCCACACATCTGACCAAGTCCTCACTTCTCTTGGAACAGCACAAGATGAGAATAATTGCACCTGAGATAAACGTATCTAACATCTGTGATGTACTTTGTGCTGTATAGTGCAAGGCATTAGCAAATTATTATGTAAACTAAGCTTTGCATTTCTAGCCTTTGCACTTTCCTAATTGTGGCTTGCTCTTCCAACTCTCCCTCTGCATTCCTGTCAGCATATGTTTGTTCTGTGTAGATTTGCATTTCATGTAACTTATGCTTTAATGTTGGTTTGGTGGGGTTTTTTCCAGCTCTATCACGCAGAAAATATTTTTAGGCTGAAACTAGTTGCCACCCTGCTCAGTTGTTGCTCTGGATCACCATTTGCTTCTGTTGCAGCAGGATTTGGGGTGCTGTGTTCTCTCTTTGCCTTTCAATCATTGGTCTTTAAAGGAAGTGTGTTACGTGTTGTAAAATGAAGCTAATATCCTGTAGGAGCTTTGGAGAAACAACATGTCAAATTGACATTCTCCATACAAGACCACTAGAACAAAATAACATATGATACTCTAGCCTTAATGTAAAACAGTTTTCTAACTCACTGCTATGTGTTCTGTAATCAGATAATGAATAACAGTACTTTTTCTGCAGTAAGACACTGAGGAAGTCCCTTGTAAGTTGAATTAATAAAAATAGTATTAAATTGTGCTTACAAGTGAATTGATGAACCTAAGCCTGTCACATGGTAAGAATTGGTGATTGAATTGTGGATTATATAAATTTCTGGATTGATAAAACTTTAAGGAACATGAGACGTAAGGAATATATCAGATGGTTCTCGCTCTTCTTCGTGAAGTCACTGATGAGATGAGCTTGTATTTGTTTGTCCTCAGGTGACACTTGATTCCTTTTCTGCAAACAGGTACTGCAAAGTAGATTTTAGACTTTCTTCTGATCTGCAAGCTGTGGCCGCTTGCTGCCTCCTAGCACAGGGTTAGGACTGTGGGATATGTGAGAATAGTACCAGCAGTATGCAGTGCATGGCCACACTGAACAAACCTGATTTCCTCAAGATTTTCAAGTCCCACCTTAGATACTTCGAGTCTGTGTATGAAATGTCTAGGGCACTTCAACAGATGTCATCCAACATTTCTGCCTTTTGAGTAATACAATTGTGTGGAACTTTCAGTTTAAAGTTCATTCTGTAGCAAAGAAAGCCTGTGAATTAATCCTGAGATGTGCTTCATTTAATATGTTAGCTAAAGGCATAGAAGACCTGAATACATCATTATTACAGAAATGATGTGAACATCTCTGAAATTTGCCTCTTCATATTGTATTGCTTAATCTTTGCAGTATCCTTGTTGGCTGAAAAGGAGGATGTCGTGTTCCTTCATGTGATCAAATCCTTGCTATTTGGAAATGTTCCACTTGAGGGCTGAGAAAGCTATTCATCTCATGGGCTGCACAGATGTGTAGTCTTTTTTTTTTTTTTTTTTTTTTTTAAAGGTTACTAAGCGGGGGAAGGGAATTGCCGAATTTTTGGCAGCAGGCCTTGAATTAGATCACTGTCCACAGAGAGGCAGGGGTCTTTGCCTTTTTGAAGTAAGTTTGTTACTAGGAGTGGGAAAGGACCTGTTTTTGCATGTGCATTGTAAACCTCTGAACTCTGGGCTAGGATGAGATGAAGCCAATGAATGAGAAATTATATACACAAGGGTGTGACCTGTTTTATAACAAAAACTGCTCCTGACCCAGTTCATGTGACTGGAGTTGGCTGCAATGAACACTTCTGGAGGGGAGCAGCTTTTAACATTTTTGCTTTAATAAAAACTGAATATACTTCTTTCTCCAGGTTATCTTTAGAGTCAGGCAAATGTTCAGAACCACAAGTTCCTTACCTATGAATTTAAGAATTACTTAAAGTAACATTAGGAAAAGTAGTTATTTTCTGTGAGTACTGTGTGATGGACCAGATGGGAGGCTGATCTAGGTTGAAATACATTTTTACAAAGTTGCTTTTAATTGAGATCAGTTTCTTTCTCCCACTCATTGCCTGCTGCAATGATGCTGCAAATAGGATGACATGAACAAAGGCTCAGGTGCTCAAATCGCGCTTTCTTTCTCTTCTCCTTCCTTGTACTCTGAAATGCTCAGTTTTTTACTGGTCTGAGGGAACTATTACTGAGGGAAAACAACGCAAACATAGCTAATGAAAGGCTTTAGATCACCTGTATGCTGTTCAGAGTGTTTCATGGGTTAGTGAAAACCTCGTCAAACATTCTCATATCTCTCCTGAAAATTACAAGTTAAGTTGAAAGTTATTCTCTCCCCAGTAGGTGATACTGGTAAAATAAAATGGGAGTAGAAATGTACTGTATCAGTTATATCAAAATAATCTTAAACATTTACTACCTAAGCCTTCAATTTATGAAGGTTTTCTTTTAATCCTGAATCACCACAAACATAGTTTCTTTTGCACTGTCCATCAAATGTGAGGTATGGCTAGTAATGTATGTCAGCTGCTTTCAGCTACTGTTTGTAGTCAGTACAGTTACGTAAGGAGATTTATTTTTTGCTTCTAAATATGGATAATGACCATTTATACAACTTTCCAAAGAGATAGCAACCCAGGAACAAAAATACTGTGTTGCTAGCAACAGATCTTGGTCATCAGACTGTGTTGTCAGAGAAAAACCTGATACACTTCTATGTAATCTGTGCTAGTGGTAATGCATTAAATTCCTTTAAAAAGAAAATGAACCACAAACTATTGTAATGTAGGATGGGAATCTGGAGAGAGAGAAAAGGTGGATGGGTTTTGTTATGCCTGTGTCTGCTGTGGGACACAAGAGCTGACTGCAGGCACTGCTTCCCACAAGCAGTGAAACCAAAATCCTGCTTTGTTGGAATTTCCCAGAAATAAAGCAGAAACATGCCTATAAAGCTTCTTGTCACTGGGAGGTATTTAAAAATGCCAAACTTAGTCTTAGTCCAAACATGTAACAAGATACACTTGTATGCAGTATGAGTTAAAAAAATCAGGCTTCTGACTTCTGCCCAGCTAGTCTGATTCTGGTGCATGGTGGGTTTTCCTTGCGTAATTGGGATGAGCTAGGGTGGTAAGTGTCTGGAAATGCTTTTTAGCTATGAGTATGGAAGAGGGTGGGTTCCTGGATTAGCACTGACACTTCACAGGAAGATTATCAACGCCGCCTCCTACCCTGGGAAATAACTAAAGGAAGTTGGAACCCCTTTCCCACAGCTCTGCTGATAGCTTAGGCAACTTGGAAAGTTTAAAAAACTTTGAATAACTGTTAAGATTAAATTCACAGTTTTCTAGTAGTGAAGTACTTCTATCAAATGCATCAGTTTTGTTCTCTCACACAGTACTGGAGCTTTTATTTACCATGTTAATCTGTCCTGAACCTAAGCAGCCCTTACCTCTCCTGGGTTCTTACCCAGTGGTAGGCTTTGTTCTGAAAGGCCAATTCTAAATCATTCAATCTGAACTGTTTTCAGAATAACTGTTAGAATAGCTTTCTCATATTCTGATTTCTTTCCTTAACTTTTCAGCTGAAGATATATGCAGGAATTATGCTAACCCATCTCCTGAAGTAACTTTTCCCATTACCTGTCTGTAATGACTAAAAAGTTTGTGCAGAATGTGATATTACTACTCCTTCTTTTCCCACTGAATCTTCTGTGAGCTTTCTAAGCATCGTTTTAGAAAATAGCGTCATTGGCAGAGAAATCTATTATCTTGTTTTGTGCTGTTCACAAACCATGGTCTTCTCAAGCAACTCAGGCATCTTCTCTTTGTACTTCAAAATTGAGTTAACATCTGAAATCGGAAATATTGTGTGTGCTGTAAAAGTGCAGTGAATACTCGGGTCCATGATTTCAGATGATTCTTTGATATTCTATTTCTCTGACACATTCAGATTACAATTCTGCCTGGGTCCCTTTTTCCCTTGAGAGGATACCGGTCATCGTTCTCTAGCAATACTAAATTTTCCTTACAGGCACTTTTTCTAGGCTGTTTAAAATGTATAATGGAGGCTTATATTTTACTTTCTAATCCTTAGGAGAAACAAATAAGATTGGAGTCATGATACAGACTCCTGAAAATTTGGAATAAGTAATGTTATATTCCTGCTTATGCTCATTCCTCATCTCTGACTTTTAAGAACAAACAGAAGACACCTCATTCCTTTATGTAGTCCTTGGTGGTCTTCTCAGGATTTACTAAATGTAATATGTATTCCTTAAGTACAGAAAACTTTAATGATAAGTAGCTATATAATACACAGTAACATCAGACTTTTCATTTTCTTTACTACAGGGAAAATATTTATCCCCAAGCAAAAGCCTGTACAGTCTTACACAGAAGAAAAATTCTCTCTTGATCCAGAACTGGAGGAAGCCTTGACCAGTGCCACAGACACGGAATTAGGTGACCTTGCAGGTTAGTTGTTTGGTTTTTTTAAGTATGAAGGGACTGGTGCGTATTTAGACAAAAAAAATCTATTATTAATGTGGTAATGTATTTGTTATCTGAAATGTGACTATAGGAAGTTGTAGTTGTGATAGAAACTAGATCATGTTATTTGCAGTTTGCTTGCAGTGTATCAACTTTGTTGATTTGTAATAATTTATAGGAATACAGATTTATAGGAACTCAAAACCTTTACATTCATGCCTCAGACTGGCTGCATTTTGTTGTGTACACTACTGCTTTTTATTGCATATAAGAATGTGTTGCTATGTGCCTGTATTCCTAAAGCTTCAGTCAAGAATTTTGTGACTGAACTGTACTTTTAACTTTGCTTGAACCTGGTGAGGTCAAATCTTTCTATGATGTGAAAGCCAACTAAAGTCTATAACTAATTAAAATTTTTTTCTACTTTTCTTTAAATTATTAAGAGATTGAATGGCTTATTGTACTGATAACTGCATGTTTTACAAATATCAGTTGTTACTATTTAAAGGAACCTGCATCTGAGCTGAATTAGGAATGGTAAAATTGGTTTTTTGCTTTTTCTTTTTTTCCTTTTACAGCTATACTGGGAATGTCCAACTTGATAACAAACAATCAGTTCTGTGATGTAGTAGGAAGCAGTAATGGGGTTGACAAAGACAGCTTCTCAAGTAAGTGTGTACACAAGTGCTAGATAAATGAGTTCTTTGTACTGCATAGTTACCATAGCATTAACTATTTTCTGTTGCACTAGCATTCTTTATAGACTATTCAGTCTTGAGTTGGGAATGTGCATGTCTATAACATTGCTAATTGAGTTCTGGCAAGAGTGGAATTAAAATATATGTACACTAAAAGCTGTTCTGCAGTTAAGTCGCTTTTGGGGGAGAAAGTAGGCATAAACATGCATTTGTGTGTGTTGGTTTTTAGGTTTCATGTTTTTGTTTGTAATTCAACTCCTATGTGTTTTCTGAATAAAGCTGGTGTGCAAGAAAAGCAGAAAGGCTGTGAGGACTTTTGGAAAAGAATTGAACTTTATGAAAATATGATCAGGAGAGGATGGTATGCTTTTTGGGTGGGGAAGAGATGTAAAGACTGATGAAATGATCTTTAAATACAGTAAATATTGAGTATGTGTATCATTTATTCACAGTGAATGTGTGTGATCTGTTTGATTACATTTAGAAGTCTTACTTTTCAGATATAGTAAAAGGTGAAAAAATGGTGCCTGTTTTTGATGAACCGCCAAATCCGACAAATGTGGAAGAGACGCTACAAAGGATTAAAGAGAACGATTCTCGTCTTGTTGAAGTTAATCTAAATAACATTAAGGTAATTACCTAAAGTCTGCAGTAAATATGCTGCCTTTTCTCAGTAGAAGACACTTTAAGCTGCAGAATTCTATAAGAGAGCATGATAGGCTTATTTTAAGTACGGCAGCCTTTCTGCTAAATGTTGCAGTGTGTGTAATCTCAAAAACCTGGAGCTAAACCGATAAGCCATCTTGGGTTCTTTTGCCAAATGTGTATTTAAAAAGGTTTTAGATTTTCTTACTGCCAGCCCAGACTTCTGTTGCTGCCAAGTTGGTGACAGCTCCAGCAGGTCACCCTCGTGGAGTTAACTACTTCTTTGAATCCTTTGTCCTTGATGAAGCAATGTGCTCTCAGTTACTGCTGTTGCAAACAAAGTGATATTTGTACCTGACATCCAGCTGATTCTTGTACAAAAGAGCTGTCGGCAATTAGGGCAGCTTCTGCTCATAAGTGTAACAGTTGTTTTTAAACATGACTAAAACTTTTGTATATTTGTGTGAAGGAAAAGAGAACTATAGCACTCCTGACTTACAGTGCAGGCAGCAGTGACAGGCTGCTTGCTAGCTGCAGCCTTGCTAGCAGCCTAGGCTATTTGTTGCCCTTACTAAAGGAAGAAAATAAAATACGTGGTTTAGGAATATTCTACAATAGAGAAATGCTAGCTAAAATAGATGCCTAAAAAGGCAATAGAACAAAATTTCTGATAAAGTGAGACATTTGCTACCCTAATTAATTGCCTAAAATTATTACTTTTAAGCTTGGTTCCTGCTACACTGTAAAAATTACCAAACTATAAATTGGCAATTTCTGGAATTATTCTTGATAGAACACAGAGAATGAAATGCTAATGGTTTCACCAGTCTAAAGCTCTAAATCTTTTTGCATTTGTGAGAGGTTAATTTGATATTGATAGCAGAATGTCCAGTTCATGTAAATTTTTCAACTCTTCTATTCTGGCAATGGCATCAATGTAGTAAAGATGACTTTGCTTTATAGAATTGGTGACAGTGATAGCCATTGTATCTTGCACATAGCTTTGCTACACATGTAGGCCTTTACTGTGAGACTGCTGGAGACCAGTGACAGTCAATATTATAGTACATTTTCCTGTAAAGAGAATAAGATAACGGAAGAAGTTGGGGGGGAGGGGATAAACTTGTGTATCTCAAGAGACTGAAATGCTATTTTTAATTCAAGAACATACCAATTCCAACGCTGAAAGAATTTGCAAAAGCCTTAGAAACCAACACGCATGTGAAGAATTTTAGCCTTGCAGCCACCCGAAGCAATGATCCTGTTGCTGTTGTAAGTACTCTAACGTGCATAAGTGGGGTGCAAGGGAAGTTTGGATGGAAAGACAATGGTAAAGGATTGAATTGAATCCTGTTTAAATATTTAGGGGTGAAAATTATTAAATTCCGTTACACTATAAAGTATGTTTTCTTTAACAAACCTTTGTTGTATCAAAGTTGGTAAATGATTCCTAGTTGACTAATACGCAGCAATGTATCAGATGTACGAGATGAGTGAGAATTCTTTTATTACAATCCCTTTCCCCTGATTTTTCGTTTTGCTAACTTCCTTCCTGTCTTTCTTTCTTAATTGTTTAGTTCCTGATGTTCATTCCACAAGCCAATAGTATATTCAAAATTAACTTTAAAAGAAGCACATTTGAGGACTGAAAAAGCTCATAATATTTTTCAACTAACTAGAGTTTTAGTTGAAGAAAGTTGCAAAATACCTGTTTCTCTATTCTCCCTGCTACCGAAGACTGGCTTAAAGCATTGGCATATAAAGCATAATATTAGTCAAGGTATCTAGTTTGACACAATTGAAACTTAAGTACTTATCATCTGGTCCTGTTTTTCCTATGTTGAATCAAAAGCAGTACCTTATTTATTGGCAAATAAAGAGGTTAAGAAAACAGCACTAACTGTTTGGCCAGGATAATCCTTTGCATTTGTTTTAATTTCAGATTAGAAAGAAAACTAGTTTGAAATACTCCATTAAATGAACATTTGAAAGCTTTGGATTGGGTCAGTTAAAAAGTTCCTTTTCAGTAGGACCGAAACATTTGTAATAAATATCTATAAAGGCTTCTTTTCTCAGGTGGGGTTTTGTTGGGTGGGGTTTTTTTTTTTTGCATTGTGACTTGAAACAAAAATATTTAAATGTTATGATTTTTATGACAGTTAACCTCGGCAGTTACCTATTCTTGTTTTCTTCTCAGATATAAAATCAGGTATATGCCATTTCCATAAGAGTGCTTTTAGCTACATGCTGTTACTGTGCTTAGGACTTTGAATTTTGCCTCTTCCTACCAAATCTGTACACACAAGCATTTTGGAAGTCAGATCTCCTGTTTACAAATTAACCATATCTAATTCTCCTTTCAGTTGACTAGCGCCCTTTCTTTGGCCTTTACTTAGCAGCTTGCATTACTCATTGTATGCTGTGAAGGCTTACAAAATGGAATTGGTCCAGTATGCTAATTTCAGACAATTTATATTCTGTGTAGCTTTTTAGTTTGTAACAAGAGAAGGACAGGCCTTTTCTTGACTAAATACTATTTAAAAAGGGAATGTAAGTAATGCCTGGTTTAAGACTCACTTCAGTCTCAAATAAGAAGTGAAAACTTGCGAAGTTACACCATACATCTGTGAACTTGTTGCTCCTATTGAACTAGTTGGTGGAGATGGTTATCGCTGTGTCCTATGATGTACTGTAGCAAAATTCAAAAGTTTAATGATGCTTTCTTGCATTTAAAGGCTCTTGCAGATATGCTGAGAGTAAACACAAAATTGAAAAGTTTAAACATAGAATCAAACTTCATCACTGGAGTTGGAATTTTGGCACTGGTTGATGCACTGAAAGACAATGAAACATTGACAGAGATAAAAATTGATAATCAGGTAAGTGAGGTGGTGGTAATATCATAACTAAAATCAGTCTATCCTAGTTGACTGAATATTTTTAGAAGGCAGCTTGTGATAAACTTTCCAAAATATTTTACTTTTAAATATCTTAACTCAATGAATGATTGTCCTTAAGATTCAAGTTGATTCCTGGTCACCTCTGTGCTTGCTTGTGCTTTGAAGTGCACAAATGTATTTTATGACCTTCTGCCTTTTAGATTAATCAAAATGAAGCTAAGTGTTTATTGACTAATATGATGAAAGTGTTCTGATCTCTTTTAGGATGAACACACATAAGGTCTGTTGTCTTTGTATACCTTTTCTTTTAACAGAGGCAGCAGCTAGGCACAGTTGCAGAAGTAGAAATTGCCAAGATGCTTGAAGAAAACACCAAGATCCTCAAATTTGGATACCATTTCACACAACAGGGACCTCGAGCCAGGGCAGCTGCAGCTATCACAAAAAATAATGATTTGGGTAAGACCTGTCAGTGGAGAGCAACTATTAAATGAATGTGTGTGGGACACAGGTTTTAAAGGTGTCTGGTTTTTCTGCTTTTCTGTTGACATAACCAGGATAGCAAAATATCAGTAGATCAGTTTCAGATCTCTCCTGTGCTTTACTCCTACTCTTCTGTTGCTGCTTGATGTTCTTCTTTTACTTTGTTGCAGGGTGTTCAGGTGTATGAGCTGAGGATTTTTAGCACAGTCTAGAACAAGAACATTCAAATTCCATGTGAGTTGTGGCAAAAGGAGGGGAAATAATAGTTTTGGTTGTTCAGTTTTATTCAGGTTAAGATTAATTGTTTCTTTAAAAGCAGTACTTAAAATTTATACTGCGGGATGCCCTTCTCAATGCCAGTACAGCCAGTCTCATCTGGATTGCTTGAGCAAGGAAACTGAATGTACTGTCACGTGCAGAGGCTGGGACTGGGTCATCTCTTCCCTTATGGTTCTGTTCATGCACCAGTGCCTTCCCTGCCTCTCTTAACAGTAGCTGGTAGCAGTGACATCTTTATTTGCTGCAGTACATTTTGTTGGAGCTTATCTGTTAGAATCCTAACCAAATGGAGCAGCAGAAAATGGGTTAATAATGTAGCATGTGAATGGAAATAATTTGTATAATAACATCAAATACTTGAAGCTCTCAACTACAAGAAGATAATGTGGTCCATCTATTTAAATAGAATTGCATTTTTAAAACTCCATTTAATTAAACTATT
>JAVJGG010000002.1:10306335-10434865 GCA_035590195.1 Aviceda cuculoides | reverse complement strand
TATCATTATTGTTATTAGTTTCTTCTTTTCTGTTCTATTAAACTGTTCTTATCTCAACCCACGAGTTTTACTTCTTTCTCCTGATTTCCTCCCCCATCCCACTGGGTGGGGGGGAGTGAGTGAGCGGCTGCGTGGTGCTTAGTTGCTGGCTGGGATTAAACCGCGACATAATCCAAACCCTTACTATACAACACTTAGTAGATGAGAAAAAAAACAAATTATCTATACTGTTCTCTGGACAATGCAATACAAAATTTTTAATAGGCAAACTCTAGGCAAGAGAACATATGTAAGAAGATGTGCAGGCAGGAGCACAAGTGCACCAAGGCTTCACAGTACGTGGGCTGTTTTGATGGCCATTTGCATGGGATCAGTCTTACCCACTGGCTCCAAGGGACAAATTCAAATGCCATCCTGTGGTATTGTTTCCAGCTCTTCCAAGGCCACATGCTTCTATTCCACTGATCCACCACGTACCCTCTATAAATTGAGCACGAATCAGTCAAAGGCAGACTTAGTCATCTGGAGTAGACAGATGCTCGATACAACTTGGCAGACAAAATAATTGTGGCCCTTATCTTCTCTTTGCCTCCAGGAATGAGCCACTCCACAGACCTCTGGAAGGCTTTGTGTGTGCCCTCTGAGGACATCCAGCATCTGCATGTCAACTCACCCTATTCTGCTCAGTCCTGGTGAAACTTTTTACTCATCTTTCAAAGCAAACAGAACTTGCTCTCAATTCCCCAGACAAACTACTACTATCCTTTTTCTTTCTAGTATTTCCTTCTGTCTCCTAGTCTTAATTCTTCTGGTTTACGGCTCAGTCCTTCTACAGGGATTCATAGCAAATAGAAAGAATAATATCTTTCCTACTTTCAGATATTAAGATGGATCATTATTCCTCCTGATATGTTAGAAGATATTTATCAGTCTGAGTTATGAGGCCTTTCTGACTGTGAAGATTTAAACATCGATTTAATGCCAGCTTAAAGACTCCTAAAAGTGTAGGAGATTGCATTAGATAAATAATTTAACAATAAAAGGTATATCAAGGCAGACATTACTGCAACCTTCTACCAATCAATCACCATTTTCCATGTTTATCCAATTTTAATCTCAAGGCTCTGTACATCAAATTGCCTAGACATATACTACACAACTGAAATAACTTTATCATCGAATAAAATTGCACAGCCATTAAAATTCTCTAATATCAAGATAGCTGACATTATGTTAAATATTGGCTTCAGTTCCGTAGAGTAATAAATTCTGACCTAAATCCAATCTTTCATGGATAGCTGATTCATAATGAAAAATTACTGTTTTGTCACTTTACCTTAGGAAATTTACTGTGGAAACTAATACAGCACCAGGCAGTCTTTGAAATACATGATAATTAAAAACACAGTTCCCTTCCTAGCCACCTTGAAACAAGGTGCAAAAATATCAGACATCCTAATAGCTACCAGATCGAGAGAGAAAAGTTACTATTGTGCTTTTCCCAGGTCTCTAATGCAAAAGCAATCAATTGATACACTGCACAACTGACACCTCTTACAGTAGCCATCAACCAGCAGCCATCACACAGAAGTTCCTGTACCAGGTCGAAGCTGTTGAGCGAATAGATAAAAATGGAGGGGAAACATTGCAGAAAACTTTTCCTGCGACTTCACATTTGTGCATCACTGTGGTGCAAAGCTGGAGAACCACCACCAGTGATGTGTTAATAAATTTGTTGAAGGTACAGTAAGTCAGACTGGACCTACAGCTGGACTGCTCTCTTGCCTGACCTCATCCCCCCAGCAAAACACCAGGGTTTTTCAGGGATAGAAAAATAGATTTTAGCACTTAAATTAAGTGAATTCAGAGAAAGTCAGTTACCATTTTCCTCCTTAAAGATACTTTTGTTCAGTAAACTCCTTTAGGGGACTCAGAAAAAGTTGTTATTATTTCATAACAAAATTATTTCCACGTCTCCTGATAAACAAAATTTAAAATCCACTTAAATACCAAACTAACAACAATACCACCACACATCATTTTTCCTGTGCATATATTTGCAACTGAGTTAAGTATCTGTTATCCCTGGTCTGTACATGGCATGAATTGTCTGAGGTGTCCCAACAAACCTGTGACACATCACAAAATGAAACCCAAGTTTCTACACTACTAGTCTAGGCCTTACTTTCTAGTAAGCGCTTATATGGTTGGCTTATGATATGGCCATATGGTAATGGAACATATTCTTGCTGTCACTCTTTAGTTGGGGCTCTCTAATGACTTCTCTAAGTAATCACATCCCCAGGTGATAATATAACAAACAGGCTTTGAAAAAAAAAATTCTTTCATCATAGGGACAAGAAGAGAACCTCCCCCCACCCCGCCGCCCTCCTTCTTCTGAATGAGACTTCTGCTTGGATGGATTCCAGCAGAACTCTCTGAGCCATTTCAAGCTTCCACTGGGGCTCCCTAATATCACTCATTTCTTTCCTAAATTTTTGCAGTCTGCAGCAATAGAAAGCAAACATCAAGAAAAACACAGAGATAATCCCGTCTGTATGTTTGGCAATTTATGCCTACAAATGGCCATAAATGATTGAGAGAAATGAAAACGTGTGAACTTGTGTGTTATCTGAAGCCTCTTCACGGTAAACGATGGAGCTGAATCTAATGGGATTTCTCATTAAGAAGATCCAGAAGTAGACCATTTTGAATAGATTTCCTTTTTGCTGACTAGGTGAAGAATACCAGAGATGTCTGAAGCCTCCTCGTAGTATTCCTCCAGAGCCTGACAGAAGTGATTTTCCCATTTGCTTTTCAGGGATCTGCTGTTAGAACATTTTCAGAATCAGAACTGCCATAAAACTGTTCTTGTTCCCAAAATACTGGATGGATATGCTTTGCTTTGGACCATACACTTCCATTGACTGGTAAGACAAGAACCCCTAGCCCTGAATATCTCTCTTCTTTTCTTGATCTTTGCTTGTTGCTGTAGGAACAAAATTGTCTTGTTTTTCCACTGTGATCTTAAAATTATGGAGACAAGTGCATAGAGACATTTTAAGGTGCACTGATGAAGGTTACTAAATAAAGTCACTGAAATGTCATTTAAGTGAGGTCATCAAAGTCAGTGCAATATACATCAGTTAAACCTCTAGCCCACTTTCTTTTAATACTTCATGGGAAGCTTGGGTTTGTGTTCACCTCCTGGCAGAAAATGGTAGAATTATTTACAAAACCACATCAGCTCCACATAGCCTCCCTCTGCTGTGGCTTGGCAAATTCAGTATGTGTTATGTAGAAGTCTTATTCACAATTAATCTCAGACATACCTCTCATTAGCTATTTGCTTACTCTGGCAAGGTGGGGAACTGAGCCAGGCTGGGTTTTCCTGCCCAGCTTTCCCTTCTGTAAATGAGTATATTACTTACAATGCTTTTGAATAAGTGACCAAAACCCATTACTTTCTCAGACAGAGAGAATGACTTTGGGGTAGATCCTCAAACCTGTTCAGAGACTTACAGATATATTAGTGAAATTCTTTGAGAGCACCTACACCTAGATCCCATGCAAAAGAGAAAGTACAAATGGATAAAACATATATTGCAGTAAATTCCTCTTTTAAAATTCCCTTTTCCTCCCTACTATTCAGTTAATTGCCCAGAATGAATCACAGCCCACAAATAGGTGGAGAACACGAAAATATATGGTTCTGTTTAGTCATGCTACCATCAAGCTCAACAATATTATCCAGCACAGTAACACACTGCATACACAGAAGCTTTCAGTCTAGAAGTAGCACAGTTTAAAATACTCCACTGCACGGTAATATCCATCAGCTGGATGGAAACCTTCATTTCCAATTAAAAACACAGGTGAGTAAGCAGTGAGACTGCTTAAGCTGCTATTTACAGCTGGTCACAAACAAAGGTGCATTCTCACTAGCAAAGTGTTTCTTTTACAACTTTTAATGAGTTATACAAATGAATCAAGACTTCAACAAAACACTTCACCATTAGTCTGGGCAAGAAAGTTCCCACAAAAGAGAAGCAACCAGCTTGCAACAAAGAGAATAACACAAGCAACTATATTGTAGTTACATAGAGGGTTGCCTTGAACTTCAGTTGAGTAGTGAGGTTTCCAACAAGATTTGTAGAAAAACATCCTTTCAACAGACAGCTTTTTTTTGTGGTGCTCCCTGACAAGACCTACAACTGTTGCAGACTACTACACCTCAAGGACAACTGGTCATTAAGGTAAGCAAATGCAAGCTGGAGGAATTAGCAAGAAACTGGGAGATGAGCTCTATAGATGAGCTTCTTCAAGCTGATCCACACAAAGATGATGTGATATCTTTATGGTATCATAAAGACTACATGTTCTAACTCACAAAGCTGGCCTCCAAACCATCAGCATGTCAAAGGTCAGAAGGGTGTCTTCCTACAAGAATCTTCATTTGTCATGGTAGCGTTTCCTCAGGGAATAATGCAAGGTAAGGAGAGAATGGTGTCTAAATAAAAGCTTTTGATTCATGAGGACACAGGTTTTTCTCTAAACTCCTGGCATAACTCAAAGGCAGTATCTATACTGCTGTTAATAAAGATTTGTGAAGTTGAAGTTTCCACTGAATTTCACTGCCTATGGAGAACAACACGGTCCCTCCAAAACACAGCCAGCATGTATATGCAGTAATGATGCATAGGAAATTTGAAACGAAGTCTGAACCAAGCCTTTATATGCTTACCGATGAGCTTAGTATGTACCACCCACTGACAACCTAACTGCACCCACTCCCCTCAGTCTAGACAAAGCACATTGTTAGGACATAGGAGGGCTCTTCTTCAAAACTTTTAATGCCCAGGAAAGTTGTAGCAGCCTATGAGAAGGTGGTGTGGCAGGGGAATGCAGCCACTGGAGTACAGCCAATGCTCTCCTGGCAGCGCTGCCCGTAGAAGACTGTTTTATCACAAGAACAGCAATATGAAGAAATTCTGTTTTAAAAGGCAACAAGTGATTCAGTCCTGCAGAACAAATCCTAGGAATTTCACAATTTGAATGAAAGCACATACAATCACTATTCAAATTATTTTCAATAAACCACAAAGTTTGAGTTAATAGATAATGATTTTTCCAGCAGTGTAATTCTGGGTTTTGGCTTTAAATCTCCCACCATTCTTACAGTGACATCCACTGGAAGACAACAGATGGGTAAGCACCGAACACAAGAGATGATAGTGATGATTCAGCTTCAGCAAGCTCTAGGAGAAAGGACTGAAAAATTCTTTGGCCTCCCTGGAGGCTGATGAGGAAACTAGAGAAGAAAAATGACGGACTTTTGCCATGGATCTTTCAGTAGAGCCAGGAATTTAAAACCAGTATCTTATTTTATAGTAAAACCGTAAATAGAATACTTCAGAGCTTAATGTGCATTCAACTAAGCCTGATGGTGACAGCAGTAGATACTGGAAGTTGGAGTACTCTGTTATTCCTTACAAAGGTGCCAATCAGGAATAACTTCTTTGCCACAACTAGATGATAAATCAGTGACATATCATGGATATTAAAATAGCACGAGCAAGGAATCAGGGCTATTCACTTCCAACATGCTCTCAAACTATCAAAGACGAGCATTTATTTGGAAGACTAAGTATACATTAAGCAATTTCAGAATCTCTTCCAGGGTTGCTCAGCTACAGATGCTTGTCATTCACTTTTTCTATAGAAGTCATGAATACCCAGCGAGAAAAAAAGACTGATGTTTTAAAACACCCTTCTGCATAAGAAATATTTGCAACAGGAACAACTAAATTATGGTTTGGAGTCTTAAAATGGCATTAATGTCCTCTAAGATTGGCTTCATGCCTAGACTGTTGGCATTTTAATTCAGAGTAGATCCCTTAAACAACTCTTCCTCATTTCCAAGGAAAGACATTACAAAACAGGCACTGGTCTCAAAGCCCAGCAACTCCTGAAATACACCAAATAAATGTACCCTTTCAAAAACCTGCCTGAAAAAGGGTGCATTACCTTTAACTATATACTTAATCCTGTAACAAACTCTGTAAATAGTTAAGGCATCTGTTTTAAGAAGCTACAAAAGAGGAAAATTCTTTGCCCCAGCTCAGGAGGAGGAAATTAAATGTCAAGACTTTTCCCCCCAATTATTTAAAAAATAATACGGTCAATGCCACTGACTTCAAACCAAACTGTGGCAGCCTTGAGCCTCAGCTAGCGTGGTATTTCTGGGACATGACACTTCCTCATTCTCAAGACAATAGTTAATCAGCTTTTTCACACATTTTCTGTGTGAAAACAGACTATTACTTTCCTAAGTAATGGTACTTAGAGAAGTGCAACGGTTAGAAAGGCAGAGCTGAATTTCTAGCGCATCATCCCCAGCAATTTCCTTCTGTCCTTGGTGACATTTTAGGCCTAAACCAAAAAGCAAATCTGAAAGTTGCTGTTGCCTGCTTACAATCAGTATATAACAATGACACTCTAACACAGTTTTGTTACGGTTGCGAAGTCAAATTAAGAAAGAATATAACACTGAGGCTGCTTGTGCAACCTTAACTCAAGCTCAGTTCAGTACTACTGTGCATTCACGTCGCACAGCTGCTTGCTCAGCATTGAATAAAAATAAGATAATTAGATGCCACGTATCCTCTTAAAGGTCTGTGTACTAAAATCACTGTAATGAGGGCACTCCGGAGGTCCAACACCTATTTTATAAGAACCCCCCTGCCCCGACAACTGCCAGTGGCTCAAGTTTTCCTACTACAGGGAAAGGCTGGGTTTGGTGGGTTTCTTTCGGGTTTTTTTTCTTTTTTCCCCCTTGTTCACCCTTCAGCTTATACCATTGTACCAATAATTTTCTCTAGCCATAGTTGTATTTGACTCTCCCCACCAACACTCTGTCCACATGTTTCAGGATCACTGTGAAGCATTAGTGATCACTTAAGTACTTTTCTTTCATCTCTATATATACACAGTAATCTTTATCAAAATATTCACTGAGCTTCTGCTAACATCATGCTCTCTTCCCAGGAGGTTTGCAGCGAGGACATTCTTAGCCATTATCCTCTCCCACGCTTGCCCACGCTCCCCCTTTAATGCTCCATAAAACGACATCATTTTCCAAAACAGAGGCTTGGTGAGAACTAGGGCTGCTGACCATAAATTTTCCAGCCCTTCTGCCCTCCATTCCTTGTGTCACGCATTGCTCTCGGCATTTCCTTAAGATGCCATTTGTAAGATGCTTTTCTGGAAGTCTGCTGCCCTGGCCTGTCAGGGACCAACTCTGCAGCCGCCAGATCCACAGGTGACTAGACAGGCCTAATGTGGAAAAATGTGACCAGTCAGTAGTTCACATGGAAAAAACAGAGGAACAGCAGCCTGATTTCATTCTCCCACTTCTAAAATTGCAGATAATCTAGACCGGAATTGTCTGTATTTCAATGAAAGGATTAATTGGCACAGACACCCAACACGGTTGTCCCCTCACCGAATTTCTTCTAAAACCAAAGCTGAAGCTATGCAAGACAACGCTGACAGAGCCAGCCTGTGCTCATAATGGCCTTATTATTGGGAGAAGAATCCCTCAACTCTGCAACACCACAAGCTCACCCACCCCTGAGGAACAACAGTCTCCTGTCCTCTACACTGCAGCTGTCCCCAGAGATGCAGGGAGGTGGCAAAACAACATCACCCTGTTTTGGGATGCCACAAGGACATTTCTAGCAATTCCACCTCCCTTACAAGATGTACGCAGATCTTCCTTCTGCAGAGAAACTTGTCCAGTTTCTGACCCGCTGGCCGGATCCAGTTTCTGAGGATAATTCATTCTTTGGGCCCTCTGCCCAGGGAACAACTCAGCTGTGAGCAGGGAGAAGTGTTTTTGCAACTCTTATATCAAGGCTGCCTCGTCACTCCCTTCAAATGACCTGAGCGCACTGGTCATCCAACAGCGATGCAGGCAGCCCAACAGTGGGATACCTGCCTGCACATCCAGTCTGGGGCTTATGTGCACTTTGGATCCCAGCATTTACATGTGTCTTCATCACATAAATGATATAGTCCAGTCCTCATCCATACAATGACATAGGGTCAATCTTCAGCCAAACCAGTAAAGTATCTTTTCGTTACTTAAATCCTAATTTTAACTATGCAAACTTGCACAAGCGCAACATACATTCTTTCCAAGATCTCATTTTTCTCCTTACAGTGCCACAGCTTCACTGATTAATTTATTAGACTTCATTCTGCTTTACACGTTTAAGGGGGAAGTTTAGACACACCACTTATTTCATAAACTCATTTCGCCTAAAATGCAAGTACTGAATCTTGAAACGGCCCTTTATAATGAAAGAAGTGCTGGAAACACGGTTTCCAGAACAGAACACAATCTCTGTACATGGTGTAATTACATCTTAGCATTCTGCAGAATACCACCGTATGGCTTAAATGCTATTAATTGTAAGCAGTTTTGTTCCACAGGATGTTGTTCGCTGATAACTACTCAATTAGGGTTATTTTGCAATTAGTCTACTCACAGTAAATTTATTGCAACTGGAGTCATCTGTGATGCAGCAAATTAAAATGCTGTCTGGGCTGCACATGCAGTGGCTCTTACATGCTCCTTAAACCGTGTATAGCTCACCACAGTAATTTTGTCACACTAACAAATTAAATGTACAGAAAAGCAGCAGCAGCCAATATCATTAGGAATTCTGAGACCAGGAGAAAAAGATAAATTTGGGGTTCCATAATCTTTAGATCAAACACAGTAAGTCCAAAAATGTGAAAGCTAAACAAAGCTATATGTTTATATGTCACTGTGCGCATACACCTGCACATTGAGCAGATGAAATTCTGTATTTGCTTAGTTACAGCTCCCATTCTTTTAAAATTATATAGAGGACTCTCTCATTTCCATGCTTTAAAGAACTGCTCTGCTCCAACCTGTAAGTATTTGGCATCTTAGTGGCTTATCCTCTCCCTTCCTGCAAATCACACCTCTTTCTGTTGAGTGCTTTGAAGTAGTCAGATAAAAAACATTATAGACATGCAGACTGCTATTATCTGTGCATATTATTCAGTAAACGGAGCTCCAGAGCCCTTTTCTCTCCATTTGAAAACCAAAAGAAGGCTGGGTTTTCTAAAATGAAATGGAAAATTTTCTTCTCAGCAGCCTGTAAGAAACTGAAAACTCTTGCTTCAACGTGCTAGAGCAGCATTATCAATAAGCATCCAGGGAAAAAGCAGTCTAATCTGCAAAGAACTCTTTCAGTGCTGATGAATGATGTGGAATGAGGGTAGCTTGATTATTTTTCTACTTTATTTATGAGTTGGGTTTACCCCACAGGGATGAAGGTAGCAGAAAACCTGTTTGATTTATAAACTAAGAAAAGACAACAGAAGAGCCAAGGGGAAATAAATCAGGCTCACTTGAGGCTCTCTGCTTTCCTAGGGACTTTTCTTTTGCCAGAACTACATCTTAGAAAATACCCCTCAAAAAAACCTGTTACATACTTTTCATCTATCTAGGGCCATAGATCTGTGTCAAGCATAAATTTAGTTGGGTAATTAACGATAAGGATTAGGCCAGTCTCCCCTGGGGATATGACAGCCTAGAGAAACTGGCCCAGAGGAGGACTGATGCAGATACCACTTGGCATCATGCCTGCAACGACTCACGGACCTGGTGCCAACGACTGAAAAGGAACCCTGCTGCATATCCAGCAAACTTGCAAGGCAAGGGATTCAGAGCTACAAACTACCACAATCCATGTGGAAGTGAAAACAGAGAATTTGGGGACAGAATCCAGCCAGTGGGTCAAAAGCTGGGCTTTTTTCACCACAGAAAGAAGAGTGCAAGTAGAAGTCACAATTTCAATATGCATGTTGAAATGTGGAGTGGTGTAATTGTAATTGCATTGCTGCCCAATAATCTGGGCAGCAATCTCAGCAGTCAGGGTCACAGTGGCCATTCTAAACTATACTGCTGCCCACGGCAGTAAGGGACTTTGCTGGGGGAAACGTGGTGCACATCAGGTCACTTGTGCTTTGTCAAAGAGGAGTTTATCTAGGTAGAGAGTGAAGCTTATTTTAAGAGCAAAGAATTCACATTGAAACTTCTGCTTCTTCCCAATACCTCTGCACAAGAGGAAGGCAATTTATGACGACAACAGACAAGGAGTGGAGGCAGCTGGTCCAGGTCCACCAACAGCTTTGGTGAGCAGAAGCGAGTCTGGCACACCAGGGGCATCAGCATCTCTAGTCTGGCCTGTATAGGACTAGGCTGGAGATGGCCCCAGCAAGGAAACAATCTGCCACATTGTCCACAGGTTGCCGATCTCTGTATCACATCTCCTGAGAAGAAATGAACTCCCCAAAAGGATGTCTCCCTGTACCCTCTCCCCAGCCTGCAGAGAACTGCAAGATCCTTAGAGGGATTGCAGCCCGTGCCCTCTTGTTCTCATGGAAATAATGCCTGCATGTCAAACAGGTAATAAACATGATGCTCTTGGTTTTAACAATTCTTTCTTTTATACATTGAAGATAGTTATGTTCAACTTCTTTTGCCTGTTGCTTTTGGAAACAATAAAATACTGAAAAGAAAAAAGAAGCAGCTTTGTTCCTGTTGATAACCTGAATCCTGTTCCTGTTGATAACCACTCAAGTGAATGTATCACTTAACACTTATGACAATCCAGCTGGATGGAGTCATGTCCATGATTGATAGCTACACTTACCAACTTCATGGTTTTGATCAGCTGAGACAGGATCCAAGGGGATTAAATGCTGGATGACATCTCAATGGAAACCATAGCACTGCGAACACGTTTATATGTTGGGATAATGGATGAATGTGCTGCTCCAATGCATAAATATTTATACTTCACAGTTCTGCTGAAAACAGACCTTTTTCAAACCAAACTGAAGGGAATAGCACTCACATGCTGAATACATAGACTTAGTCCCTGGCTGTCTGACTTTTGCTGACAAACAGCATACAGCTTTTTTGATGCACAAGTGGCAAGACCTCTACCCAGATCTCTGCGTACCAGTGATCCCAACAATGGGGTGTCTTATATCCCCAAAAGCTGATGGCCAGTGCTTCACAAACATCTCCTAACCAAGTTCAACTCTTTTAAAGGACCTCTGGAGTTGATGAAGACACCTTTGATGAGGGATGGAACCAGTCTGTGAGTGAACAGCAGCAGTATTTATGTTCTGCAGTGGGGAGGAGAGATCTGAGACCACAGCACACTTAAAATCAGGCAATGTACCTTTAACAGGTCTATAAAATTTAAGGAACCTGCCAAGTTATATATATATATATATATAAGGCCTTCTGGTAGGCATCAGGCATCTTCAGCTTGGGGGTTCCTACACATCTGCCTTGATAGCTCTGTATTCAGACATTTCAGAATTGACTTCAAAGTCTGGATCTCCTCCACAGACCTGATGTCCCAAATGCCTTGTGCATTGGTGCCTCCTGCATAAGCAACTCATGTCCCACTCAATATGCTGCTGCTTTATCACTTCCCCACAGCAAAGCTCCCCGATCTGCTCCAGAGCAACCCTGTATGTAACACAGGATGTCCAGATTTTCTGCCAAGGAAATCTGGCTGTTGAAGTGGTTAACTTCAGCTGTCAACACGGGCAGGAGAAATAACCTTGAGGCAAAGAAAAGTCAACATTTTCCACAAGTATCCATCTGGCTAAGTTAAGACATTGTCCAATTATTCTTTTTAAACAAGCATGCTGCCTAAAATAGAAGTCTAAATGAAACTCTAGCACTGCAAACCTAAAAATTGTAGCCACAGTCTTTTTAAACTTAACTTTTTAATGTGGTATATATCCATACCTCATGAGTTGTAACTAAATTCACGTGTATTTTACAATAAAACTATATTTGGACTTCTCCATTTCTCTAGTCATGTTTGTAGGTCCAAGTTTTCCTGGACCTTTTACTATGTCTTATTACAAATGAAGCATTTATACCAATGTGCAATGTGCATACGTGCTGAAAGGCTGCAAGTGTAAAAGGTGACACTGTTCTTGATTCTGAGACCACACTATTATCCTCACTACAGGATATACAAGATAAATTTGGTGTTTAAAAAAGCAGCAATAAATAGTTCTTGAGAAGCCTGTTTTTAAGAATGGTAGTTGTTTAGAACTTCTGGAAAGTCAACCTGCATCCGTGAGAGACAGATTACCAGGCAGGGGATGGAATCTTAGGTGTGTGCAAAATTGCACCTAGCTGCAGTGTGCACCCACACTAATGACAATCCATCTTCCCGCTTGTTCCAGGATATCGCTTCCACGTATAGGAATCATGGAATGGTTTGGGTTGGAAGGGACCTTAAAGACCATCTAGTTCCAAGCCCCCTGCCATGGACAGGGACACCTTCCCCTAGACCAGGTTTCTCAAAGCCCCATCCAACCCAGCCTTGAACACTTCCAGAGATGGGACATCCACAGCCTCTCTGGGCAACCTGTTCCAGTGCCTCACCACCCTCACAGTGAAGGATTTCTTCCTAATACCTAATATAAATATACCTTCTTTCAGTTTAAAACCATTACCCCTCATCCTATCTCTACACTCCCTGATAAAGAGTCCCTCCCCAGCTTTCCTGTAGGCCCCCTTTAGGGACTGGAAGGCTGCTGTATGGTCTCACCAGAGCCTTCTCTTCTCCAGGCTAAAGAACCCCAACTCTCTCAGTCTGTCTTCACAGGAGAGGTGCTCCAGCCCCCTGACCATCCTCATGACCCTCCTCTGGACTCACTCCAACAGGTCCACGTCCTTCTTATCTTGGGGGTCCCAGAGCTGAGCACAGTACTCCGGGGGGGGGTCTCACGAGAGCGGAGTAGAGGGGGAGAATCCCCTCCCTCGACCTGCTGGTCACGCTTCCTTTGATGCAGCCCAGGATACACTTGGCTTTCTGGGCTGCAAGTGCACATTGCCGGGTCACGCTGAGCTTCTCGTCAACCAACACCCCCAAGTCCTTTTTTTCCACAGGGCTGCTCTCATCCACTCAAATCCAGCCTGTATTTGTGCTTGGAATTGCCCCAACTCATATGTAAAGCATTTACACTACACAAGGTATTGATGACATTACTAAGATATGTCCTTGATCCCAAAAAGTGTCTGCAAGGTGCTGACCTACATCAGCTTTCTCACAGACCAGAATTGACTCTCCTGTCATTAGAGAATAAGAGCGAAGAATACCAAGGACGTGCTTATCACAGTGGATTCCACCAGGGGTACCCCAATGGGACCTCAGGAGCACCTGGAGGGTACTCACTGATGCTCAGCCTGTCACTGATGTCTGGTTTTGCTCTATTCTTGCCTCTCTACCGTTCTTTTATCTTCTCTTTAACTTGTGCTGCCTCTGCTGTCCCTCTCCCTGCTTCCCACTGAACACCAAGTCTTCTGCCTGCTCAATTAATTCTTTATCGCCAATGTTTGCCCACCTAGCTTAACGATTTTGAGTATTACCATAGTAAGAAAGGGAGAAAAAACACCAAAAGAGACATGGTAAAAACCAAACCAAAACAGTCACAGGTGCACTGAGGTGGGACATCGGGTCCTCACACTGTTCACCCTTGTAATAGGTGTCATCTAAATTAAAAGCCTAAACTTGCTATTACAGAGAGATGCTCTTGTTTGGAAACATCCTCTGGGGCACTTCCTTTTTTCCACTGTCTGTACGTGGAGTTTAGCCTCCTAATTTAGGTAATAGCAGCATGGATCCTCCTCCCTCCCACACTGAAACCACCCAATAGTAACCACTGCTTTGCAATGGTGCAATAAACAGGTAAGCCATAGGGGTTGAAGGATGTAACTAAAAATTCCTAATGAAAGAAACTAAACATCCCCCAATCCCCACGGCTCACCAGGTTTACTGTACCGTCTCAAAGCAAGACCTATTCTTTGTGACAGTCCCTCTGCACTTTCAGCTCGGACAAAGACATCGCCATATCCTTACATGCGTGGGCTGAAGTGCCAATTACAGGATGGGGACTTCAGGCTGCTGTATAAACAAGTGCTGCTGCGGATAATGCTGTTCCTTGATCAATACCTACTTTGATCAACTGATCAATGCTTTTTTATTAAAAAATATTCAAAATAAAAGCACTTTATTGTATGGGTAGCTCGTAGCTAAATGAATGGTGGCACATGAAGCACTTTTCTTGAAAAGTAGGAAAAGGTCAGCTCACATGCAAACCGACAGCAAGCTGAGAGATACCTCACGTATCTGACTGCATGGAGAAATCAAAAGCAACAAATCAAAGCTTGTTTTAGGGTAGCAGAGGTAACCGACTCTCTACAACAGCGATTTTGTAAATTACTTTTGCTGACTGAAGAACATTAAAAATAGAAGTGAGCCACAAAATCAGATTTTTTTCCCCATGCTTTTGGAATTTTTTTTATTACACTTCTGATAATTATCTGGATTATCAAAATGCTTAGAAGTCCTGGTTATTAGCTAGGACTCCACGGTGCCACAAAAACGGCCAAATCAGCAATGCCACTCATTCAGCGGTTAGCATAAGGCACCAAAATTCACCACCCCTGTTCCCTGACCCCCAAAAGCACGCAACTCCTGTACAGAATAACAAGACTTCTGACTATGCTTCTCTGTGCCTGTAGATTAAGAACTACAAGAAACAGGAGTAGCAGCTGAATACCTAGATCACATAGTGTAATAAAAATCTGGTGGAAGTAAAGCGAGAAGAAATTCTGTAGGAATCTACCAAGGATCGTGACATCCACATAACTCCCTATTTAAAACATACTCAAATCCTCCCTCATTTTCACAGACTAAGTACATTATACATTCCCGCAATAAAGCCATTTTTCTGTCACTAGAAAGCCATTTCAATTATATAGAATCCTTCCCCCGAGATACCATGTTATTTCTCCACCATCTACCAACTTACCCTCCAACGTACAGAAGCGTGTCACCTTCTCCGGCATCAGCTTTCCATGCTTGTGCTGACAATACACCTCTGCGATCTCCTGCCGACACTGCTTAGATTTAGACCGGGACATGGCTGAGATTGCCTCTTTGCCCGTTACTTCACACTTTGGTGGCTGGTCGTATCTCAGTTCAGGGGAGCTGTTTCCACTTTTTTTTAAATTATGCTGTCTGGGAGACCTGTGAATCTCCTTCAAATTGTTGTTGCTGCTGCTGCTGCTGTTTTTTCCGGGGTGATCACTGAATTGCACCACCTCATTGGAGTTCTTCCCCAGCAGTAAGTTCTCCTTCATCTTCTCCTCTTCCAGCTTCTTTCTCAAGTGCTCCTTTTGCTTGCTAAGGGGTTTTTTCACCAGCTCAGACTGGTGTTTTTGCCTTTGAGTCCTGGGAGCAAAGTTACTGTTATCAATATTTTCAAAGTCCTTGGGGACTGAATTTTCATTATTGCTGTCTGTTCGCATTTTCTCTTTCGGTCGGTGGGAAAAATAGCCATCCTATAAATGGGGAGAAAAATTATACTCATCTTACTAAAAATAGTCACATCCCATGCATTACAAGCATTTTTTACATGAAAACATAAATCAGTTACAATCCAACATACTGCAAAAAATGCCCATGTCGGGGTTCAAAACAAAGACGGAGCTGAGAGAGGCCTCTGAGCTGCCCGGGTCAGGGCAGCCAACCATCCCCTGCACCCCCTTCATCACCAAGCCCCATCTCAGATAGAGCAGGGAGGTTTTACAGAGGTTTGTGAGCAATTATTAAGCAGACTTCACCCTGACAGGATTAAAAAAAACAATGGCAAACCCGACACAGGTTTCAATGGAGCAAAGGCACATCGTTCAGTGCCTTCCTTCACTCCTTGTGTTGATGACCACAGTTTGGTACCCCAGGAACTGCCGCATCCCTCTGCAGAAATCACCACGTGACTTTATAGTCCAAGCTTTCTTTCAGTGAAGTAACTTTGCTACAAACCAAACCCTTCCTAATTTTGGGTTTTGGGGAGTTTCTACATAATAAAACTTGGAAGAAGTGTTTCTCACGGGATGCACAGCAGCTTGGCTGCACAGGGGGAGCTGTGGCGGCAAGGAGCCCTGTGTGAGAGGGTGAGCAGCCGCAGACCCTCAGGCTCCTGGGAAGGGTCAGAGCCGGGCTCAGGCATCAGCTCTTAACCACTACCTTCCTCTTCTCCACACTGGGCATGCTTTGATAAATACACAGATCATAGTGTTGCAACGTTTAAAATATATCATGTAAAGGAAAAGGAATAGGCCATGTAAAATATTTGTCTGACGCAGAATAACGCTTTGCTTTACGATTTCCCCCCCGCCTCCACCTACTGCCACAGGAACTCATTCATCCTAGCCCATCAACAATAGAGCAAGTTTATAACACCAAGGAGAAAGGAGGACTATCCCAAGGATCCTAGAGACAACAGAGAACATGGCAATCTGCTCTAGAAAAGATGTGACAGAGCAGAACAGAATCGAGAGCCACTTACATGTGTACAGTACTATCAAATGAGAACCTGTCTGATAGCCAGGGGTGGCTATCAGACCGCAGAAACTAGTCCTCAGGCTAGTGGAGGACACAATTTTTAGACCCGTGGAACAGGAACATCTCCATTTATTGAAGTGATCAACAGCAGACAAAAATCAATGGAGAATTCTTATTATAACATCTGAAGACAGGAGTATAAATATTGATAGACTTTTTGAGTCTGCCCTGTTTTCTTTCCACTGGTTAAAGACCTAACAACCAAAAATCAGAGGCTGGTAAATGACTGCACCCGCTAACAATGATTGATGGGAGCCACTCTTAGCATCTATGAACCACATTTTGTATTCAAAACATTTTACCAGCATTAGCTAATTGTTTCTCACACCTTTTCTACAAGGAGCTATTTAACTGTCAGGTTTTGTAAAGGAAGGAAAGGGAGATAATGTCTTATCCAAGGTCATACAGGGAGTCAGTATCACTTTGACCTCTGTAGCTCAGCAATGAGAATGTTTGAATAGTTTATTCATTAGAAGATATGTTTCTGTGGGTGACTGAAGCGAGTCTCTCTCCATGAATATCTCCAGCTCACAAGTAGCTTTAGCTACACAGAGCAATGTAGAAATGTTTAACACCCCCCCCCCCCCAAACCCCAAACCAAACCAAAACCAAATACTCAAGCCAAAACCCAAATGTTTTTCAAACAAAATGTTTCTAGTTTGGAGAGAATATATCTTTTTTAAAAAAAATTGTTTCTCATTTTTAAGGGCACACATGAAATCGAATTCTTTTTTTCTGTCTCCTTCTTTTAAGGAGAAAAAAGAATAGCATTTTTAAAAGAACAATAAAATCATTTAGGCTAAAAAAGACCCTTAAGATCATCAAGTCCAACCATAAACTTAACACTGCCAAGTCCACCACTAAGCCATGTCCCTAAGTGCCACGTCTACATGTCTTTTAAATACCTCCAGGGATGGTGACTCAACCACTTCCCTGGGAGCCTGTTCCAATGCTTGGCAACCCTTTTGGTGAAGAAATTTTTCTTAATAGCCAAACCAAATATTCCCTGGTGCAACCTGAGGCTGTTCCTTCTTGTCCTAACACTTGTTACTTGGGAGAAGAGACTAACACCCACCTCGCTACAACCTCCTTTTGGGTAGCTGTCGAGTGATAAGGTCTCCCCTCAGCCTCCGTTTCTCCAGACTACACAACCCCAGTTGCCTCAGCTGCTTCTCATAAAACTTGTGTTCTAGACCCTCCACCAGCTTTGTTGCTTTTCTTTGGACACCAAAGAGAAAACAAAACAAATAAAAATAACTTCAAGACAGCCCCCATTCCCATGAATGACCAAACTAAAAAAATAAAACAATTCTTTCCAGAGCTCGGCTCCCTCCACTTAGTCTGTACATCCGATGTATCTTAAAAGAAAAAGACCCCTTCAAACCCAGCAGCAAACTGAGCAAGAAAAATGTAAAGCTTATTAAAATCATACCCAAAACATCTCCACTGAGGTGCCACTGCTCTGAGACTTCAGATGTTTGATAGTTGTCATGTTCTCTCTGTTGCTCAGCCACCTCCAAAACCTCAGCTTAGTTACGTCACTTGTAAATTTGACTTGCTTTATTTTAATGCACTTGGATCTTGGATTTGTATACATGAAATAGCTCAGAAACTTTAACTGTTGTGCTGCCTCATTTCCTCTAAGCTGGTGCCAGAATTCTCCTTTCCTCCTCATCAAATAATTAAATGCAAGATGCCCTGCATGCTTGTGTATATATATATGGTTGTATATATATATATATATGTGGTTGTGGATATATATATATATACACATACAGCTATATGCCTAGTTCAAATTACACTGACCACAAAGAATCAGAACAAACACACAGCGATTACCCTTTAAACATATATACTGTTCCCTTTTTGACAGCAGGACATTCTGCCAGCACTTCGACGTAAGCAGGAACACACAGAGCTATCTGGAGTTGCAGATACCTGGATAGATAAATGAGAATAACTAAATGAGACACAAAAGGATTGAGGTAAATCTGCGTGGATGGTGTGATCCATAACCACAGCGGGTTACCCAGGACCTTCCCTGTGTCTTTCAACTGTTTTGTCCCCCAGTTATACAAAACTTAAATACAAGAGGCATCCAAGATGATATTAATGCCATTAACATAAATTTTATAACCCAAACACAGCTTGAGCTATTCTTTATAAGCAGTCCTTAAACTTCAACAGGTTAAGCAGTGAAATACAAAGGAAACTATGAAAGAGCAAATGTGAACTTTATTCATTGCATTTCAACAGCAGCAGTATGCAGAGAGTAACAGGGACACCACTTCACCATAACGCAAAGCATCCCGATCATTAGTTTTCATCTTTAATACAGTTTAAAGCATTTTTTATCTGCAACTGGAGTATTCCACCATGCAGCAACTTGGGGCCAAAATACCTGGCTGCAATGATGGGGCAGGAGGCAAGGGGGAATCTGTCTTCTCCATTAAACTCCTTCCAAGGTCTCTAAAGGCGATGTCACGATAAAATATTTCTGTGTATCTTGGCAACATTCCCTCTCATAGGCTGACTCTTGCTAAACGATTTTTCTCTTTAAGCTAAAAAAAAAAAAAAATTGTGTCCTAATCTGTACAGCAAATGGCATGTTGATAAATGGGAAAGGAAGGGAGAGATGCTCACTGTTGTTGGTTTTCCACGGTAATTCTTATTACCCCAGACGAGACTGGCCTGAACCAGAACAACAGGCACATACCCCCTTCATGTCCTAAGGACCCATGGTCTGCCCTCCTGCCCCATCCAAACCTCTATGTAGCTTAAAAAAGCCTCGAAGGATGAAGTTTGGGCCACATTCCTCTTTCAAACAGCATCTGACGCGATACTACTGCGATGCTTCGGTCAGGATCTTCACTGTCCATATTACCAGCCCTGCGCTCATGAGTGGCCGGTCAAGCTGTGCAGCTCCCTCGGGACCAGTGGAGGCTGCAGCTCTGGGTGTTTAGGCAGAACGTTCCCACCCAGCTGATGTACTACCCTTGCAGGGAGTGGTAGAAAGCTGTGATGAAGCCTCAGGAGAAAAAAGCAAAGTAAACAGCAGATTTACTGGTGAAAGGTTCACCTCTTTAAACTGTTTTCCTCCTTCAAGTGCTTTGGCCCCCTCTGGGAAATGCTTTTCCAAGTCTACATGCTGGAATTTGAAAAGACAAATGAATTTTAAATGCTTCAAAGGCAGACACAGAACTAAGCTCAGCTGTAACTCTTCCCTGCCTGCAGGGACAGAGAACACCACAAAACCTCCCCGCCACGGAGGACACGTGGTGTCTGCAGAGAAATCTCTTTGGTAGGAGCAAGGACTAAAAATAAAGCACAGTCTATAGAAAAACTGTACCAAGAGCTATAGATATACATTGAAAAATAAGGATGTGTAATAAATACCACAGTTGGACAATCAAATTCCAGCCTCATGTGATCCCACACCTGTTGATGCAAATGTTAAATGCCACAAACCCAGAAATCTCCATCCACCTTTAATCTGCATTTGTCTCTCACAATAACCTTCATCAAAGCTGAGCGTAATTTTTACAGCGTAATTATTTCAAGATAGGATCCATACGTAACAGCAGAATGTACACGTTTGCAGTGCAGGGGAAATGAAACTCAGCACCCTGAGCTTAAAACAGCAGCAGCTGCTGACAATAAATTGTGTTCATTTGTGAAGTTCAGGGGTACAAACAAAAGCAGCACATCTGGTTTTCAGCTGGCTACGGGAGGATGGCTTTTACTTGCTCTGCAATATTTAATTTTCGTGGTGCTGGATTAATTGCAGACTTGATTCGCCATGGATGTCTAACACATTCAAGTTAGGACGAAGTCATCCCAGGGAAAGATGATCTTGAAACCAAGCATTCCTGGTTCTGACAGTACCATGGGTTGTACATCAGCAGGTTTGCTGTTTCAGACATCACCTTCTTCAACTTTTGTCTAGCTATTTGTTAGTAGCACCTTTTTATCTCTCTCTGTGCTTGCAAATCACATTAAATACACTGAAAAAATAGAAGGTTATACCAGGACCGAATTAAAAGCAGAGAGCCTATAAATACAGCCTGTACATATCCACAGTCAAAGATGAAAGCAGTATTCTCAAACCAACACCTGACACTGCTATTTATTGTTGTTGTATAGACTTAATCTCATCCACAGAACACACAAAAAAGTTATTATGGAAAGCACCATTTTGGTCTTTGCAATAGAGTATTTCTCTTTAGAACAGACATAGATCAGAAGAGGCTTTATCCAAAGCCAGCTCATTTGGGAGGCTACCCTATAAAAATTACCCAATATTATACATCTCGAACACAACACATACTGCCCAAAAGCATGTATTTCAACTGTGCTTCCACTACACTGCTGGCAAAACACTCCTTTTCTGTGTAATCCTGCACGTGCTTCTCTGACAGCCCTGGAGTGACACGGCCTCCCTTTGGGACTAACAGTGAAAATGGTGCACCATTCCCACAGGAGGTCGTGTTTGTAGCTCAGTAATGACCCACTCCCGCTCCCAACACCAATGAAAGCCATTCCACTCTTGCAGATAAGTGCAGGAGCAGGTCAAAGTATTTGTTCCTACATTTTAAAAGCTAACTCTGTTTACAGCCTTTATAAAGAAACCTTTGGAGGCTTTTCATCACTTTGTAGCACCGTATTTCAAAGCTCAGTTGTGACACTGTGGATATCTACCACAGAACTCAGGCCTAAGAGAAGGATTTCAAGAAACAGAAATTTTCAGTCCTAACTTTATCTGGTTCTCAGAAGGTACATGGAGAGGTTAACTGCTGAGTACTCAATGGTAAGAGCCCTGGCGGAGAAAGTTTCAATGACTCTGGGGCCTCTTCTGCCTGTGCACATGCTGCAATTCAGCAGTAACAAGCAAGTACTCCCAAACTGGGAAAGAACAGTCTGTACTCAGGAGTGTGCACGAGATCATTGCCAATTACATACTGATTGCCATTGATGCTAAACATAATAATATAACATTAATGCAAAAATAACATTTTAAGCTCAGAGCCATTGCATGTAATGAGAGAGTTTGAATTCTGCTCCAAATTCTGCTCCTTGTTGAACACACAGGTTTTAATTCGCCAAACTCCACCTTTAGTGTGTTTTATTAAAATGTCACACAAAATGTATGCTCTTTGGTATATTAGCCACTATACCTACGGTGATTGAGTGTCTGGGGCTCGGGTATCGTGAGCGTGATTGAATTCAAAGTCACATCTATCTCAGCAGAGAAAGCCTGGGTTCCTGTGGAGACGGAGGTAGAGTCTTTGCGATCTACTGAGAAGACCATGGAACAAATTGATGCTGTCACCTATGACAGACCCAAAAGCAGCTGCCACTCACTGTACCTAGCACAAATACAAAGAATTTGGAGGAACTTTACAGCTGTCTGTAATGACAAATGGATTTTAACGACAGCCTGTTAACACTCTCAAAGGCTTTGCAAGTCCAACACAAGCCTTGCTCAGCCAGACCCCAGGTAGTTACCATACCTGCAGACTGCCTCTGGCCACACTTTTTTCACTTGCATCTGTCATGTGTATTTGCTTCTAAGTTAAGTGCGTTCAAGCATAAATTTGCATTTGGGTTTGACCAGTTTAGAAAATCTAGGTCAAATTCTCATGCAATTTTTCAGGTACAGATCTCTATCCTGAGTCCTAAAGGCAGGACGTGAAAGACTATGGCTACAATATTGACCAAGGCGAAACTCCAATAAACCAGCACATCCTCTGTGAGGTATCCCACTGTAAGACTAGAATATGCTACAAAGCCGTTAGGAACCAACTCACATAGTTTCAGACTGACCCTGGAAGGGGTGCCCCTGCCAACAGCCAGGATTAGGTGGTATGACCGTTAATTTTTGCAATCTGCAAAAAGCCAATACCAGACCAATTTCAAATCTGCTTTCAAAGAAATAACATGCATATAAATCAGCAGAAACACAAACATCAGAGGCCTGATGCACATCAGCTCTGCAGACAGCAAGAGCACGCAGACTTTGCATGGCTGAGGCATCCAACTCGAGACACCAAACCCAAAGGGAAGAGCCCATACCATGCAGGAAGGCACTGCGCCAGCATCACCCCTACATGCCTGCAGAAATACAGTGCCGCTAAGGTGGCTCCTTTTGTAGAGGCTTGTTAAGGAAAGGTAAAGAAAACCCTAATCAGTTCACAAAGGCTCACAGTAAAAGCTTCCATTTATCTGCGAAAGGTGTTCATTGCATCCTGCAGAGCATTTCCCCACAACAAGAAAATGTTCTTAACTCAGGAAAAGTTATTCATTGTATGATTTCTGTATCAAGAAAGCCCTATAAATACTACACAGATGGATGGACCATATGCAATCAAGCCCTGAATGGCAAATGTTCACAGTTTCAGTTTATCTGACACAACTGATTTTCTCCGCAGCATGGAGGGATTTGCTGTCTTTTTGTACTGAGAACATATTCTCATGTTCTTCCCCAGCAAAGATTGGTACCTTAAAGACACAGCAAAACAAACCAGAAATATGCATATGCACACACTGAGCAACAACAAAACACACAGACCGTCCTCTAAATACAAAAGTACTGGACATGCTGGCCTTGAGGGCCAGGTATAAGTCAAACCCCTGTACTAGAAAAAACTAGACTTTTTTTTTCTCCTGTCACATAATAAAATACTTAACAATTATTGATCACATGTGAAAATATGCTATCACTGGGCAGTCATGCAGGACCATGCGCATCTGAGACAAAACAAGTGCCTGGAGCTGGTGCAGACACTTGCCAGTTTGGTGGAGTAAGCTGTGCTGCTGCAGGCTCCAAACCAGCTCACAGCTCAAGGAGGCAATGAACACCTTCAAAATCTGCATCATATGTCAAAGCCTCAAAGAGACCTGGTCAGTTTTTACAGGACCATCTATTTTACCTGTCCTGTGACCAAGAAGAATTTAAACAGCACTATGAGAAGATAATTAAAACAAGTTTCTGTTCAATATTAATTACAGCTCTGTGACATATTATTTTGTAATGCTTGTTAATTATTCAATAATGATATCTTCCAATTGCCAGAGGAGTCAGAGGACAACATCTCTACAAGCAAGGGCTGCTTCTAGATTAAATACTTTTTTTTCTGCTCTGACCTTTGTGTATTTGAGGGCTGTTTCTTAGTTGAAATCAAAACCTTTCCCCCCAGCAGAACTACAAACATTACACTATGGTCTTCAGAACAAGAGCAGAAATCATAAAACCTCCTCATGCTCCAGTGGGCTCAAAATCCAATTTCATCCCCTTGTTTAAAACAGCTGGGCACTTCTCTCCCTCGGCACATGGCCAAAGAAACTTTTTCAGACCACCCGTTCCACAGGCAGCTGCAGGCTGCCAAACCAAGGAGCATGGCAACTTCAGCCCCACAGCTGATTCCCGAGGCAGTCGTGGGAAGCAGCTTCACTCCATTCTCCTATTCTGCAAGAGTCCAAGAAAAAACATCTTTCTCCATCACTGTAAAGTAAAACTACAGAGCATTTGCCTGGAATTGTCCGAACGCTCAGGCTTCTGCTAGATGCATATAGAAGGATGGTCACCATCAGAATAATAATTTTAAAAAAAGTTACAGCAAAGAATTACTGAGCAAGGCAGAGGAACGGGTTAGATCCTCTCTCCCTTCCTACTGTCAGACCAAGAGAGCCCATTCCCCAGGATCATCAAGCGTGTGAGGCTGACACATTGCTAGCTCTGCAGGAGCTTTGGGCATTTCACCTGTGTGCTGCAGCCCACTGTGGTCCAGAGCCTGAGCATCAAGGGAGGTACCAGCTCCTGTGCTCAACAGCGTGGATTTCGACATCCTTCAGACACTCATTTCAATGGCTCAGATTGCCACTGGGTCAAGGAAGGCATTTTTTCCAGTTAGGGTAGGACGCTTGCTGTTATAAAATCAACTCCAGACACAGTACTCACCCTATTGTCACTTGTCCTGCCACATCCACATGTTTCAAACTACAAAACAACCATTGCTCTGCTTGAAGTCATCGTGCAGCCGCAGGGATGCAGACATCCTGCTGCGCCATCAAAACGAACAAGAAATTGTGAACTTTAGTCAAAGACGTGGTTGATGTGCCACGAGACCCTTGAAAAACTAATACTTTTGGCAGGTTTGGACAAAAGCACAGCCAAAGAGCGCAGATGGAGAAAAGACAGCAGATGTTAATGTAGTTTGATTTTTCCACATGTTTTTCCATTTTGCTGTAATATGTACATTGTACTTCAATTGTCAGTGGCTGAAGACTTGTGAGAAACATTTTGTGAGAAATGTATTAAGTTACTTTATGCCTGACATTAAAGAGGGAGATATATAAGGTGAAAACACATTTATTAACTTTGAACTTGCAAGCTGGTAAAGACAAAAGATGTAATTGTTTCAAATACAAACCTTTCTGTTATGTAAAAAGATTATAACAAAAAGTGATCATTTGGGTTAAAAGGGGTTTCTGATACTTGAAAAAGCACAAGTCCTTCAGGACCCAGCACTAACGAATACTTGCAGGCACTGCTAGCCCATATTTTTTGCACTTGCATTTCAAGGCTGCAGAGTAACAGATGGGCCACCACAAAGTGCACAGACACAGGGGACCCCACATTGGAACATCTGCATTGTTAAGTGACTGGAGGATTATTTTTCCCTTTCTTTCAAACGTTACTATTGATTTTTACTTTTTTTTTTTTAACATCAACTTCAGCAATGTGTTCCAAAACATTAGAAATAGCACTGTAAAAATATCATCAATAGAAGTTGCCTTTTTTTTTTTTTTTCCCCTCTCCTTTTCGCATACATAACGTTTGTGCATTAAGGAAAGATGTTCTGGTTTCAAATAGAATGAAAACCGCTTCAAAACTTTGGCTGCTTTCCTCAAAACAGTTTTTCTGTTTCTTGCTAACATGTGACTTACTTTCAGAGTGATTTAGATTAGGGAGTAAACCAATACTGCACTCTTCAAGAGTCCAAACAGATTTTCACATTTGCTCCAGCTTAGCACAGCAACTGTATGAACAGCCATAATGTATTAACAGTAATTTCAAATGTTCATCTGATTATTAAAAATTTTGGAATAGTGCTAGAGGGAGCTGTGAAAGCAGATACCCATAGTATTTCAAAAACTGACAACTTGTTCTCTGCTAATTTAAACTTCTCAGGAAAATTTGTACTTACATAGGAGGACTGGAAGACACCACAGACTAAACAAATTTATTCAATCTGTAACAGAACTTGATTTATAACCAGTAACTGCCCCCACTTTACGCATATTGGTCCCTTTTAAATGATGCTTGATCTCACTAACAGACTCCAGACTAATACATGCAGGCCTTCTCTTGGCAAAGGTCCCTCCCAGGCAAACTCACCAACAGTAACATCAACACTGAGTTCAGGCAGGCTTTTTTGCCTGCATATGTACATATGCACACACATAAACACACACACACACACACGTATTTTAATGGTTTCCACCTCTGCTTTCCAGTGTGGTTAGCTCTGCCTTGATGCGGGCAAGGGAACCCATCCTTGCATGACACGACACATTGCTCCATTCCTGGGCGAAACAACCCTCAAAAGACCGTTCACTTTGAGCAACTGCCCTGGAACATTTACCAGCTTTATTAAGCCTCCTGGATTCATTTCAGCTTAACCGCATCTTTAAACAGAACTCACCACAAACTAGGAAAGAGATGAAAGAAGACTGGCCTGACAGTGCAAAACGCGGCTTCTGAGGAAGCTTAGGAAAACCCTGGAGGTTTATCTTCCTACAGCTTCTTCCCAAGAGAAGACGGATCTCAAAATCCTTCCAATGAAGAGTTCAGACATGAAGGAGCTTACAAAGAAGTTAGCCCTTTCTCAAGGGAAAGGTAGTTTAAAGTGACTTTTTATATTAATGTCTATTACTTTGTGGTCCTTGAACAGGACCCTCAAACAGCATTTGAAAAGACATGGGAGTTTTGTAGAGTAGCAGCAGATACTAATGCCCCACAACTTTTTTACAGGCATGGGGCTACTTGTGCCATTCTCACTCTTTCCAGAGAAGGCTTCCCCCGGGGGATGGCACGGCACGGCACGGCATGGCACAGCACCTGTGTCCACACGGGGCTGGGCCTTGGGCTTGCACGATGACATCTTCTGGGGTGTGGGACAGGAGTTCAGCCCTTAAGGTCAAGAGTGGTATATCTACATAGTTGTCTTTCCTGATGGTTATTCTAATACTGAAATGAAAATGTGATGTTCTGTGGTTTTAATTATCGCTAAATTGCACTGCTTCATTATTTGACAAAGGTGCCCCAGAGAGATCATATATAAATAAGTAATAGAAAATAAGTATAGAAGTAAAGCTTAATCATTTGAATGTTCAGAATACGGACATGATAACCACAGTGAATACCCATTACCAGCCAACCCACTCATCAATTTTTTTTTTCCTACTTCCCCTTTTCAGTGACCCACCCCATAAAAAAATAACACAGCTCATCTGAAATGAATTCCTCTGCTTTCACCTCTATTTCTTTCATCCAGAATTCAGCCAATATACACTTTATATCTTTCAAAGCAGTAGTAAACACTTGAAATTGCTTCCTGGTGACTTGTTATTAACTAGATTCCAACTAAAATTCATCTGGAAGCCTACTCCAACTCCAATCTAAACAATCTCAAGCAGCCCAGGGTGAATTGCTGAGACACACAATAGGATCTCTGGCAGCTATAGAAATGAAACATAATTAAAATATGGATGGTAGAAACCAAAGACACCCTCACATACAAATGAAAACATGCTTGTAAAATACGGTCAGTTTAGCACAAACGTATTCAGCCTTAATTAGGTAGAAAATCTATTTAGATGAATACAATGCAAAGAATAATAATGAACTTCAGGATTACATTTTGTTACTTGGAGGGAAAACACAACACAAATAAATAGGAAGTAATTGGAGCTTATTTAATAGTCTCAGACTATCAGCTTGAACAACTATAATCATTAAAGACCCTGCAGTGATCTTCTACTGATAAATGTTGTTAAATCAGAATTACAAGAAGCATGAAGAGCAAAGCCTATTAATATGAACAGCACTAGAAGAAATAGATTCATTCACATCTTTTTTCACCTGCCCAGCACCACAAGAAGTCTTTGAACCAAGCATGCAGGAATGAAAGACGTCCATGTTTCCTCTCATTTTGGGTGAGACTGAAATATGAACACTTCAATATTTGTGATTACTGCAGGGTGACTGTAGATGAGCAATGGTTATCCAGTGCTGGATACGTGGCAACACAAAGTTTGGTCTTGGGGCTAAAATGTATTATTCTGTATCTACTAATCAAAACAAGCCAAATGGACCCTTTAAGGCGAGCGTAGAGCACCGCTCCTGGACCCTAAGAACTGGGAGGGATGGGTGGACATTTGCAACACTTGCTTATAGTGCGGACCCCGTGAAGCTGGCACCAATTCTTGCTGGTGAAAGACAAACTCTACTTCTACCATTTCATTTCAACCCACGGAGGCCAGGTTACCTCTAACCAACTCTTCTTACCCCTGCCCATTCCCCTGAACGGAGAAAGCTGGCAGGGTGGGAAGACTGTCTCTTTTATTTTTCTTTCTCCAAGGACTGCCTCAAGGTCACTGTTCTCACGAGTTGTTCCACAGCCGCTCCGCAGCTTTCTGGGCAACTGTCTTGGCCGTCCCTGCTGTGCTGTAACAGCAGTGACCAGGTGCAGGCAGGCGCATTTCTCACAGCAGCCCTGCACCAGGCACCAGGGAAGTTCTCTCTCCTGTCAAAACTACATAATGGTTTGCATCCAATAGTCAAATTTTCTGCCCATATAAACTGGCATGATTCCTATAGGCTCACAGATGTGTGCCAGTCAGTGCTAGGAGATGATTTTAAAAATTACCTTTTCTCTATAAATTAAAAGCTTAGGCATGGATGTTAATCCTGGAAGGTGTTCTGTCCTCTTGGTCACAGGGCAGACTTCCAGACCCACAACAAAGCAACTTGGGAAAAGAGGTTTTTAGATACTGGTTTGTACCTTCACAGAAAGTTCTTCTGCAAGATCAGTAAGTTACATTAATAAAATAAAAACTGAAAAGGCCAGAGGATATTATTATCGTCTCTGTCACCTGCCTCCTTAGCTCCCCTGTCAGCAGCTCAGCCTTCCTGAAAACTCAGCCGGGGACCTGGCCTCAGTGAGGGTTGCTTATGTGGTAGTACTGCATTCTCTGTTCTTGCAAATACATTCATTAAGAGCTATACAAATAAGCAGTTTTAACAACATCATGAAACATAACAAAGATTTGGAGTTAAAAAAATGTAGCAGAATACAGATTTCCAACACCAAAAAAAGATGCGCCTAAAGTTCAAAAACTTGCCTTTTTATTGGCTCCAGTAAAGATTGTGAAAAATATATGCATTAGTAGAGGCCATCAAAAAGTTTTCCAGGAAGCTGCCCTCCACCCTTACTTGAATGGATAGTAATTTTGCAGACCAAACTCTTTTTCTATACTGCATTAAACATGCTGACTACTTTTGAGCCAAACACCAGATTGTATAGTGCCCTCCTTTCTTTAGCCACATAACAGCCTTTCACTTGTGCTGTGAGCACAGTGCTGACGAAACAGTGATTTGTATTTACACTGCATTTAACAATGGTCATATTTCCCTAACTCCCCACTTACAATTATGTCAGAAACAAGGAATCGCTCCACACACAATCAATGATCATATCCCAGTATATACCCATCCTCAACTGACAGAACTAGATCAACGGCACAGCATAATGTTAATTTAGGAAGTCACTATTCATAGACAATGCCATGCAGGAAACTCAAATCACAGTATACTCCACTGTTTTAACTAACATCGTTATGTTAGCACATTCACAAAAATACTTCTAAGGGCAAGCACTGGCCTTGCAACTACGCCAAAGGTTTATTTGCAATCAGCAGTTTTTCGTGTGATCTAAAATAAACTTTACCCCACGGACCTTAAGGAAGTATACCAGCTTCTTCTGAAAGCATAGAGAAATTCAAGTCCTATTACACTTTTATATTCTTGGTGGACACATAATTCAATAACTTCTTGCATGCAGCAAATTTGCAATGTCTTCCTTTGCAACATGGCTATTCACACTTTACTGACAGGGAGAGCCCAATGCCTTTGCAGCGACAGGCTCAGGTATAAAATACTGTACAATGGCAGAACATACCAGCATAAGCAATACCTTCCTTCAGGCCCTGGCTCTGAATGCTCTCTAGTCCCTCTTTTGAAGGCTTCCCTAACTCTTGGGCAAGTTTTCAAGTTTATACTCAATCCTCCATCCTATGATCCTGGTCTGTTTTACAGGGTCAAAACTGCCTTCCATATAAGCCCAACAGAGTCAGTGTTCTTGACTGAGGGTTAAATGATGATTTTTTTTTTTCATTTGTAGTACCATAAACACATGCTCACTCAGTTATACTAATATGTACTTACGTATATCTGCCATTCTAACTCTCCACCTGTGGCATTTACCATTCCTAAATACTCGATGAACTTAAGTTATGGTTTGTATGTCTACCATGAAACCCTGCCCCATACAGGGTGTGAACAACTTGTATCCCTCAGCACTTTTCCCAGAATATCCCCTCTTATTCTCCCAGTGATTTACCTGCTACTGAGGAAACCAAAAATAAGCGCTAATAAAATATTTGATCAAAATAGCAGCTTTGGGCTGTGTTACGAAGTCATTTGCTTGTTCAATCATGAGTGAAGGAGTGCGTGTGTGCATTAGGAGCACCGTACAATGTGCTCTCTCAGACCTCATCCATGACCAGTATGTGAAAAATCACATGGCTAGCTTCAGCAGACCAAACCTGAGCAACCTCTAACTTGCATACCTAAAGGGTCAACGGATCAGCCTCTTCTACAGTAGTCAGAATTTCTTTGGGAAAAAAAAAAAAAAGAAGAAAAAAAAATATTGCCACACACAGAAATAGCAATGAAAAGCAGATCTTGTCTGTCAAAAAATTCTTGTTTCTATCTTCCTAATATCCCCTATTCTAAAGCAAAAAAATAATGTAAGTTGAGACCAAAAACTTTAAATTTGGGTCCACAAATAGATATTGTGTGAATTTTATCAAATTACTTGAGATTTTGAGAAGTCGTCTTCTACAGCATCAGCACTGGTCCAAAACAAGCTGAGTGTGGGAATATGATACTACCAACAACAGTGGCATTATTTCCACTTAACTGGAATTAAATGGGTAGCGGAACTTGCAAGATGAAGTTACTACCTTTGGCTTTCTAACCAGTCACTCTCTGGTCATCTGGATATTTTTCTTGATTTTGCAGCACTCATCAACTCCCAACAAGCACTGTGACATGGCGAAAGGCAAAGACACCTTTTGGTCAGTACTGTTTACAGTGACCAGCCATTAGTGACTCCGCGCACTCAGTGGTGCTTTCTCTTATGGGGCCAATGGGAAATTCAATCACAGCTTCCCCTTTGTTTTTATATTTCAAGCCTAGTGTGCAGGACAGAATTTGGTCTTTTATACATGGGACAGTTCTCTCTTACAAGCATATTTAATAATCTACAGCAGCCTTGGTGTACATACTACTGTACTACCTTTTAGAAAGAAACTTTGTTTTGAGAATTTTCTGAATACTGGAATACCATCTCATTTGCAGAGACAGTATGATGACAGAGCATACATCATGCTATGTGTATCTTCCAAAACCTGTATTTCCCATTAGTATTTTTATTATGCCAACCATTCAAACATCAAAGTGACACCTGGCAAGTATAATGCTATATATTTACCAAAATAATAATAATGCTTCGGCAGAGTAATATTTTGAAGGCTTTGAAATGAACAAAATCTTTCTCTCAAATCTTATCTAGGATGCATAAACTGCAAAGTTGAGGGCACTGCCAGAAATCGGCCTAAGGGAACTATCTGTATTACAGATTTGAAGCTAACAGTTTCTAATCCACGTTTGTAAGGATGGATGTATCAACAGCTCTACATGAAGCAATATCAACGAGAGACAAACACACTGTGCACCTTTTGTGATGAGTGCAGATAAAGTACTGTGAATTCGCAGGCTTTGGCCGTTTGGTTGGTGCTTTCTGTATATCCAACAAAAAACGCTATTATTATCCTATTTTGTCTGATTAAGTACTGCCTCTCAGTGACATAATGTTGCTATGAAAGAAGTAAATTCAGCAAGTTCCAGACTTTGGGTCCTTGTTCACATCTGCCAGGCAGCAGATCGCTTCCCGTGGAAGTGGCCTGTAAAACCCAGATGCCTCAATGCTTTCCTGGAAAAGCCCCTTGCGATGACAGATTGCAGGTAGTTCTCTTTTTGAACTCTGACGAGTTTAAGGACAAAAAGCATGGGAAAGATGCCGAAACACAGGGATCAACCAGCTCCCCCCCTCTTGCGTCCGCTGCTTCCCTCCCCACTGCCCCCATGCCGGGCAAGCACCCCCCCCTGCCCTGAGAAGGACGGCACAGAAATGTTTACTCAAGACTGTGCTGGCTGGAATACCAACGCAGCCCAGCAATGAGCTTAACAGCAAAAAGGAAGGAGCAGAAAAAAAAACTCTGCCACAAAAGAAACAAATGGCCGGAGATGAGCTTTCCCAGCAGGTACCACACTGTAATTCAGAGCGTGGCTGTATCTGAGATAAGGACTTGTGATACAGGAGGGTCCTCTAGGAAAACAAGCTCTAGGTTCCTATCACTTATAAAGGCAGGACCACTGACTATTGTCAGCAGATTGCCCTTTATTATTCTTCATTAGCATCAAATTGTGTTAGCCGAGCAGATTTGAAGAAATCTGATGCAAGCAGAAGCCTGCTGTAAATACTGATGTGAAAAGATGCATTTTGCATGCGATGAAAGCCAAGGATGAGCTGTCGTCTTTACTTAGTTTAATTCATGTGTTGTCCTTTATAATGGCAAAAGCTTTTATCAAGAAGAAACAATATTAGGCTTGGTCTATGGCCCAGATTCTCAGTTTATGCCCAAACAGATTTTATATTCCTCTGAAAGTAAAGACTTTGAATGACTGTTAAAATGTACATGGGCTATTATTGGCTCCTAGAGTTGCTCGAGGAAATTCAAAAAGAGCAGACACAGGAATCTATTAGGCAACATTTTCTCTTTGTGTTGAAACCTCCGAGATAATGAATGCCTTGGAAAAAGCAACACGATTATTATCATCCTCAACTCTTTGACCCAACACATGATCTGGGCTGCTTCCAGTAAACAAGTGGTTTGTGGTAATTTTATAGAAGTGATTAAAAATAAGTAAAGAGTCACTTGAATTATTTTTTCCTTCCCTGTTTGTTAATAAATGTGTGTGTGCTAGTTTGCCAAAAGTCCCCGCTGACACACAATATTGCAGCAAGACAGGAGCAGTGGTTGAAAAACCCCCTATTCATCTTATCTATCATCCATGGGAAGAGGGAATGACAATTACAACATTACACAACAGCCATAAATACAAATTCCTCTGTTCTGTACAGTCAACAAGACTGTTCCCACGTGTTAAGTGCTGGTTTTACAGATCGAGGTGAAATTCTGACAGTCCCCCCGCAGAAGTCCACAGAAAGGAGAAAGTCAGCCTTTCACTGCTGGCAAGCCACATCATCCCCACGCAGATCCAGCATGTTAGAGCATGGTCCTGCTCAGAAAATACATAATAGTCTTCATCGGTGGGTCAGTGACTGAACTTAGGGTGAATCTAGATCACAACCTACAATCCACATCCAACAAAGCTCCAACAGCCAGCATCAACACTGGCCATACGTGCACAGTGCCTGAGCGGCACATACAGCCCGATACACAACATCAACTGCCTGTCTCTCACCCGGACGAACCACACTTCTACAGGTGAGCTGGCAATATCATTCAGCCCTTTGTCCCTTCAAAGATGCCAACCATGGACTGCTTTTTAAATCATAAACAGCAATTGCTGAAGTAAAATAGGGTTTTTTTCCTTTTTTAATTTAAAGCTAGAATATTCCTTATCATCAACAAAAATGCATAGGCAGAAAGCAAAGTGAATTAAGTACGTTTTTAACTGTACTGAACAATTGGATTCCTTGCAATGCTTAATTATTCTATGCAATACCCATATTTTAATGCAGCCTTCTATAAGGAACCAATACTTTTTTGCAACATATTTCCAGATATTTTAAAAGATGTTTGGTGAACTGGTTGGCATTGAAGTTTCTGAAGCTCTGAACACATCTACCAAATGGAAATTGTCTCCAAGTATGTCCAAAATAACAAACTTCTTCGCAAGGGACCACTAACAAACAGGCTGACGTTGCATGAGAAGTTTGCCAAAGAACAAGCCTTCTCCTTCCCTTGTTCCTTACATCACAGCTTTTATTACACAAAAATATTTTCACCACAAACTGTGCACCAGTTTCTCTACAGTTACGTTCATGCAAGCCACGCGGAGAACAGCGCACATAGTGGGGACCGGGCAAAATGGTGGAATTCAAAGAAGCCAATAAAATAGTAGGAGATGCACCCATGCTGCGATTCATCTCCTCACTACCTCTTCATTCAGTATCTCAAGGAAGTTTTACAGGTTTCAGTCACTGAAGAAGGAGGCATCTAAGCTGGACCACTTCCCAAGAACATGGGATCCACTACGAACAGAGATTTCTCATGCGCCCATCACCAGAGGAACAAGGCTGTATTAGCAGTTGAAACAAAGTACTCGTAACAAAAGCAGAAAAGACTATTTACTTCTGTTGCTCTTCTAGTCATTCGGGGAGGAAGAGCAGGGGAGAATGGTGAAAGGAATATCCAACACCAGACAAAAACCATGCATGAAGTGTGATAAAAACTGAATCTGAGCAAGGAAATGGTGTACCCATCACATATAGGAGTAAAAATGCAGATACACAGCTCAATAAGCAGGGAAAGGGCAGAGCCAAGCATGCCAACTGTGAGGCAACTATCCAACATGAAAAAATTAACAAGTATTTGCAGGAAATTGTTTAACACCAATCCTCTTGACTGTCAGTCTGACATACGTTAAGTGCAAAGAAAAGTCTTTAAGAAGAGCATTTAATTATTCACGGAACGTTTTAATTGCTATTACAAAGCAGTAGTTTTTCATTACAGATCTTATTAATACAAATATGATCTAATCATGATCATTACGATTTACTGTAGTGATCTTGTTCACCACACAGTGTCTTTGTTTTTGAAGTAAAATGTCATTAAAAAGCCATGGGAACTTCATCATTAATGCGTGGGTACTGTAATCTTAATTTCTTCCTGCAGATACTGAGCTGAGACCAATCATGCAAGATTTTCCAGTATGTAAAACAACCGCCACTTTTCATTATAAAGAATATGAAGCAAAAGGCACACTGAAATAACAAGGCTGAAACAACTTTCCAGGTTTAGAAAGTCCCGTGCCCCACTTTGTCTAGGAGCACTTTTTTCAAGGCCTATTTTTTCCTAGGAATTCTGAAAACAAGGTGTAATGTCTCTTTGTTCAGAGTTCAATTCTAGCTGGGCAAGTAAGACAACAATAGACTATTCAACCTACCTCTCATGCAGATGATGGTGCAATCTCAAATAAATAAAAATCTGCCAGACACTTACTTAAGAAAAACTGACTGAAGATCAGTGCAATTGCCAGAGGCTAAAGATTTTACTTCTTGATAATACAAAAAAGGTCAAGCAGATTTACTGGCAAAATATATAAAAGCAAGAGTAATGCATGACTCAGAAATGGGAGTTACGGGGGGCGGGGGGGGGGGAAGTGGGGGAATCTTCAGTAATAACTTATGTCAAGCAACTGCAGACTGACAGCAGCACATATGGATGTGATGTAGAGTCAGCTTTCAGAAATGTAAAATGAAGGGTCCAGACCAAGATCCTGAGCATTTTACAAAATCCAGCAAAAAGGAAGGAAAATATAAAGCAAACAGCTTTCTATACTATAATATCTGTAAATGTAACAAAACTTACATACATTCATCAGAACATACATGGTATAAACGATGAGAAAGAATGAGTAGTTCCATAAATATTAAGATCATTCTCTAGAAAACATGGACAGTTTAAAGAAATAAACTCTAGATTAAGTCTATTTAACACTTATTTAGCCCTCAATCTCCTTCAGACTATAATTTCTGACCCAATCTTGAACCTTCCTGTTGGGCATCCCTCCTGTTAGATGCCATCTGTAGCTGATACAATGCCTTTTGTGTTAGATGCCATCTGTAGCTGATACAATGCCCTTTGTGTTTCTCTTTTAATCTTGTCACATCTCTTAGCTTCTGCTTTCGTGTTCAATAGTTCACCTTTTCTCTGATTGCTGCCCTTGCTCAGGTTCCAACCTTTGCAGATCTGCAGACCTGTCAGACAAGGAACAAAAGACTCTTTTCTAAATAGGTAAGGAAACATAAAAATAGCCATGGGTCAGGTTCCACTCACAGTTAGGACAGTGGCCAGATTCTGTGAAGTACTGTCAAGATGAGTCAGGTTTCCTAATCTGCTGGCTTGCTGGTGAAAGCAGATGAAATCTCCAAAACCTCTTCAGCCTTCAAACTGTAACACAGCTTCAGGTGAGGACCAGAACACCAAAGCAAAGGATAACTGCACCAGTTCCCCACCCCATCCATCCTCACACTATATCCACCTATGTGAGGCTGCCTCTTGCACTGCTGGACCAGCAGTTCCATCAACTGGTTCCATCCACGAAGGCCTCAGTGCCAGCATGGCTCAGGAGCTCATCATGACTTAATACCCCTGCCCTGCAAGACTGGCTGAACAAAACCACACAGAGGCATATTGGGATCAAAAAAGCCACCAGTATTTTTCAGTTCTGTCAGCAATGAAAATCATCAAACAAAACTTCTAGGTTTCTCCCTAATAACGCTTGAGCTCAAAATCTTACCTCTTCTTTCTGAGTGACCCAACAAATCGGCATCAACACTTTGCTTTCTTCTTCTCTTACTATTCTTTCCAAAGTTCTAGATAAAATAACATTTTCACAATGAGTTTAGTAGTTTAGATCTAAAGGCTTAGTCAAACTGCAAGTGATTTGAGTATAAATGAAAACATGGATTTGACATTTCTAGCAGTTAACTCCCCAGGACAGTTTTGTATTTCCATTGTTGTCAAAGTGCAGGAGCAAGCTTCAGGATTGCATCATGCAAAGCTGAAATGCGGATGGGAGTCCTGGCTTTGCTGAGGGCTCCTAGGGCTTTCCAAATACACGGGTCACATGCTGCAGTGCACCTCAGAGACACCCACCGGAACAACACAGCCTCCATCAACCAGGCTACAGGCCACATGAAATGAATTTGCAGGCTGTGTTGATGCACAGGACATGGACTACCCCCAGTTGACTCGAAGAGCAGATTTAAGCGGTAATGCAGCTGCCGACATTGCGGCCATGACATCGGTATGAAGGTAGCGGGGGGCTAAATCAAATGGAAGTCATTGGAAAGGGTAACAGTGTCCTAAACCAAAGTTACTCAGCAAGTCTCGCATGTCGTGGCCCTGCAAAGCTAGCTAAGTACAGCAACAAATGATTTGCCAGATCTAGCAGGCATTTATTACCTCCACAGCAGACAGATGCGGCAGTTCGCAATGTTCAAAGAAACATGCATTTTCTCCTGTTACAGGGAAAATGCTTTGAGGTTGCACCCCTTAAACATTGAGATAGTGTTATTGTGCATGTAGATCATCTTTAATAAAGTTATATGTAGGAGGGTGATTGATTAATACATGATGGTGGCCTTGCAAAGACAAGAAAGAGGCATTCAAAAATGCATGCTTACTGCATATATTATTTAACAGAAATATTTTCATGTGTGTAAAATGAAGAGTTAACCAAGCAATTCACAGTCAGGATAAAGCTACTCCAATCCAAAAACTTTCTGTCCCTCTAAAATCTGGTTAATGTTATCACAAAAAAACAAAAATAGATTCCTTGTTCCCTTCCTAGACATTTCAATCAAATTTTTGACTCCCTGCAAGTCTTTGCCTGTCCTGTTGGTAATGACCTTCAGCCAGAAAATTGGACATGGAAGAGCACACAGCGTTTTCACAGCTTTCTGCCTTCCTTTAACTCACCATCTCCAACACCACAATCCTAGTCTCTCTTGAATTATCACTCCCTCAAATGGGCTTGTATTGACACCGGAGATCTTCCTCCTACTTTTCAAGTACCATTACAGTCCTTATGAAGATGCACACAAAATGGAAATATTTATTAAACTGTGAAAGTGAAATACACTACATATGCTGAAGACCAAAGTAAAAACAGCAGATGCTACTATTATGCATATTTATTATATACTTACATTTTACATATAATTTACATATTACACATTTCCTGATTTTTTTTTTCCCAAATATCAACAGCCTTATGTATCAAATAGCTGTTTAAGCAAAGCTTGGGAAAAGCCTGTTTGTCTTCACTGCAACCCCATAAATTTGCAGCCTCGCTTATGAAGAATCCGTTTTACAACAAAATAAGCAAAGAAGTGGGTGGAAGGAAAAAAACCTTTTTTGACAGGCATCCTCTTTGCTGATCCAGTTAAAGAAAGCTGAATATTCAAACAAGTAGTTAAAATGTAAAAAAAAAATAAAATAAAATACAATAAAAAAATCTCTGGTTTGCAATGGCAACAGGTAAAGCTGCTGATGCGGCACTCTCCCAACATTTGAACATGATGTCTAAGAATTACAAGGTTTGTGATTGGAAGCTTTTCATGCCCCAATGAAATTTTAGGTGCTAAGGCGCAAAGAGGCAATTCCTGATGCTTATTTAGAAAAGGTTAGAGAACAAAGGGAAAATCATCACATTTGCTTCATCTCATACATTCATGCAATTCATGGTGACTCATGGCTGCTGATGAAGCCTGGGCTCCCAAGGAAGCCTAGGGCTTTTGATGTCATTATTTAAATTTTGAAGTGAGGATAGCTGTAATTGTCATGCAGCTGACACTCATCCCACTAAAACTAGTATGTGCATAAAACAGCAAATAAAACAAATACATTATAGCTAGGTAAGAGCTGGTTACGGCACCAGCTCTGCGCAGCCTGCACAGACCAGCAGCTATGTAGCAGCTCTGGGAGGCTACCAGTTCACACTGGTTTTCCAGCAGCTCACTTCCAGCCAGGCATTTCCTTCAGGCAGCAGCAAACTGCACTGGACACAGGGACAAGTCGATCCAAGAATGAGGCCTGAGGCATATGAATATGGTAGCATAGCACAGCATAGTGTAAGTAGATGTAAGTCAACAATGTAAGCAGAACAATCATGAAATAGTACATAACTAACTAAATAGGGCTGACCTACTGTATTGTGAGAATTGAAAAACAAGAGACAGGTGAGAGAGTTGTGCAGACCTGTAAGAGAAATGGAAGGCATTTTCCATGGGAAAACTACAGCTCACCTAATGCAAAATAGAAGGCAGCAAATTCAATTTGCTGATTCGGCAAATTCAAAGTGAGAAAACAAGGAGCTCTTGCTGCAGTCTGTGGCCAGCTTTCATTAAATGCAGTAAGTGTCTAATGCTTATACAGCATCTTTCATCCCAAACACTCCAGAACACACACATCTCCACTGAAATATTTGACATTTCAGTAGTAGTGCAAGCAGTAATTTCCACCAAAAAAAAAAAACAAAAAAAACCACCAAAGTATCTCCCTGAACTGGTTTGGAAGGCTGGGGGCAAAAGACTTCCCAATTAAGATATCCTACATAAATATCAAAACAGGACTCCTATAAGCAACATTCCATTTCTAGAAAATCTAAACAAAATCTCATTTGGGCTTATAGTTCATTTTACATAAGGGAGGATTCACAACCAATTCATGAAGTCCATATAAACAGAAATGAGAACGTGCATCAACTTTAAATAAGTCATGAAGTCTTTCTGACAGAGTTCTGGCAGCTGACAGTTTGTGTTTCACTGATTTTATAGGTCAAATAATAGACATTGTGATGCCAGACATTTGAGTACATGATCATTAAGCAATACTTTAGCAAATCCAAAAGAGCTTAGAAGCTACCCATATGGTCCACAGCTGATTTTAGCCACCAGTAAAGTAAATGCATGTTGCTATAATAAGAGATACAACTGCTGTACTCAGATGACACCATTAATTTGGAAACTACTGAGCAGAAGCTAGCAATCCCTGCTATCCCGATTGTTCATCTGCAGCAAGGAATGATTTGTAAAGTGAACCACACTGGTTACTTGATGACATACACATCAGGACCAAGCAGCTTTTCAATAGCTCATGGCCATCACTGCATTGTTGCAGTCTGTACATCGCCCAATGCAATGTGAAGAAATGGAAACCCGCACATACACATAAAGAAGTGACAGAAGGTAGAAACATAAGAGGAAAGAAAAGGAAAGCAGGGAGATCATGTTTTTCTGTATGTTGGGGCCTCAAGATGACAATTTCAGGTGAGTTTGAAGTGACTACAGCTAATTGACATCAAATAAATGAGAACTGTCACAATATACTGGAGACTGTTTAATTACCTACCTGCCACTGTTGCTTGCTCCCAAAGAACACTGGAGATCAGAAAGCTGCAACTGTCACAGCACATGCAGAAAAGTTATGCAGACAACAGATGTGATACAAATACTCACTGTTCAGCTTAGCAACTGTTGAGAGGGTGTCTACTGATACCGTGTAACATATACGTGTTATTGCAAGGGGGCAGTCCAGCCGCTGACATAGCCTGCGTGCTCTCTGCATACCTGAGCTAAACCTGGTAATTGCTGCTGATTGTCATCCTCAACTGCTATTTCCTTCACACTCAGTCCTTCACTGGCTCAAGCAACCCACATGCCAAGTTTCCTCACCGCCTTTTGCAGTTTATCTGGCCAGCAAGCACTGGCGGCTACGGCAGCCACCTGCCCGAACCCGCTGGCCACCTCCTCAGCCCTGGCAGGAGCCCACCTACATGCCTCCCAGAGGAACTGCCCGCACATTCCGTAGTTGCACCCTTCCGGAGTACAACGAAAAACATGCAATGCCATATTTCTCACATGTAAAGCACAGGAAACTCACATTGTTTTCCCCACATGGTTAAGATGGGTTTGTCCTGGTTTCAGCTGGGATAGAGTTAATTGTCTTCCTGGTAGCTGGTGCTATGTTTTGAGTTCAGTATGCGAAGAATGTTGATAACACACTGATGTTTTCAGTTGTTGCTAAGCAGTGTTTAGTCTAAAATCAAAGATTTTTCAGCTTCTCAAGCCCAGCCAGCGAGGAAGCTGGAGGGGCACAAGAAGTTGGCACAAGACACAGCCAGGGCAGCTGACCCAAACTGGCCAACAGGGTATTCCATACCATGTGACATCATGCCCAGTATGTAAACTGGGGGGAGTTGGCCTGGGGAGGATCGCTGCTCAGGGACTAACTGGGCATCAGTTGGTGGGTGGTGAGCAATTGCATTGTGCATCGCTTGCATATTCCAATCCTTTTATTGTTACTGTTGTCACTTTATTAGTGTTACCGTTATCGTTATTGGTTTCCTCTTTTCTGTTCTATTAAACTGTTCTTATGTCAACCCACAAGTTTTACTCCCCCCCCCAATTCCCTCCCCCATCCCACTGGGTGGGGCCAAGTGAGTGAGCAGCTGCGTGGTGCTTAGTTGCTGGCTGGGGTTAAACCACGACACGCTGAAAATATGCAAATTCTTTTACCCAAAGCTTCCTGATCTCTCTCTTTGTATATGGATGACATTTCTTTAAGCAAAATGTGCTTGTTATAGCAACAGTAGCCAGACAGATGTTTTTGACTTATGCTCCTGTTCTCCTTTTTTCATTAGGATGAGAATGGACTGAGTCAAGAACAGCAGGAAGAAGAGCCTATTCCAGAGACTAGAATAGAGGTAGAAATACCAAAAGTAAACACAGACTTGGGCAATGATTTGTATTTTGTGAAGCTGCCCAACTTCCTTAGCGTGGAGCCCAGGTAACTGCATGTTAAATACATGACTGATAAGGTTTTTTAGCGTTTCCCTATATTGCTTTTGTTTTAGTAATACAATTAAATATGTTGTCCATATTTAAAATGGTTGATATTAAGATGCACACTTTTGGTTGTGATCAGTCAATAGTAATACCTGTTTTTATCTAATCAAGTGCTGAGTAATTTTCTTATGAGCTTGGGTTTCAGCTTGGTTGAAAAACTCTTTGTCTTTAAAAACAAAAAAAAGTATAATTTAATTGAAAGCACGTGCTATCAGTTGAATTTTAAACACAGGTTCAGGCTCTCAGAGATGTGAAAGCCAAATGCACAGTATCTTTATGTACTTTGAGTGATAAGAACATAATTTTGAAATTTGGAATAAGCCCTTATGAAGAGGCTGGTTACTCATTTTCCTGTTTGCCTAACCCAAGCTAAAGAAATTTTCTGGAATTCCTAAGGAGAAGCAAAATAAATTATTAGAGTTGTTTGTGATGTTAGGTTTGGCCCTAAAGCCTACCTTCAGCGCTCCTAGCAAATTGCTGCTAAATCCGTCTCTTCAAGCTTTTTGTTAAGCAGCTTTATTGCATTGTTTAATACTGTTTTGCTAGCTGGCAGTGTAGCATTGTTTCTGTTATACGTTAGTTAAATCATTCTTCCTGGCTTTCATGCTGTAGTCTGTTTTGGGAGAGAACTGTTAAGAATCTCATTAGTGGCTGTAATCCGTGAGAGAAGTCCTGGGGATCTTTGGGGGTCAGGCAGGACTGAAAATAGAATTGTACAGTAGCAGAGTCTGTTTAGTGCTTCGTTCCCTTGCAGCAGCCTGGAAACTATTAGGAAGAAGGCTGGGGAATGGCCTTCCCCCACTCACTGCCACCCTAGTCGTCAGGTTTTTTGAAGGAAGAGAGGAACAACAATCTCATCTTTGTTTCCCTTTGGTTGGTTTTGAGAGTCAATAAAAAAATTACAATCATTGAGCTCTTAGAAAATCCCTAATTTGCTCCACTTATAAGATGATAATTTTTCTTTATTTTCTCTGTACAATATTGTATATGTTTTGTTCCAGACTTAACCCTGACCTCATCATCCTGATACTAAGGAAGCAGTATTTTCTGAGGCAGACTTGCTTTCTTTAGCTAGAGCCCTCTAAAGAGGGTCTGAATGTTAAAGTGGCTGTAATCGATGGTAGTGAAGACACTTGGGTAGGCCTCCTGTGGTGCAGAATCAGTGCAGTAAATTACATTACTGCAGAAATGGCTGTCTCACAGCTGCAGTGCCTACTGTTGTGTGCAGTGTATAATTTAAACTGTTCAAGCACCTGTTATGTTGCACAACTCTAGAATAATCTGGATTAATTTTTAGAAAAATAAAGACTGTATTATATAATTTATTGCAGACCTTTTGATCCCCAGTATTATGAAGATGAATTTGAAGATGAGGAGATGCTTGATGAAGAGGGTAGAACTAGGTTAAAGCTTAAGGTATAATGTTAATTTCCCTTTTCTCTTTTACAATAATCTAGCCACATTTCTTCAAAGTCTATTTCAGGTATTTTAGAATGGTGTTTTGAGTTGCGGTTCAGATTATGAAAGTGTGGACCAGTTCAGCACTGAGGAAAGTTGATCCATTTTAGTAATAAACTAAAAAAAAAAAAAGCTTGACAGCAGCATTTCACCTGTAAAAGCGATACCTTTCACCTTCATTTCTTTGCATCATGCAACAAATTATCTAGCCTTTCTAACTGTAATTCTTGACCTATATAGAGTATATTTTACCACAGTATTCCTTACTATGAGTTAGAAAAAGTGGTTTGTTTTTTTTTCCCCACAGGTAGAAAACACAATACGATGGCGGATGCGACGAGATGAGGAAGGGAATGAGATCAGAGAAAGTAATGCACGAATAGTCAAATGGTCAGATGGAAGGTTAGTTTGGACTTTTTGTTATTGAAGGAATACAGTTGTTCTTACAGTGAAATGCCATTGCGTGCAAAATTGGAAGGTCAACAAACTTTGATGTCAGTTCTGCACAGCAGAAATTATTTTAGTCTCAATGCTTTGAAAATTTTATGCTCTGCTTAGTTTGGATTGAAATATAATTATTGGCTATATATAAAAAGGAAATATGAAAGCTTTCTCAATTTATAAATGAGGCAAAAAATAGAGTGTAGTAGATTTATGAAATAACTGATATGTGAATCTCTTTTAAGCATGTCTCTCCACTTGGGCAATGAGGTCTTCGATGTGTACAAGGCGCCACTACAGGGAGATCACAACCATTTGTTTATCAGACAAGGGACAGGTCTACAAGGACAGGCCGTTTTCAAGACAAAGTTAACCTTCAGGTAAACATGCTATTCTATAGCAAATGTTGATACTACTTTTGCAATTAAGTGTTGTAACTAGTACACAAAGATTAGAGATACCAGTTTGTAAACCCTCAGAGATTAACTGTTTAATAAGAATGCGCTACTTCCCAAAGTCAGTATTTCAGTAGGATTCTTCCTAAATTAGGTGCCCCAGTTTGAAAGGTTAATATGCCATTCACTGCTATATGTAGGCTAGTTGTATTTTTTAATATATATTTTAATTTACATTTTTAAGTGCAAGTCCTCATCTGAATCAGGAAGAATATTAATATTGCCTGAAATTAACCTTTCTTCTGATGAAAAGTTGCTATCAAGATGATGATTACGTCTTGGGATATTGATGTGAAATGTGAAGATGATTATTTAGGTTGGTAATGGACAACAGATGGTTTGCTGAGAGAGGAATTGGTGTCTCCAGTAGCTGTTAAAATGCACCTAAACAAATTTTTTTTTTAAAAAAAAAAGGATGATACTTTTTCTTTTGTGCAGATGAATCTTTGAACTCTTAAGTGTGCAGGCCCTATTGTTGCCCTTTGCAAATGGGTGTGTCCCTTGAAGAAGTATTTAACCTATAGCAATTTTCTAACAGGCCACACTCTACGGACAGTGCCACTCACAGGAAGATGACTCTGTCTCTGGCAGACAGATGTTCAAAAACCCAGAAAATTCGTATTTTGCCAATGGCAGGTCGCGATCCAGAGTCTCAGCGCACAGAAATGATTAAGGTATTGTGGTGTGGAACTCTTACGTTCTGATTTAATCTAAAAAATCACAACTGTAATATAGCTGAAGATTTTATGACTTTATGAAAAGCAGAGTGTATTCTGGAGTTATAGACAAGAGTTGTTAGCCACGGGTGTGGTTTGCTTAACCTTACAGATTACAAAAAAAATCAGAATGTGTACAATCTTCACACTGCTGTGAAATTATTTCAAAAGCTACAGTAGAATACAAGGTGTTGTTGAGTTTGTTTGGGTATTTTGTGTTGTGGTTTTTTTTTTTTTTCTTCTCATCAGTCTTTATATATTGCTTCTTTCTTTGAGCAGAAAGAAGAGGAGAGATTAAGAGCTTCCATTCGTAGAGAATCTCAGCAGCGAAGAATGCGGGAGAAGCAACATCAGCGTGGTCTGAGTGCAAATTATTTAGAACCTGATCGCTATGATGAAGAGGATGAGGGAGATGATGCAATCAGTCTAGCAGCTATCAAAAACAGATACAAAGGTGGCATCAGAGGTAATAATAAACCTTAACAGCACGTAAGTAGGGCCTGTGTGATTCAGGTGGAATATTTTCACAGGAGAGTCCTGACAAGATTGTATTTTGCCACTTGATTTGATATGTGAGGAGACATGAATTCAGTTCATATAAGTTTATTTTGTTTACTCTAGAGATAGATTCTGCCAGCTTTTTGTGGGACTAAATGTAAGAGAATTATTTCTAATATTCTGTCTTCCTTACCAGTTTCAGATAAAGGTAAGTATTTGTCTTTTCATTTTTCTCTGTAGAGGAACGTGCTAGAATCTACTCTTCTGACAGTGATGAAGGCTCAGATGAAGATAAAACACAAAGACTACTCAAGGCAAAGAAACTTACTAGTGATGAGGTAAGAAAAGGATTTTGTTCTCTTAAGCTACTCATTTTCAGTCAGGAACATTTCCTGCACTAAATCTAGTTTTTAAAGCTGAGACTTTTGTAGTTTCATTTATGCTGTGATGAATGTATTATTTAACTTGGCATGCTTTCCATGGTCATTAATCACCAATTTCTTATACACTGCTTTGGTTCATAGACGTGAGTGATTCCCAAAGGAGGTCACTATTGTTATTGCTGGTTTAAAGATGGAAAAATTTATGCAGGGTTGTGTAAAATGACTTTACCACAATTATGCAAGGAGTAAGCCTTAATATTGGAATCCTAGTGCAGTGTTGTCTCCTAAGTTACATGGTCCTCTCCTGTTTATTATGGAAATAGCGGAAGCATTTTCACATAGTATTTCTGCTGTTTTTAAATAGAAGAGTTAAAAAACTGGGTTAAAAAGCATTAATGTTCATTGCTAAATAGATGTTATCCATCACCCAGGCATCATCCTAAACATTAGGCCACGATCAAGTTAACTATTAGCTACAGAAGTAGTGCTGTTTCCTCTTCTAAAATTGTGTTTTACTGGTTTGTAATTTACCACTGCTGGGTATAAGCAAATGAATCTTTGTGTGTATCACATCTTGAGGTTTAGTTCGTTTCAAGTAATGTCACCAGTTCTGTTACAGTGCTGCAGTGTAACGCTTTTCAAAATTGACAGATACCATTTCTGAGATTAAAACTTAACTGTTTTCATCCAATGGTGGAAGTGGAACCAGGAAGTATGTGGACTCCATCCTATATCAGCTATACCTGTGTAGTCTAATTTCTTGACCCTTATTCCTCACTGTAAAATGCTTCTGTGGCAAAGAGCCATAGGACATTTACTGTGTACCTTCGGAAGCTGAAAGAAGAGGGAATTTTCGAATTAATGACAAATGGTAATTGACACTGGCCTGTTCAAGAGGGAATTGGGTTGAGTCAGGTGTTTGGCCTACTTGGTTTTAGTAGCGCATTCATTTGTTTTCTTCTAGACATCACCAGTTCTGTATTACTGTAGTCTTGCTGTTGTTCAATATAGTGCAGCCCTGAGTTGCAGCTGTGCTTATATTTCTCTCAAGCCGGGTGTGGCTTAGGAGTGGTAGTTTGGTCACACCTGAGCTCTGCTGATAGCCACCTTCACTTACGTAGCAGAATAATAAATACAAACTAACTTAGCTCAATAGGTTCTTATTACTACTTTGTAGGTTGTGAGAGATGTTTTTACACTGGCATGCTAGTTTGATTAATCTTCCTGTCCTGTTTTACTGTAAATTATATTTTATTTAGAAGTTTATGCATATAATATCATGCAGAAGTTTAAAAAAGGAAGTTTGAGTAGGTTGGTGTAAGCTTATGGAATATTTTTTTAATGCTTTACATCACCGTTTCCTTGAAGAGATCATCTTAACTGTAAATTATTTTAACGATTGCCGTAAGGTTTCTTTCAGTTCATTTCCTACAGTCGTACCTAGTGTGCTACTCTAATAGCTGCTGAAATGGCTAGAACCCGATTCTTGAATTTTAGAGACTTCCATAGTAAAACATCCTTTTCTTCTTAAAAAGAGTAGTTCTGCAGTGTAGCTTGCTATGTGTCCTTCTCGTGAATGACTGCATGTCAGACTTCTGTAATCACAGCTGCTGAAATTCCAAAGCTGTGTTTGAATGACCAATATAGGGTATAGGACATAGTTTTCAGTATGACACATACCTCTATAATGCAAGAAATCTTATTTTTTGAAGGACCAAGTTTGCTCTCATTTTCATTTCTGTACTGTGCTTCCTATAAACTTTTCAGGAGGCATGTCCTATGTCCCGGACTGTTGGATGTTTATTACATTCTGAATGCATGTTCTTGCTGCTCTGATGCTACTCTTCTTACACTATCAGCTGAGTATTTGCACTAATAGGATTGTAATATGAAGCAGAAGTAAAAATTAGTTTTTCTTTTAAAGACTTAGATTCTGGCTTTTTATTATACATTGAGGAAAATGTAATATTTCAGAAAATATGACAGTAATCCTGGAGAGAGCCATAGTGGGGCATGTAGACAAAACTAATTTTTTGAGCTCTGTTAGTGTTTGTTAGTGGAAATTGAATTGTTTATTTATAAGACACTACTAATTGCTAGTTCATGATACAGCAATGTCAGGACTTTGCAATTCCAGTCTCTCAGAAGAGGTCTAGTCAACAGCATTTCTCTGCTGCTTAAGGAATGATAGCCTCCATTTTAAAATTATATGATTTAAAGGTAATATTCCCATCAGGGCCACGGAGGGGTGCTACAGCATTAGGGAAGAAAAACAGCGCTATATAACTGCTTATTTTCTGGAACCACGTGGGAAGTATGGTATTTGTAATGTGTATCTGCATATGTGAAACGCGGGCCTCCTTGTACACAGCACACAGACTTGCTTTTATGTGCTGTCAGTTAACAGCACAGCACAAATCTTTGTTCTGATAACAATTTGTTACCATTATTGAAAATGTCAATCTGTTATTAAAAATAATAATTATCCCCACACGGCAAATAGTTTTACTGTTACTGTAGTTAATGGGGATATTCTGCTAAACAGGAAAATGAATCATTTAACAATAGCCTAGCTAGATTACAAGAGAACGCTTGTTCTGAGGAAGAAGCCGTCATTGAGATTCCCACCCTTACTAATTTCTGTTTTCCATGCTTAAAATTCCTTCCTAACTGAGATTCTCATTGTACTAACTTAATATGTTAATATAGAATAAAATGCTTTGAATGAAAAAATTACTCATTAGAGTTCTGAAACTCTAATAATTAATTAAGGTTATAAAAATAAATCTTTGCTGCTGCTTAAAATAAATTAATATGTATTGATTAAAAAAAAAAAAAAAAAAAACAAAAAAACCCAACAACAAAACCAAACCAAAAAAATCCCAAAGAGCAAAAACAGAACCAACAAGTGGAAAAAGGGACGAGGTTACTTAGACCTGAGGGTATTTGTAAAGATACTCTTCTTTTTAAACAATAATTAAGTTACCACTTGTTCTTCATGTCAAAATTGGGAAGTTTTGCATTAACAACTAGTGATTTGTAGTTTGATTAAACATTTTCATAGCATTCTGATTTAAAATGTTGCTTGGAAGGATTACTTAAACTGAACTTGTGTAAATGAACATGGAATAAAAATCAACCTGTTGACTCTATATTCAGGTGCTAAAAATTAGGCATCTGGCCTGTAAAAGTCATTATGGTATTGCTTGCAAACAGGTAATTAACTCAATGATTTGAGTTCCTTTGACCAACTCTTTGAAGCCTCTTAAACTGTTCTGTTTCTTGGACTGTAAACTGTGATGTTGATTCTCGGTACTAGTGGTTTCTCATCAGTATTTCTCCTTTATGCCAGAGAGTGGTTTAGGTTGCTGGGGTTTTTTTTAAATGAACAAACAAACAAAATGCCTACTCACTTACCGAATTTCTTCTTTGCTTCAGTAGCTCTAATTTAGGGCATACGAGTGTCAGTAGTCTGAAAACTTAGCAAAGCTACACAGGCTGCCTGAAGGGAAGCTTCTGCATGTTGAAAAATTCACTACAAATTCTAGGAATTACCAATGCTCATAAGACTTGCTGAGAATGGTATTGCACATGCCATAAATCCAGCTCATGACATAAATTACTTCCATGCCATAGTTCAGGTTGGAGCAGGTATTGTTGCGTGTCCATTGAGGTAAATGGATCTGCAGCTGTATCATGGACCCTCTCAGGTTGAGGTTTGAGACTGGTAGCAATGTTGACTGAACTTAAACTACTGATACATAAGCAGTCCTGCATCACAGTAGCATGAAATGGAAAAACTAGAACTAGTAATTTTGCTTTTCTTATGAGAAAGATTTTGAGGTCTTTTTGAGTTTTTTATTTTAGCTTGGAGTATGTTGGTTATTTTTGTCCTTTTTTGCCTTTAGGAAGGTGAGCCTTCTGGAAAGAGAAAAGCAGAGGATGATGACAAAGCAAGTAAGAAGCATAAGAAATACGTGATCAGCGATGAAGAGGAAGATGACGACGATTAATATTAAGGAAGCACAGAAGTTGATTTTTTTTTTTTAATATATATTTATATATATATTGTACAGTTCTCTTACAGCAAAGATGTAAGTAACCGTAACGGGGTTATTTTGATAAAGGAAAATTCCATTGAAGTCTGCATTTCTGGTGTGAATAAAGTTTTTTGACTTCCTTTTAGTTATAAGATTTTTCTCTTATTGTGGCAACTGTTGCATCAGGGATCATCAAGTGCCATTTTTTATCTTGCACAGTACATTTCAGTTTTGAGAATTGTTATCTGGTTATCCAAGTGGATTAATCAGTGATTTTTACCGAGTTCATTAGGAGAAACAGTTCTAGTCTTTATAGAATGCTTAAATGATAAGTTTGCCTGACAAGGGCATGGTAATTTAGCTTACCATCTGTATGGAAGGGTTGGAAGAACATATGAGCGTTACAGTACAGTTCTGGTTTTTTCCTAGATGTTCCTTATTTCCTCTTGACTGTGAACAGTACATTACTACACTGGTATATTTTGATGACTGAAAATATTTTTTACCACGTTTTAGTAAACTGTGATGTTCCTGCAGTTAGAGTAGTTCACTGATCACATAATACATTTATTTTTCATGTATTGAAGCCCAGAATGAAAATCTGCATCTTGCCTGAGCATTGTTAATAATAATAGGCACATGCTAGTGGTGTAAATGTCAGAGTAAGAGCACTTACTTAAACAAAACTAAGACATTTCTGTCAGCAAAAATATATCTTAATAATAGTGTCTCGTAATCTTATATAATCCTTATGGTGCTATTTTCTGTTATTCCTGGTTGGTTTTATAAATAGGTTTGTTCAGCTGGGAAGTCACTGGAGGAGAAGATTCTGGACAGAGTCACTGCTGTTTTTACACTGTATCTTAATACCTTACTTGATTATGCAATACCAGTTGTAAAGTGGGGAAAGGCTAGAAGAAATACCTGAACATTTCCATACTTTCTTTCCAAGATGAAATACCCCATATGTAGTTGTCTCTCATTGGTGAGAGAGCATTCAGATGTTATCTGTGCTGCTTCTTTAACTGACTTTCCACACATGCCCACAGAGTTTGGATGTGACTTGAAAAAGGTAACAGAAGGAAAACAGAACTAGCTTAATGCCTCTTTAAACAAAACCATTGACCGATGCTGTGAAAATATTACGTGGATTTGTGTTACATAAGATGAAATAAAGTAGCTGATAGTTACATAAGAAGGACTGTTACCCATCTCTCTCCTGCCCAGCTGAATTCTGCTTTTTTATGAAACCGTAGAAGGGTGCAAGTGCCTCATAGTGAGCATTTTGCTCTCATGACATTCCCTGGTTCTTTGAGATACAGCTTTCAACCTGGACATCTTGCTTTCATCATCTTTAATTAGGCTAGTAGCTTGTCAAAATACTCTGCCTCCATTTCTCCTGCCTGGAAGGTACAGGAAGTGTTCTAGCTGCAGCAGGACGGAGCTCTGCATGTGTTAATATATTCTGCTGAGCAGCTGACTGCAGCGTACACATTTGCAAGTATGAAAACAAAGTGAAGAATTTCAACTCGGAAGTCTGAGTGCCTGAGAAACTGTTCTTTTTTCTAGAATTAAATCATTATCTAAGAGTTTCTGTGCCTCTTTGATGTGCAGATAAAACCTTTCTCCATCTGCTGGAATTTTGACCCTGTAATCCTCTTAGTTTAGACCTCTGCTGGGAGACTGGTTCCTTGCATGAGGTTACCTGCTTTCCATTTGCAGCCTTCTCGGGAAGAAGCTAGCTGTTTAGAAAGGGACTCATTCTATATGGACCTAACATGCTGTACTTTGATGTAAAATCATCCTAGATATCTCTTAAACAACGAATTTGGCATGTGGAAACACACCAATTCACTGGTGATGTGTTTGCTTTTATGTCAGTTTTCAATTAAGGTGTTGGCTATTTTTATTTTTACTACACTCCTAAAAGTGAAAATGTTTTAATCACTTCCATAGGTTTGATGCTGACTAAGCCTTTACTAAGTGGTCCACTTTAGCTTCCAAAAATGAGGCTTTTTGTGGATTACAAAGATGAAAAGAAGTACATTTTTTACACTGTCTTCTTTTGTAAATTGCTCTTTAAAAGTCTTACTTAAATGTAGACTTTTAGAAAGTGTTTTCTCAGTTTAAATTGGTTTAACATTCATCTTGTAATTAAAGTCACTCGAATTAACTTAGCCTCATCCACAGTATTTTTAGTTGTTATTCTAATGTATAGTTTTATTTAACTCGAAGACAGTTTTTGCTATCCCTTTTTCCAGCCTCCAAGTAAGAGAGAATTATTTGGGATTGTTTCATTTTACCAAAATTTAAAAATATTAACCCAAAGGAAAGAGAATGTGGACTGAACTGGGTACTCTTCTACTGACTGGTCAGAATACTTCTTCCTGAAAGGGCATGATCCGAACAACTTCCAACAAAGAAAAATTTCTTTGAAGAGCTGGTATTAAGCTGTGCAAGTACTAGATATTCTGGCTCGTGGCAGGACGTAGGATAAATTCTCATGAAACAGTCACTGAAAGCTGTTCTTATATGGTTTTGTTGTTTCAAGTATATCCTTCAACTGTATCCTGGTTTCCAGTCCTTGGTCTGGAGTTTTCTTTCTGGTACCTGGTAGCATTTTCCACCAGCCATTTTTCTCCATCCTAGCCATGCAGCTTGGCACGGATTTCATGTTGCAGCACACCTGATGGATGAGGGAGCGCCCACTGAAAGGAGCAGTTGCTCATGCAGTCCTTCGCTCTTCCTAGCAGCAGGTTTGGCAATAACTAGCCCAAGTCAGTGAGGCAACTTGCTAAACTGTCAGGAAATGTCTTTTTTGTTGAGTTCTGGTGTTTTCTGCCAGGCATGCCTGCAGAACTGCCTTATTGGCCGTGTGAGCATCAGAGCCAGCTCAGTAAGTTGGTGGTGTCATGACTTGGGGGACATCAGGGAAGGGCCTCTTTGGCAGAGGTAAACATTAACTTGACTTTCTTCTGAAAACTTACCCTGACCGTACAGAAAAAAGTGAATGGTTTTCTACTGATGTAGCTGCCTGAACTGGCACATTGAAAGTCAGCTGTGCCTTGAGGTGGAGCAAGACAGATTGTGTATATGGCAACAAGTTTTAGCTCAGCTCTGATACGAAGCAGCAGCCTGAGGAATGTGTTAAACATGAGATGGTGACTTTCCCCTGAAGTCATGGGTATTTATTTCTCAGCCAGTAAGCACAGGGTTCCTCAGCCCCTTCTAGCAGAGTACTTTTGTTTAATAGCGTTAGACTGTAATCAAGCTCTCTGGGTGATGTTGAATGTATAGAGATTGTTACATGGGAATGATTGAGAAGATGATTTGTTTCTGATAAATGTTCTTTTAATTTTTGCTATAAGAGGTATAATGTCTTACACTTGTGAGACTTAGGTAGGCTGTTCTAGTGCTCACGAACTTGCCACTGGCTTGACTTGGAAGTGCTTCTTGGAGAGCAATGTGACTAATACCGACTGTTGCCTAGTGATGCCCTTTCACTTGAACTGGGGTTTTTCAATACTTGTCTGGACATGAAAGACTTGCAGAAAAGCTGCAAACTGATATTGATTACTAGCTTGTATCTTTAATTGCTTTAAAACTCCTGGGCATTCTGAGGAATTATATAAGCTAACTAGTTGAGAAAATAACATAAAATTAAGTAAATCTATGCTGAAGTGATTCTCTAACACAAAGCCTTTTTTTAAAAAAAGAAAAAAAAAAAGAAAATCCTTGACAAGACTTGGTTTCTTGAGGGGTTTGGTGGTTGTTTTTAAAGGGTATTTTTATGCTTTAAAAGCCTATGAATCTTAGTTTACTGGACTGATATTTGGAAGAAATCGGTTATAAAAGTAGAAGCTTAACTTCAGAAAGTGGTTTTTGTTTTGGTCTGGTTTTTGTTTCCATTAAGGCTTAGTCTTGAAGAAATGAGAGGTGGTAGAGCCAGTTTACCAACAAACGTAACTTCGTATGTCTGGGTTATGTTGAAACTTTCTGGGAAGCAGTAGCATTCATGCAGTTGTTTTTAGTGATGGAATCATATCTGTGTTGTATTCTTTATTCTTTATTTATTGTAAATTAAAGATAAATAAAATGTTATAAAATAGTGGAAGTACTAACATACCCTCTTTTTTTATATCCTATGACTGAGTCAGATTATGCCTCATCTTATATTGTTTCATGCTTTTCCTATTCTTTGCCAGATACCTCACTTCAGAATGTAACTGTGGAAGCGAGGTGCTAATCTTAGCCTGGTAATTTGGCAGTTTTCTGAGTTTTGGGTTTTTTTTTTTTTTCATCAAGTGTAGAGATGTATCATAAACATTCTGTACAGGACAAATTCTTAGAATAAGACTCATTATTGATATTATGGTAAACCCATTTTTGGAAAATTTACATGGCTACTAAGAAGCACTCTCATTCTGAATATGCAAAGAAAATAAACATTAGGGTTTTGGTAACAGCAGTACCAGGCCTTCCATTCAGGTGTTTAGTATACTTGTATTTAGTGTTTGTGCGCTTGGTTGGGGGAGTATAATTTTGAGCTCTAGAATCCTGCTATAGCTGGTGGTCCAGGGTTGGTTCTGGTCGTGTTTACTGCCTGCAGCTTTGAGGTTTGCTGGTATAGAATAAGGTAACTGTATGTAAACTGCGTGATCTTGCTATCTCCTAGTCTTAGTTTTCAGCTTAAAATAAACTGCTACTTGGACTTGGATTTGTGAAGGGAGGAGCATATCCCAGAGAAGATAAGGGAGAATCAAGCCAAAGTGTTGTGGCTAAAACATGGGGGTTTTGTTTTTGTTTTTTCTCTTCTTGTTTTTCCTTCTCAAAAGTAACTAGAAAAAGCTCAAATGCCAAAATCGCAATTGTGCAATTTAAAATTGACCCTGGGCAGCTTGCGTATTTCCAGATTCACACCTGATAATGTTAGGGGGTTTCTCCTTTCTTGCAAGCAAGTTAATCTGTGTTGGTTTAAGGGAAGCTGTTAATTTAGACTCTGAAAGCTATCTTTTCTTTAAGTAAAGATACATCTTCCACATTTTTCTTGGAGGATACCTCATTTTATATTAACATTAACACAACTTGAGTTATTACCCCTTTTCCATACCCACCTTGCTACATTATGTACGTCAGATCAGTAATTTGTCTTTTGGATTGAATTTTCTGTCTTGTTTCTCTCAGTACAGGTTTTTCTGGTGATGAGGAAAGGAAATGAGAATATTCTTCCTCTCGAAAAAAATGCAAAATACCTACTGTCACTTTGAGAAACACTGGTGATCATTTATAGCTTCATGTCCGATGATGAAACAAGAGGCTTAAATAACAAGGACAGAAATAGTGGAGTGTTAGCTTACTGACTAAAAACGTTTGCCTGTTATTCTTCCCAACAGTTCTGTGAATTGCCTTGGGATGTAGATGATGTTCCTCTTTTCTTTTTGGAACTTATACCAGTGCTTTATTGAACATAGACAGTCTTAGTCAATGTAAAAAAGTCATGGTTTCATAGAACTGCAAATTTGGGCCCCAAAATGTTTGTTTGGATTCTTAAATCAGTCTTCTGAAAATGACCAGGACACATTCTTATGTTGGGACTAACTACATTTAGATCAACCTGGTGGTGGAACATAGGATACAGATCAAACTCTTGCAGTAATTACACTAAAGACATTTAATCCCGTAGCAACCTCCTGTATTTTAAAAAGAGTTAAATTGATGAAGGCTAAACTTTCAAATTATAGTTTCAGAAAGTATGAGTTTTGTAGCAGTCCGGCCATGTATAAATGGTCTAATATACCCACATTGCAGTGGTCTATATGTAACAGTGAATGGAAATCAATTTGGAGGGGAACAGCCTTCAAGTCAGCGAGTTGACTTGACAGGCCTGTGGTTTTTGAGAAAGGTTGACACTTTCAGAAGTGTTTGGGCTTATGGTGAAGAATAGCCAACCCAAGCTAAAGTATTGTAGAGATTAAATGGTCAGCTTCCAGAATAACCACACAGGATCCTTAACCCAGTGAACTATAGGCACTCAGTCTAGATGTGAAAGCTGTCTTAAGGAAAAAATCTGTCTGTTCTTCTAATGAGGGTGTATAAAGCCTGTTATAGTCCCTGGAGAGTATTTATGGTAGGTTTGTAAAAGATTCAAGAAATGTGTTGCACACTGAAAACACTAACTCAGCCTTGACCTGTCACTGTGTGACTAGGCATTGCTATAAACCCAAAAGATTTATTTGTTTCAGGTAAGAGAGGGATCAGATTCCCTGAGAAAGTAAGTTTTCTTAAGTAGGATGTGCAAATAAAGCATGCTTGGGAAGAAAATTATAGACAGGTATCTTCAGTAGAAAATACAGGGATTTGTTACTAGCTGTTCTCTGAAGTTATCAAGACGAATTGGTCTTCGTTTCAGCACCCAACGAAGCGTGCAGTTACAGGATGTGCCTGGTCACTGTCAGTATTAATTTCAGGTCTGTACTGAAACTTTTCCAAGAATTTACAGAACAAGCCAGCAAGCAGCAATACAGCTGCCATATGGGCAGATTTTGAATAGGGTCCATCGGAGCCCAGAGCAAGGAACGCAGCATTGTAACAGGTAGTGAGTTCTGGTGCCCAGTCACTTTCTATGAGCTTGTTTAACCTTCAGTTTAGGAAAGAGAAGTTCAGCCGAGTGCAGCACCCTTAAGGCATTGCTATCCACTGGGTCAAAGTGTTCCAGTATGGGATTATATCTTCAGCTAAACTCAAGAGCACTTTCTTCTCTTGCAGTCGTGTTTAGTCATGGATAGTGGGATATACATACAGAATATATTGGTTTTCATCTTGACAGCCAGCTGACTTGATCTGGCTGCCCCTCCTCTGTAGGCACACTGAACAGGATGTTGCTGTAAATAAGAAAGTTTGATGGGTATTGAAATATCCGTGTCTGAGTTTAAATATACTTAATTGCAATGGGGTGAAAAAATTGTGGAGCAGGGGAATGAATATTTAAGGATAGCAGCTGTTGTCCTATATTAGCTGAATGAGATCCAGAGTTTTCTGCAGCTCTGACTGCCCCTGTTCTTATCACAGAAGTAACATCTGTGCATCTCTTTAGGTTATTTATGATGCTTGTCTGGTTGATAATTAGGTTTGTGTCTGCTGTAACCATTTAGATAGTATTTTCCCAGGATCTCCACTGGCAGGTGGCTGGTTTTCTGCGTTTGGACTAGAGTGTGGTAGAAGGGTCCCTTCCTGCCCTTCAGGAGGTGTCAGTGCTTTGATGCTGCGAACAGTCAGCTCAGTCCACTGAGCTGTATTTTCCTGCGGTGTAAGAGGACTGCGTTTCCTTTTGGAAGCAGTTCGTTCACATTGCCTTGGGTGGAGGCTTTCCCATTGTGAGCTGAATGATACTGCTGTTTTCATAGTAGTGGCAGGGCAGAGACTTGGAAGTTTCATATATAAGCTATTGTTAAGGACCTTGTCAACAATAAGTTCTGGGAAGCTCTTCAGATCTGTTAATTGCTGTAATTGCAGGTATGGTTCGGCATATAGCTGTGTGCTGGGTTCCAAGACGCTTGCATCAGTGCATCATTTTAGATGCACTGTGAAGTAATTGAAGATAATATCAGCATGGACTTTGCTTAAACAACTGGCATTTTGATAATATCTTTAAATACTTTCTTCCTTTTGAAGAAAAACTTGTTTAGAGAAGTCGGTAACTAGAGAATATTGATGGGCTTTTCTTTGCTAAGAAAGAGATGCTGTGCTCTGTTGATGTGTTCCCTTTGTTGATAGTGAGTGTGGCTGTGGGAGAACCTTCCTGTATGAGTTAGTGAGTCGAAATTTCTATGAGGGGTAGATAAGGGGGCATTGGTGTTTTATGAATATCATTCCCAGGTTTTTTCATATATATTCATATATATGAATGTATATTTTCCATGTAAATCCAATGTCTCTGGACATGGTCAAAAACTTTCTTTATATCTACAGATGAAAATCCTTTCTAAACATAATTGCAAAGTGACCACACTTAAACTGAGAACATTTCACTAATCTGTGGATATGTTACCCTTTTACAAATCCTGTTTGATCTCTCGGAACTAAGTAGGATTATTCTGGCTCTCAGACTTTTGCAAACACTAAATCTGGAGTAGCTGCTGGCATGTAGCAGGCAGCACCATGTATGTGGTTGCCTGTGTTAAGATTTAGTCCTTCCGTAGCATGACATTACTAGATGGTGGGGAAAACTAAATCTGTGAATGCTGCACTGCCAGTCTGAAGACTTGAGTCATTTTGTAATTTGGCACTTCACTGGACTTCAGGGCTGGCATTTTCCTTAGTTATTTACTACCTCTGCTCTTGTATTTTTAAACTTTACACAACTTCACTTAGCCAGCAAAGTTTTTGAGTAAGCAGGATTATCTGAGCTTTGTCGAGTCATTTAAATGTCCTTAATACATGTGACAATGACATTTGTTAAAGGCAATTCTGGATTTACATCATGTGAATTATATAAATGTGTAATGCGTTGTGATTGCAATATGTTCATTAGAAATACTTGGACCTCTGCGTAAGTCACTCAGCTGTGTAGAGCAGCATTTTTAAATCTGATTTCTGCCTCTGCACTTATTTGCAAACGATCCACAGCACGTAACTAAGAAAAGCTGGCCAGTTGTGAATAGGCTTATGTCGGATATGCAGAAAAGCTAATACTACTGTTAAGAATTGAGCCTGCAAATTGGAAGAGGTTGGGAGCACTGACCTGGACTTTTGGGACGGTTCATAGTTTTGTATGTAGTACTGGATATGACAGTAGTTTGCATCTGAAATACACTTGGCTGCATAGAAAGAACAATTCCCAGATAAGCTGGAGGGAGACTTTTTTAAGGGAAGAAACTATTTTGAAGCATGTTCATAAACTCCTTTTGAGCCTATCTTTATCCCCCCCCCTTTTTTTTTATGCTTTCCTTTCACAACGTCGTATTAAATCTCTTCAGACCTTCCTAGGCCAAACAGTTTTTTGTTGTTGCACAACATCATCCAAGGTGGGCTGGCGGATCAGCTGCTATTGGTGGGGGCTAGAAATGGGACCTGAGGCTTTTTGACACAGTTAAGAAAACCAGGTGTCACACTTGAGTTGGGGATCTCTGGCAGTAGTTTAAGATACATGCATTGCATGCTGTGGGGCTGAACTTTGAGCAAACACGCCTGTTTTTCAGCAGACTGTGATTGTAAAATTTAAAAAGACTATACAGCTTTCAAAAGTTACTAGAAATTTTAGGTAAATTGGCTTTTTGAAGGCCTTTGATCTTGAAAGGGTCTGGTTTTTAGATGTTTCTTAAATCAGGTTGTGTAGGTGTTTCAAAAACCTGAAAAGCTTTAAAATTAAAGGATGTCTGGCATAGATGGAAAAAAATCTGTTGTTTTGGAAGCAGAGAAATGGCAGAACTCTTAGCAGGTGTTTGATCTAGCAGAGGGGCTTTATTGAAGCTGCAGCTGTGTGGATCTGCAGTGCTTGCAGGCTCTGCTGTCCCCTGGGGCAGAGCAGGGCAGGACCACGCAAAGGGAGACCTACAAAAGGTGGGGGGGAACGAAGGCACAAGTCGCAGTCGTTTGTAGTGTATATTATATCTTGGCCTTGTACGCAGGGCTTTCTTGCGCCTGAGTTTGAGAGAGGCAGAACGTTATTTCTCGCTCTTTGGAAAATGTGGTAATTAATGAAGAGTGGGCTTACAAATAAAAAAACCCAGGCATGCCCTGTCTTTCTATAAGCACACACTAATTACTCCGAAGTACACAAGTTGTCTGCCAGAAGGATGTGTTTTTCAGGACGTGATTCCAGATGGTTCTTTCTAAACCGTATAAATATATGTATTTTAAAACTGGTAACAAAGACGACTGTAAAATAAACTGAAAACTTGCATGAAAAAAACCAAAACACATTTAGAACACATACCAATGCAATTTAGACCGAAAAATTATTCGGACTCCACCACAGAAGTACGTGATGCTTCACGTATGTACACACGCACGGATTCGGAGCCTTTGCACCCCGCCGGTTTGACCAAGCTGTGCGTCTCCGCGTGTGCGGCGTGCGGGGGTGCAGAGCAGACGAACCCAAGCGCAGCCCTGTGCGGCAGGGCTCCTCGGGCCCCGCCGCCCCCGGCCGGCCTGCCACGTCCTGGGCCGGCCCCCCCTTAGTCGTTCGTTTGTTGTTCCATCTCGGCGGCTGAGCTTTCGTGGTGTGTTTCTGCTCCTGCAAGGGAGGGCTGCGCTTTTTTATGTATGGCCTGGTTGGCTGTTGTATAAGTTACGGTCTGTTAAGTGTTTTTCAGAAAAGGTGCAAATTTATTCTGCTCCAGGATAGGCAGTTTATGGGAAGGATCCTGTCGGCGTGTGGCTGTTGATGGCATCGGGTTCAGCCTGCGCGAAGCCTCTCTGGGGTTTGGGTTGCGAGTTTAGGGCCATGGTGGGACATGGCAGGGGAGGACCAGGTGTTAGAGGGGTGGGAGCACAGCTTACAAATCCTGTAAAGAGTTTACTTAAATGTTTAGAAAGCAGGAAAATGTTTGCTGAAATGTGTAGAGTTATCAAATACCTAAAGCCAAAATTCTGCAGTACAGCATACGGAGTGCTTTGGTTCTTGGGTCGCTCGGCATGAAACACCAGTAGTTTTAGGTTCATAAAAAAACAGGTTTGGATGTGGCCCTCCATGTTGTGAGACAGGATAAACTTGATGTAAGCCTTCCTGACGGATTTTAACCTCTAAATTCCCAGTGATGATTGTGCTGCTTAGCTGTCTCCAGTTTTCCAAAGGTTTTTTGAGTTTCAGCTCACCTTTTGCTACAGCTTCAGTCAGTGTATTTTCTACTCTTAGTGGACAAGGACAAGCTACAATTTTCGTAGCTGCTTTTTGAGCTTTTTTCTAAATGTCGTGGTGTCTCGCTCATTCAGTTGTGGACCACCAAGCTCTTGCCAGCTCCCATTTGCTTGGACTTCTGGATTTATTCCTGCTTCTGGAAAAAAAAAAAAGTTGTCTTAAGTCCTTACAACTTAAAGGTCTGTTGTCTGTCTGTATGTGGGAAGTCCGTTTTGTGAAGATGAAGTGAGGCTGCACATTGCATGAAGTCATTTGGAGGTGGCAGGTGAAATATCTTTGTGCTTTGGTGTGACCCTTGATAATGCATTGGCAGAGCTTTGATGTGGAAAGCTTAGATTGCTGCTTTGGGCCGGCTGTAACTGGTCCATGTCGCCGTTCATCAGTTTTAGGGTTTCAGAAGGGAACAGGGCAGATTAGGAGAGAGCAGCACATGAAATTCTTGTCTTTGGGCAGCTTTTTGGTTCTTGTGACCGGTTTCCATAGCAGGAAAATACACAGCTTTGGTTAAACCTGTTATGTGTGACTTTGTTGTTGTGCTCTAAAATGGTTCCTGTATTTAACAGCAGCGTTGAGCAGTGTAAAATCTGCCGTTGCCAGATAGCGAGTGGGTGTCGTGCCAGTGTGTTTGTGCAGATAGGAGCTGCTCCGGCAGCTGAAGGGCAGCTGGCAGCATTCCTGCCTTGTCATGCGCGCTGGCGCGCTCTCCGCTGCCCGGTGAACTGATTCCCTGGACCAAAATAACTCGCTGGTCCGGGGTGTTCTTGTGAGCCCTACTGGCATCTCAGCATGATCAAGGGTAGAAAATGAGATTGCCTTCTGCATGCAGCTGGTAGTTGGGAGTTTGTGTATCATTAATACCAAATATGAGGGGAATTCATATTTTGAGCCGAAGATCCCAGCATAAGCTAGGATTCCTCTTGTCCAAATAAACAAGTTAAGCAGTGATTTTTTTTTTTTTTTTGCTGCCACATCTACCAAGGTGATCCCACAGGTGTGTTTCCATGGAGCTTGGTGCAAGTATGGAGGCTTGCATACCATGTGTGCTCTTCCACTAGCAAAGGGAGTCTTGTAATCCTCAGCGCTGATCAAATTATCATCAACAGCAACTCCTCATGACAGTTTTTCTTTCTTTTTCTGAAAATCTGCCAACTCTGTACACAAGAAGAGTGGTTCACAGCTGCCATTTGGAGAAAGGTGGCAGCAGGGGAGGATTTCAGATTTTGAAGGAGTGAGAGATGTCCCTGGGGAATGTTTGTAGTAAAAACTTGGTAATTCCCCCCCCCCCAGTGAGTCCCAGGTACTACCTTCTGAAGTGGAGGGATGGCTCACCTAAATTCCATTCCCGTGTTGGATGTGGGCAGCCTGTTGCGCCACACCAGCTCTTTGAGCGGCCTCAGGAGGTACCAGGGCGGCTGTGCAGACCCTCCTCTTGCCAGGGCATTTTCTGTGCTCCGCTGCTGCATTCCCCTCCTTTGCTCTGGGTCCTCTAACGTGTCTACAGAAGTCAGTACTGTTGTCTGCTTTCTGCCTGTGGTAAATTCTGAATCGAAGTGTGTATTTAGCAATAGTTTTAATCTCTTTTAAAAAAAATGTTGTCGTGTTTGTTTCTGTTTTCAAGGGCAGTTAAACACCTTGTTTCTCTCCAGCCTCCGTCCACTTGCCCAGTCCTCTGTTGCAGGCCGTGAGGTGCGGAATCGCTCTGTCTGCAACTGCTTTTAACTGATAATAGTTAATCACTGCCTTTTGCAAAACAGCCTGCAATGTATTCTCTTGCTCTTCTGCTGGCCTGCTCTGTTCCCTTTCATTTTGATTTATAGCTCTACACGTGAGTATGTTAATGGAAAAACCTTGAAGGGACAGATTGTGTACGCTCAGACAGCCACTTCAGGAAGAGTATACGTTTAGCTGCTTAGATTTCCATGTATGTACCGCATTATGGCTCAGCGGAGCAAGTGGAGTGTGCATTTAATTTAGTAAATGTCTTTCCTAACTGTCACAGTGCTGCTTGTTTTCACTAGAGCATATGCTTTGATGGGGGCTGTTGATTCAGCAAAAATATTGATAGCCAGTAGAGCCGATGAAATGCTCCAGGAATAGTTTATCACATAAATTATTCAGTGACTGTCGCCGTTTCTTATCGCATAATGTGTTTGACCACTTGGAGGTTGGTGTGCTGCTGTGCAGAAGCTTGCTGAGGGGGCTGTTCTGCTTCGCTCGCTTTTGTGCAGGTACAAAGGTTTCCCGTGCTCCTCCCAGGCGGTACAGGTGGGGAGCTGAGAGCCTGGAAGGTCTGGCAAAGGCTCGAAGTCCTCTTAAAACAATGCCCGGTTGGAGCCTTCCGGTGAGCGAAGCCATAGAGAGCCCCTGAGAGCCACTAACTGTGCATGTTAAAGATGGTACCGTTCATTTTTGCCCACCGGTTGGACGCTGCCACAGTTGTGCCGGTAGAAGGGATCATGGAATGCGCGCTGGGTGGTGACTTCAGGTAAACCAGCTGGCAGGGCCCAAAGCTGGGCTCGCACAACCTCTGGGGCTGAGGGAGCCGTGGGAGCGGTAGGTAACCTCCAGCAGAAGCCAGCAGGTCCACCGGTTGTTCGGGGAGCGGGCGTCCGGCCGTGTTGCAGCTTAGGGTTGCACACAGCTCTGTCGGCAACAAACCAGTTTAATAAGTTCTCATGCGCTCCAGTAATTCATTCTTGCCCCCTGCCAGAGCAGCTGTAGAAATCAAGAAATTTAGGTTCAAAAGTGTGGGGGCAGGTCTTTTTGTTTGGGCAAAGAGATTGTGTGTCTCATGTTTTTCTACAGAAAGTTTGTTTGCTGTCTGATGTGACGCATTTATACTTGTGTCAGGGCTTGTGGGGTTTGGTTTTGGGGTTTTTTGTTGTTGTTTTCTGGGCCAGGTGAGTTATTCACTTAATGCTTAGGTTAATTATACAAGTAAAACCTTCTATGATACTGATAAATGGATTATATATCAAATACCGAGGGCACTGTGTAAAACTGCACTGAAGAAAGATCTTTTGTTATCTTCCACCTGCAGTTGTCCCTGTCACCTGCCAGATTTGACACGGTCTTCCCATGGGAGCAGCATTTTCCCTTCCCCAGTGCTGGAGTCAGTTTGCTGGGGATATGCAACATCAAAACACCTTCTGATGCTGGTGGGCAGCTTGGGTGTTGATCTTGGTAAAGGTAGGCAGTAACAGGGACAGGTACGTTGGGAGTGCCAGGGAGACCCCCAAGACTTTGGATTTTTTTCCAGAGAAATCTTTGAACTGCATTTGAAAATGTTGGCTTATCCCTCCTCTAGTAGTTGGCTGCTGGGCAGTGCTTTTACTGCACGAACGTCTACAGTGAAAATCCCAGTTTCCCTTTCAGAAGTGAAAGATCAGGCCTGCAAATCTGTCTAGGATGATAACTTGCCTGTGCACGGTCAATTTGCATTGCAGATGTGGTTTCCTCACAAGCCAAGGTCTGGAAGGCAGGCTGGTCTCCACGGGCATCCCGCAGTCCCCTCACCCATCCTTGCCTGTTGTGCACCACCTTGTCCCTCAAGCACTACAGCTTCTCCAAGCAGCCTCTGCAGCATTTTAACCCAGCACTTCTTAGGATGGTGAGTGGTCAAAGCAGCCGGTTAACCCCTGCTCTGCCAGCCCAGCACCGTTTCCTTGACGTCGAGAGACCTCCTAGCTGGTCTCTGGTGGAAGTGCTGGTTTCTGCAGTACTTTAGATACATCCACTCTTGCATCCTTTTTGAAGCAGTCGTTAAGGAGATGTGTGTCCCCTTAGATCCATGAAGAAAGGTTGTGGTGAGCAGAGAAGGTGAAGCCATGATCCTGCCCATGCTCCAGGATGCTGTCACTGGTGTGCGGAGCTTAGGAGGCACCGTCAATAGAATCGCATCCCATAATGCTGTTCTTTTCCGTGGCCATCTATTTCACATGGAAGAAGAGGGGAGAGGAGTGTTCCCTCGAAGGGGTCCAGGACGCGCTGTGGTCTGAAGGCTCTGCTTCACTGCCCGGCTCGGGAGGGCTCTCGGGGCACTTCTTCAGCTGGGGACCTGCTCCTCAGCCTGCTCCTCAGCCTGCTCCTCAGCCTGCTCAGCTCTGCTGCTGCCGTCGTGGCAGTTCGGTGGGAAGTTCTGGGGCGAAGGACAGGGCTGTTGTTGCAGTGGGCTGGTGTGGCTGTGGTTTCATGGTGCCGGCAGTCTGGTGGCAATGTTCCCCACTCCACCCTTGGCTTCTTGTCCCGGCTTCTGGAACTGAGCAAACTTCTCCTCATGGTGACGCAACTGAGCGTGGGACTCTGCGCCAAGCAGGTCTGCATTTAAAGCAAACACAGAACTGGTTTTATCTTTCTTGCTTTTAGTATTATTAATTTTAAGACCTAGATCTGTTCCTCAGTTAGTGAAGCCCCCTAAAAAGTTCTGTCACTGGCAGCCCAAGGGGCAGCCTGGTGTGAGGTGAGAAGGGGATGTCAGCCCCTTCTGCTGCCCAAAGGGGGTGAACTCTACCTCGCTGCAGAACCAGACAGGATTTTCATCTGCTTGGTGACTGATGATCCCCAGGTTAGGTGGACCTCACGGTGAGAGTTTCCGTGGCAGTTTGTGCTGCTCATACCATCTTGTGCACTGAGAATTCAGCAAATTGTTTGGAGGAGGAAGGATTTAGAAGTCACAAGCCAAGAGCTAAATGTCTCCCAATGTTACCTCAGTGCCTGTAACGGCCACCCAACACGTGCCTCTTGGCTCTTAGTGAGGTGGGATTCAGCCTCCTCTTCATGCATTGGCCTGTGTGGGGAGAGCAAGGGGGAGCTGCAGCCTGTGAGAGTGTTTCACGTACTGAAATGTGACTCAAGGTGCAGCTCAGCACCATGTTTTCTTTAGCAACAAAACCTTTTGACAAAACAAACCAAAGGCACTTGACAAAACTATTCCTGCTCCAACAGCCTGGACTTTCCCTCACGCCTCTTTGCTGATAGACCTAACCTGTGGGGCCACAGCGTAAGTGGGAGTACTGAAATAATCAGACTTTAAAAAAAAAAACACAACAAAACCCAAAGCTTTTAAAAAGAGGAAAATTTGTTACTGAACTAAAAAACTCCTTCATTTGTGAACTGTATCGTCCCTCAGCATCCGCAACTTTGTAAAGCAGTAGAGCGCCTTACTGGCCTTGCAAGTGCGCGTCTGAGGAATCCGTCTCCACCCTGAAACCTGGGGGAGGAGAGGAGGCACTGTATTTTTGGCAAAGCTCCCTTCGTATATTTACATTTTCTGCTGAGACGAATTGCCTGTAATGGCCAAATCTGAGTGATTCAGTTCATTTGGGTTGTTTTTCCTTCCAGCCTCGTGATAGTTCTGCAGTGCTGCGCAGGGATGCAGATCTGAGGCTGTTTATATATTGCTGACTTCTGCAGTTTACCACAATCCTTCTTGATCGTTCCTCCCGCCAGTGAAGTGATGCTTAAATATCTGTTGCATGGCAAGCATTCAACTGTTAGGGTCAATTTGTTGTTAATAGCTGAGGAGACTATGCTGGACTACCTCAGCATCCTCAGGCAGCGGTACTAACTGTGTTGGTCATAGTACAGCTGGGAAAACCCCTCTAAAAGCCAGCTGTGATACCAGTCTAGCCTTAAGAGTGGCAAATGAGGCAGGTGAGCTTAGATGAACACCACAGCGGTTCGTCGGGGCTGGAGCTGATGCCCTGCTTCCTCAGGTAGATGTTTTGGAGCTGTTGTTGAACTTCCCCCTTTGCGACGCAGTCTCGTCCCACCCTGCAGTGCCAGGACTCCCTCTCCGAAGGCAGCAGCGCGTGTGGAGTGAGGGCGGTAGTCACAGCAGTGATTCTCCGCTGGTTCCGCTGGCTTCTCCCACAGCCTTTACGTTAGGGTGGCTCTGCCGGTCCCAAAGGCTGCCTGAAATCACATGCTTGGGACAAAGCGCGATGCGGGGAGCAGAGCAGCACGCCGTGCCAATAATCGATGTGCCGTGGTGGGTTAAAATAGCTGCTGCCCCTGGGGCTATTTGAGGAAGGACGGTGCTAGGAACCTGGGCCGCCTTCCCACTAACCTTCCTGCCGCACGCATGTGCCAGGTGAGCCGGTGTGGAGGCTCCGAAGTGGGATCCGGCGTCTGTTGAGAAACCGCGCCTGAGAAGGGAGCTGCTTGCAAGACTGAAGTTTACAGGACAAGGTGTGAAGCACGTAGGCAGACATCATTGTAGACATCCAAAGTCACACTCCAGAAGGTACGTTGGTATTTGGACTTGCAACTTACTTCCAAGATGTTACTTCAGCCAGGTTTTTATTTTTCTTTTATCTTAGTAGAGGAATGAACATCTTTCTCTCACAAGAATGTATGGTACTAGGCAGACAGGCGTTACCTCTCTGGACTGACACTAATTTGGGCAGTGCCAGGTTTTTAATTGTCACGGCAAAGGGTCTTATGCGGCATGAAAATGAGATGAAATCTGTTACCTTCTCCATCATCAACTTCAGCAATAAATGCAGCATCCACCAAGGACTGCGAGTCCTGGCATTCGTTCCGTGAAAAGCAGTGACGCTGCAAGGCCATACCAGATAGGTTACGCACAGGTTACTTAACCCAGCGATAGTGAGGGGAAACTGGCTTGAACATGAGAAGGTCATGTTGTGTTGCTTCTCCGGTTTCCCAAGCGAAGGCCCACTGTGTGTCCCCGAAAGACCTAGGTAAAGCTAAAATTAAGCCAGTTGGATAAATGTTTATAGTAGATATGTTAGGATCTAATCCTCAAGGGGTCTGATTGCTCTCTCTGTGCTCTGAAATGTACCAAAGGGGAAATAATAGCATTATAAATACAGTCGTGTTTAGCTAGGTCATTACCTTAGGGGTGTTTATGGTCATTCTCAAGGGACTAGAGTTGCAGCGGTGAAAAAATTAACAGGGAACTGAAAAACTGGTAGAGGGTGATCCCTTTGCAAATGATACTTTGGTTGTGAGGCTTCAGTTATGCAATGATTCACCATTACAGTAGCGATCAGGTTTAAAGTCCTTGTATGTGCAAGTCATGGCAGCAACCAGTGCAGCATTCGTACAGGCTGGTCAGACCATTTTGTTGCAGATCTCTTTGGACAAGCCTTGGCCATCAGCTCTTTTGGTTTGTTTGTGGTGTATGGTTTGGGGGTTTTTTTATTTCTTTTTCCTTACACTAGAAAAATAGAAAATAGTGTGCAAGATTTTGAGGATTCAGACAAAAATAATAAAATTTTTATGTAATTTTCCAACTGTCAGTTTTCCACAGCAATTTACTTAGACATCTTCCAAAGTACTTAATATCTATACACAGATGAAGTGCGACTTTCTGTAGTAAAGGAGTTTCTTTTGATTTGGTTTTGGTCTTTCCCTTTATAGAAGCAAAGCTCGGTGTACTGCTGAGTGTGTGCTTCCCCTTGGAACAGGCTGCTCCAATTTCAGTAATAAAGTGGGTAGAGTTTACAAGAATTAAAACCAGCTTGCGCAGAAAGTAAAAGGACCGAACTTTCATAAACCCATGATCCCCAGCTTCTGTGGGAAAAACTTCAAGGTTAACGTGCTGCTCCTTTGACCAAGAAGTTCCTGGTATGTGAAAGTCTTGCTGGGAAATGTTCAGGTTTTAATTTGGTGGGATCATCCCCCCCCGGAGGAAGGGAGGCTGGCTCCCCACGTTAGGAATGTGGGGGTGTGCCTCCTGCCCACGGCTGCACAAGCCTTTCTGCTTGCGTATCGGGAAGCACTCTCCAAAAGAGTCAGGAGGGAGTTGTGCAAAAAGATGCTTGCTTTATTTTCCGAGGGGGAAGCCAGCGACGTGCAGGCACTCTTTATCCATCCTTTTTCCTCTCTGGTAACTTGAGCCCATGCTGTCTCCTTAAGGGCATTTAGTCTGCACTTGTTAGACCTTAGCAACCTTGCTGCTTTAATTCCTATTTTGGTATAGTTAACTCCAAACTTAAGTTTCTGCGGTATAGCAGCCTTTATAGCAGTGTAGCAGTTTTGCATAAGCATATATTGTTTAGCCTACACATGACACCAACACTGAAGTAAGTCTGTCTAGCTGATCCACTCATAGTGTTTTACGCTATGAGTACATGGGGTATATTTAGGGTCATGACTATATTTAGTACATCATTCTGAAACATCCGACAGCCAAAAGGTCTGGCGTGTGGGGACTTTGGCTTTTGAGTATCAACAGCAAGCCGAAACTTTCTCCTGTGTCATCAGTGTTTGGGCTACATAAACAGCAAAGAATTGGTTCTGCTTGAATTTGTCATCACTCCGTTGTTGATTTTCAGCTTCTCTGTGACAATAGGGGCTCTGGAAGAGAAGGAATAAAATCTCTTCCTGTTGCTGAATGCAGTAGTAATGATGTGGAACAAGTAAGTGGACAAAATGTGCTGCTGTGAGCAGCGTTCTGGCCTGGAGTCCCTGGGGTCTTCAACCTGTGGTCCCAGTGTACCTGAATATGCATAGAGCTGTGATTATCGGTGTGATGGAGAAGTACCCTGCAACAGAGACCAATCGACTTGCCCTCACCTGGAAAGAGAATTTCATTTCTCTACTATAAATCATGTTTGGTGCAAGTTTTATCTAGTTTCATCATTCAACTTCACACCTAACTTCCTACACTCTTTTTCCTTTGACCTCTATTTCGGATCTTTCTCTTGTGGTTGTGTATTGTTGTGTTGAATGGGCGGCTGCAGTCACTCCCCAAACACCTGCTGAGCTCTGGAAATTTTATCACAGATCAGTCAGTATCACGTGGTGGGACTAGGTTATACTGAAACAAAATCCTCTTTATTTCTCTCTTCTTTTTTTTTTTTTTTTTCCAGGTGGATAGCTGAAAATAGCCTTGTTCGAACAGACCTCCCACAGGAGCCTGTATGAGTCTAGCAGACACTAGAGACTGAATAAGTGCTTCATGATTTGGTTTTGACTTAATAGTTCATATCAGCATTTGGAAAAAAAAAAAAAACAATCCAACGAAAAACACTACCCCTTCTTCACTGAAGAGCTTTCAGCTTTGTGCTTGACACCTGCATTTGTCTGATCATGTACAAGGTGACTGATTTTAATGCGATTTCCTTCTAACGTCAAGCCATAAAGCAGCCTGCAGTCTGATCCCAGAAGACCTTACCCAGCACTGTCTGCTGGCTGCAGCAAACAGTGATTTCTTGCAAATAATTAAATCCCTGGGGAGCATCAATAACTGGGTTGCTAATACCGCATTTGGATAAGGAGGAGGAACCGTAGGTGATGCAGAAGAATTACTTTGAAGAATCTGCTGTCTTTCTAAAGCCCTTTCTAACTGAGGGCAGATGCCTATCAAATCTTTCTCTTGCCAGTTGAATTTAGGGCTGAAATTTCTTCTACTGTAGAGCTTCAGGAGGTCCAGCCCTTCATGAGCACATCAGCTTGTTGCTCCGGTCATCTTCTGGATTGGTGCAGGCTAAGGCTGTGACCAGACATGTCCCAAAGTATCCAAAGTACACCTGGTATGTTCTCCCCACTCCTGGCTGCCTTTACCTGCAGGGACCAGGGCAAGAGCTGGAGTCAAACCTTTCTTGGCAGGGGCAGCCTATTCCCATCCCTGCTCCGGGCAGCCCCAAGCTCAAAGCCCATGGACACGGTGCGTAACGGTCTTCCCCGAGCGTGTGCTCACACTTGCCCCTCGCAGCAGGAGTGGAAACTTACTGGATGGATGCATTCTGAGCCTTCAGTTGGAGCAGGCGTGCCTAGCCCCCCTCCTGAAAATGTTGTGTTTCAGAAGAGCTAAACGCTCGCAGCTTCTGCCACAGCTAATGGGAGCTGCAGTAAGAGCTCAGCACTCACGGAAATCAAGCCTTCAGTTGCACTCTTGGGAATGCAAGGAGATGGCTTATCCTGCCATGAACCTTTAAAAGCCCTGGTAGTGCAGTGGAAGTGGTTTGTAATAGCAGGAATTCATTTGTTAATACATTTCCCCTTGCTTGTCCCGTCATTAATTCAGCAGGCTTCCAGTGCAAGCCTCTGCTGCAAGGTGGCTGGTGCTCGGGGACCTTGGTAGTATTACGGTTCTGAAAAACAAGCTTCCTAGCTCATTTCAGTATAGATGGGGTAACAGATATACCTATTTACTGGCTTGATTAGCAGCTTGTTTCCTTCTGGAGTGTATGCTGTACATAAAGAATAGCAACTGTAGTATTTTTAGGAGAGTTAAGTTTAAAGAAAATACATAGAAAAGAGGGATTGACTACAAAACACCAACAGGCAACCGTCTTGCACGGGCAGGGAGAAGAAAAACGTTTGAATGGGATTCCCTGATTACCGAGGAAATCCCAAACTCTGTGTTTTGCTATTTTATATATCAGAAATACAAAGGCATGGATCTGGAAGGCAGAGGGCTCTTGGCATTCCTCAGCCTCACCTAAGCCTCGTGCTGCCAGGAGGAGTGCTCGTGTCCAGCAGCAGTGTCCAGCATGTGTGCCCTCCCGCTCGGCACCGGCACCGCTTCCCGGGGCCTCGGGCAGAGCAAGTGGCTGCAGCCGCGCGGCGTCACCTCGAGCCATCCCTCGGGATTCTCGGGGCGGCAGGGGACACGCGTCCATGTCCTGGGGACTTCAGTTCCCAGTCCAGCTTCTTAGCGCAGACCTGTCTTGGGTGGCAGTTGACGGCTGAGCTGGGAATGGAGCTGACCCCGAGGCAGACCCCGGAGCGGCATTCTCCAGGAGGGAGCAGGGAGGTGGCTGGCGAGGGTAACGCGTCTTTGCGGGGCTGCAGCTGGCTCTGCTGGAGCTCGTCGGCTGGAGCCCGGGCTGCTCTCCCTCACTTCTGGCTCCAGCCACTGCGCTTTCTGTTCTTGAATTTTCCTGTAACTTGTCTCCCCTGCCTATTTTTGGTCTCTTTGTCATCTGCCACAATCCCACTGCAGCCCGGCTGTTTGCCGCAGGGGGTCCCCCCGCTTAACCATCACCGCGTTTGGGGATGTTATGGAAATCGTTCGCTCTGGCAGGAGGCAGAGTTTGCTGTTTGGTCTGTCACGGTGGTGGGTTTTGTGCAACGTGAATGACGGCTGGCCTTTTTGCTCTGCTGCACAGCGCGGGATTGACTAGAACTTGTTTTATAATTAAGCTATAGGGCAAGAAATGCCATGTGCTTCTGGGTAACTGAAACATGCTGTGGGTGATGGTAGTTCTGAGGCAAAAGGATAAAGCGACTTCAATGTAATACTTGCCTGCCTGAAATGTATTGCCAGAGCCTGTAGTATTTTTATAATAATCATACTTAATGCTGAGTACTTAGCACTCTTCATCTTCAAAGCGCCTTGCAAACATTAACTAATTAATTGGCACAACAGCCCAGTGAGGGAGGTGAGACCGGGGAGAGGGTGTTAAAAGCAGAGCAGGTCCTTGGGGGAGAATTAAGTGGGTAAGGTAGACAACGTCTTATTGCGCGACCATTTTAGCGCAATGGAAGAACCCAAAGTGAAATGTGTGAGTCATCCAAATGCCGTTCTTGCGTGTTACCCAGGTAGGGAGAAGAGGACCCCCATTCCGGGAGGCCCAGCTGTGCACCGAGTGCCGAACCATCGAGGACCATGCAGCGCTGCCTTCACAGGCTGTTACTCCAAGGCTGGCAGTGCACATCAGGGCTATGTTTTACAGAGCGTGTCTAGAAAAGCCACAACATAAACAGGTCTGTTTGCAAAAATGAGGCTGCGACTTCCATTGAATTCTGTAGCTTTTCTGACTTGGTAGAACCCTCTACTTTCCTTGATAAGAAATAGCTGAAGTCTCCTGACTTTAGGAGTGACCTATGGGTGACATCTCTGCTTGAGGGGTAGGAAGGTAGAGCAGGACTGGTGTTCCTGGAAGAGGCGGGAGTATTCAGTTATTTATGGTTAAGTCTTTTGAAAGAAATGAAGTGGTATTACATCAGAATAACTCATTGCATCTCACCTGGTTTTTATCCTCTCCTGAAAATAAAGAGGTAAACGTGTACTCCGAAATTTCAGAAGTGGTGTTTCTTTTGTTAGTTTGTTTTGAGTAAGTCTTGTTCTTAAAAACTAGAGAGTGTTAGGAAGTTGGTGGCGGTTTCAGAATGGCTTGTCCATTTGAAATATGGAGAGGTGCTGCAGACCCTCACCAACAGGCAACAGGTCCCTCTGGGAAAGGGTGGCAAAGCAGAGGCACTGGCATTGAAGCCTTGCGCTGTGTCGCGGTCACAGGTGGAAATCAAGCAAGTTTCCTAAGTGGAAACCAACTCCAAAGCAAAGTAGGGCATAACTTTGTTTTCCTTTACGGTTTCTGTTTTTAACGAATTAGTGCCCAGGCTGTCAGACCAGGGCTCTGTCACATGTAGTGCTGCAGGCATGACTGCAGGGCTTTGGCCAGGGAGAGCTGTCAGCTGCGCCTGGTTCAGGTGCAACTTTTTTTCATGATCCACAGTCAAGAGAAAAACATTAACATCTTTTTTGGTGCTGTGATTTGGCTGCTGCCATGTCCTTTATTGGGACTGACCTTAAATTCAGCTTCAAACAGCGCCTTGTACGCAGCACTGCCGGTGCCTGCTGGGCCAGGTCTAACGTGGGGGGCACAGGCGAGAGCTCTCTCCCCTCTGCCGCCGGCTGAATTCCAGGTACGGTGCAGCGTGGCCCTGCCGGTGCCGACATGGTGGCTATTCTGCTACTTTTAGGCAGGGAAAACCGATGGAGCGTGTCGGTTTGGAAATGCAACACTGGGGAGGAAATACAGGTGATCCTCCGGACATTGGGGAAATTTTGCAAAAGTCACCTCTGGTGTGGAAAAGGAGAGAGGCAGCGAGGAGGGGGGCGTACACGGGAGACAACTCAGTGTTTCACAGTTGATCTTGGTCAGTTGGTTTTGGTGCTGATAAGTTCCTGTGTGTGCACAGCTATTAGTGAGTATTTACAGTTAAACATTGAAGAGATCACTCTTACAGTCAAATAAAACTGAATTCTCTGCAGGCCCTTATCATGCTCAACACTTAACAGCCCTTTGGCCCTGGGTCCTTTACAAAGGTGAAGGAAGGTAGCCCCCCGCGTCCCTGCAGTCAGACGTGCAGTTGGAGGGAAACACCAGCATGGTTTGTCTGTGCGTCACAGAAAGTCCGGAGCGTCTCGTCTTGGAGTAGATCCAAGAGCTCTTGCGCTTTATGCACAAGCCCATCTTTGGAAGGACATGCTGTTTCCTGATACTCCTGGAAAACAGTTTCCTACCCTGAGATAACATGAAGTCGTTAACCTTAGCTAGGATTTATCCAGACATCCAATTTATTGCCAATACCCATGCAGGAGCTGTGGGAACAGATGAGGCTGTCGATGTGCCAAATTCTTCCATGGGGCTCTCCAAGCCAGGGTAGGAGAGGCAGTCTCTGCTTTGCTCATGTTATTTGAGGGAAGAGAGGAGGAAGAGAAGGAAGACGGAATGCAAAGTCTGTCTTTTCTTTCTTTCATTTGCATGTATTTTCTGGACAGATTTTCCCGCTCGGACTCAGCATTAGTAAGCCCTTGTTTCCCGGTGTGTAATTGTTCTCTGCTGATAGAGGAGGAAGGCGGCTGTCGTCATGTGCAGTCGGTGAAATGGCCTCTGACATTTCTGTTAACTTGTTTAAACAAATACATCTCAAAACCAGTTCTGTTTAAGAGGGCAGTGCACAGTTAACTCTGTGTGTGCCAGTAAGTACTTGTATATGATGTTCTACTTTTCAAGGAGGCATAGATGTATATTTATAGAGCTCAGGCTCCAGGCAGCAGCTAATTTGGGGTTGTTTAGCAAGATGTAGCTCCATTGCAAGTAAGTTAACATGACTGTATTTTCTGCTGGTTGTGGAGTTTATCTTGCTCTTTAGATGAATATAGTGAAAGTATTCTCTTTGCCTGTCCAGGCTTTCAGGTATTTTCATAAGTGTGGTCTTGTTTGTGGTAAGATTACATCAGGGTAGTCTTTTCTGGTTTTTAAGAGGGCTACAACAGAGAGCTATTACGAATACACAAAAATTACCAAAGAAGCCTGTGACAGTGTTTAATAGCAATCTCTTTATGTCCTTCATTACTGCAGGCACGTAGTCTGCTTTCTCCCAACAAATTTATGGTATCCTTTGATTAATCCCTTGGACTGCACACATTTTAGTCTCATGTTCATGCATGTCTCAGAGGGTGAAAGAAGCATAGTCTGTGTAGAAGCAGCTGGAAATCAGGATGGATTTTATGAGGTTTTTTCTGTCATTTTTGTTTCAATGACCAGTTCCAGTCTACCCAAGGGAGCTGCTGCCACACCTCTCCAGGACCACATAAGGCCTGGATGTGAGGAGCAGTGTGCTCCAACTGAAGCCCCTTGTTTTCCATGCTCCTGAAACAACATGATGAGTTTCCAGATGACTGGCAAAAGGTTTCAAAGTGAAGTAATGCCCAGGCTTGCCCTATTCCTGACATCCAACCCCCCAGTTCTCACTCTGGCGTCTCAGATGTTTTGTGAAATTCAGAAGCCTGTGCTGTACCCTGTTTGCGGCAGGTTTGCCGAGGGCTTTTGGAAAGTCCCTGACAAAGACCTTCCTTGGTGTGCTGAGATAGAGAAGTCTTTTAAGGATTGGGGTTAGCTAAATTGTGATAAGCTGCCGGAAGAGATTTTTAGGTTGCGTTGAGCTCAAGGGAAAAAACTTTAATCCACAAATCATACCTTGCTGAAGGAGTTTTTGTTTTGTGTAACTGGTCAAATGGCAGTTTGTCTGTGTTTTCATTTCTGTTTAGCACTTAGGAAAAACACTGGCCTATTTGAACCCTGGAAATGGTTGTACAGAGGCTGACAAAAGGAAAGACCTTCTCCCTTAGAGCGAGGAGCCACCAGACTCAGAGATGCATTTTGTGAAGGACAAAAATTTACCCAGTTAGGGTGTGAATTCAGTCCATGAACTGTGAGCTGGAAAAGAGAACAGCACAGAGAGCTGCTGGTGATAGCTGGTGGTCTAAAGGAGATTTCTGTCCAGGTTTATGCTTGCTTTTGGACTAAGAGTGTTACTAATCACAGAAAGTCTCACTTGTGTTTCCACTGAAGTTCCTGTCCTTGCTCCTCCACCCTCAGGGGAAGCCCACAGAGATGTGGGTAGCAGCTGTAAATATCCCCGTGTTTGAGGAGGCGCTGCGTGGAAACATTCTCCTGAAGCACATCAGACAGTGCAGGTGTCCTTAGCCTGTCACTTCTCCACTGAGACCACCAGCACGAGTCCAGTTTGTGAACCCAGTGTGCTAGTAGCTATGTGGCACACTCTGTAGGTCTTGGACAGGTTGTAGTCAGCCTGTGGGCCTTAGAGAGCTCTAGCTTGTATTTTTGCAAACGTTTAGCATTTAGTAGCTGTGCTTGTGCCCATAGGATCAATTTACATAAAAGTGTTCAACAGTCGGCATGCTTTGCTCCTGTAGGAATCTGTCTCTTTGATTCCTCTCCAGTGCCCGTCGGCATAACTGGAGAATATCTCCAAGAATCTCTTTGTGTTACCATTATTTTTAGCACTAAATTGCACTTTCTTCTCTGCCAGTTCAGTAATCCTTCCCAGAATGCATCCTCATTCTTGCTTCTTTTTTTCTTCTTTTCATTTCTTGCTTTTCTTTGTTTTCATGCAAACATGACCAGCAAGCTTTCTAGCTAACCGACGTAACTTGTGCGGCTTCAGATGACCTTGACATCAGAAACAAGTGCTTGTGTTGCTGATCGTCTTGCATGTAAGTGTTTGACACAGTTAGTTATTCAGATGTTTGAGATGAGAAGAAATCCTGGGAGCGGAGCCTTTGCAGATACAGTTTGGATAATTTGCTTCTCTCCAGGGAAACTGCCTGGGGGAGCAAAGCCCGCCTGCAGAGATCTCCTCACCCCTCGCTGGTGCACCTGATGCTCCTGTGCCAGTTCTGACTGCATGGTGTCACGCAGACGCTTGAAGCTGATTATGTTTTGCCACCTGAGCGCATTGCCACGGTCCAAACCTCAGCTGATGTGAACAGGCTTCAGTTCTATGCATGTGTCTTTCCATTCCCAATGTGACCTCTGCACCAGGGTTGGGAGAACCGCCCTCGGAAAACTAGCTGTCGGCTGACAATCCTCCCTGCAAACTGCTGATGAAGATCAGCCCCTCTCAGAAGCAATATGAGCCCTGTTGAGATTTAGATGAGGAACAGCTGGCCATGGGGAGCTGGGCAGTCCGCTCCTCGTGGACCATGCCAGGAGGTGTGCTCCTGTCAAGGCTGTGCCTGCTGGGAACAGAAGTTGCAGGGGTCTAAAGGAGCTCGAAAAGCCCTGGGTGCAGTTGGGAGAGCTGGTGTGGAGGTGTAGTTGCAGGCTGTACCCCGAGGGCTCCTTGGCAGCTCTGATAATAGGAGTAAGGCAGCAGAGCTTCAGGGATTAGGAGTACTGCCTTCCAAGTGAGAGGAGCATGGTGCTGTAAATCCCCGTTTCCTGGCTCTTCAGGTGAAACTGCACTTCAGAAATAGCTTTTCTGAGGGTTGACCTGCAAACAACTTTGCACCAGTGTAGCTGAAGGAGTGGCTTTAAACCAATACAGCACCAGTCCCCTCTGGACACTCATCTACTGAGAAGTGGTGTACTTCTGTTTGGCTTGGCCTGGGAGGGGCTTGGATATGGCTCATGGACAAATGCCGCCTTCCAGCTCCTGCCTTCACGGCAGAACCATTTGCTTTTACAGAGGTTTCCTCAGATCTGCCGCTGGAGGTGCCCAACATCCCCCAGTCAAAATGAACTAGGTTTGGACATACTGTTTATATGTTTATATATAAACATCTGTGTACAGCTGGACTTGTAAAGTTTACAGCAACTCTTTTCCTATAGAAGTTGCTTGCGAGCTTCTCTAACAAAGACTAATCCTTGACAAGTGTTTCACAGCCCCCTAATAATATCACAGCTTGAAGGACTACACATTGGAGGCCTCTCCTGTGGCAACAGGTTTTGAAATTTGTGCTTTAACGTCTTGTTTCCAGTCACTGGAGTGAAGTTTCCTGCTCAGTGCTGCAGGAATCACGGCTTGTATTTGATCCGCGCTTCAAAGCGAGCCTTGTGCTGCAAGCCCTGCCGGTGTAACAGAGCCCGCTCAGGAGCCCCGTGCGGCACCAGCCTCCGTCCAAGAGCGGTGGTTCTGCCTGCTGCAAATATCTGCAGTGGGGGCATCTTCAGGTGTAATGTGTGGTAGTGAGGTTTTCTGACAAACATTTTTTAAGGGAGTTATCCAGTTTGCATGGAGGGTTGGCAGCATGTCTTTTCCTTTATTGTCTTTGGGACTCAGCATGTGCTTGGAGCTCCACTCTTGCCAGGAGAATCCTCACTGGTTTCAGTAGATGGCCTTGGGGAAAAGACCTCGTGACTCTCTGCTTTGTTTTCCCTTTCCGTAAAGTAGGGTTAGCGATGCCTCCCTCACTGTGGCACTGAATCCATCTCGTAGATAATGACACACTTCAAGGCAACAGTTACTAAGTACAGACTGTCACTGTGGGATGAAGTCACATGAAGCTCTTTAGAAATGGAAAGAAAAGGGAAATCACTTGATCTTTGATTTCTCTATTGTGAGTGATCTTTTTAGATAATATATCAAATCAGAAGCATTGCACTGAGATTACAGAGTAGTCTTTGGTCCTGGGTATTACTAAGTACCCTCTCTTGCTGTTACAGCCCCATCTGAAATGGTATGAAATGCAGCAAGTCACTTGTAACATGTCTTGGCAGGCAAAAGAAATAAAAAGACTAGTATTCTGGTAAGTCAGCAGATGTAAAGTCTGGCAGTTAAGTATGTCAGGCATACCTTGACCAGCTCTGTGCTGGTTAGTTCAGGTAAGGTAGCACTCCAGCTCATCAGGACAACACGGCGTTCAACACAGTATACACGTAGTCCGTGGTAAGACCTTATGGTGTTGCAGGTAAACCTCTACTGTAACGCCAGCAGCTGTGCTTTAGTGAGAGGTGTCAGCAGTGTAAGTGAGCCCTAGAGCATCATGTCCTATAAAACTTTGCTATTTTGAGATTACTGCTCTTGCATTTGCCTTTGCATCCAGTTATATTGGTGCCTGCAAATATTCTCTAGCAACTCCGATTAGTTCACTGTGTTTTCTTCTGGTAGCTGTTTCAATTGGCGGGTTTTTTCCCCCATTTTAACTGTGTTTAAGCAGAAAACTTAAATGAGTAGACCTATTATTTAGACACCGTGAGAGGCAAAACTGTGAAATAAGGCAATTTATTTTTCCTGTCCTAGTTAGCCTAGTCAGTCAGCCCTGCCAGCCATGGCTGGATCCAGCCCAGCGCTCCCACCCCAGACTGCCATTACGGGACATACCCATTGTTCCCAGCTAATTGCTTTCTCCTGTACAGAAGCTGACTTCCTTTGAACTGCAGTACAATGTGACACCAAGCATCACATTGCCTCTACCTCACTCTCCTGTGGCATGTAGCAACCTGATACAGCTACAACCAAGAGAAATGCATGTGGCTGTTAAAGTCAACGTGACTTTCCCGTGTTTTATGAGAGCGTTGAACAGAGAAATGCTGATGTGATGTGGTCTTGCACGAGCCTTCGCTGTTGTTTGAATTAACTAGACTCGTCTTCTTCCCTGTTTTCAGACAAGCTAAACTGTATTAATCGCTTTATAAAGAAATAACACAGTGCAATGGGTAAGCTTTCTGTAGACTCAGAAACATGGGAGAAAAAGCGGTGTAAATCTTAGTCTAAAGCTAAAACTTAGCTTCCTCTGAGCTTTAGCTGGGCTGACCAAATTCTGTCGGAGGCAGTTTGTTTCAGTTCTCTGCCTTATCCCTGTAGCTTGCTAACTCCCAGGCCTTCTCCGTTTCTCCTCGGGTGCGCTCCCTGTGCAGACAGCCGCTTGGTGGCGAGGCTCCCTCCGGACTTTCAAGTCTTAACATCTCCAAGTCATCCTTGAGCAACTCTTCCCTCGGGTTGCTTTCACTGCCCTCCCAGTCCCTTGCTTGGCTGCAGCGTGTCAGGCTGTAAATTCATATCCTATTGTCCAGCACTTTCCTTGGGCTCTGGTGATGTATTTGCAATGTGAAAGCAGCTGGAGCATTCAGAGTTCCTCCCAGCAGCAAGCCTTACCCCACCATGGCACCATGTTGTAACTCAGCCGTGTCCTGCCTGCTCTGGCATGCACAGGTGAGATTAAGGCATTTTCATTGCAAGTCCTAGTTTGGTGGGGTTTTTTGGTTTTGTTTTGAAGGATTATAACACAGGGTTACTACATGGTTGTACTGTGAGTTGTTCTTCTCCCCAGCGAAAGAACAAATGCTGCTGCAAGTCACTCCCTCCGCAGGGTAAATAACTTGCAGATGGGCCCACAGTCTTTCGAGATCCATTTGTATCTCATGGTTCATATGACATGCATCAAGAGTTGATATTCGTTCAAGTGAAAGAGGGAGTGTTTCTTCCTAGCTTGGGTCCCTTTTTTGTGTCTGTGTGCAAATCCATAATTATCCTCTCTAATCAAGGAAATTCTGGGGATTACCTGGTGTGCTTTAGGTGACTCAAAGCAAATTTTTCATTTTGGTATTGCTTTGTTTTTAGGCTGGGGTTGTGGGGTTTTTTTTCTGTTTGTTTGTTTGTTTGTTTGTTTGTTTTTAAAAGCAAAAATAAATTTGCCCCATTTTCTGTGAAAGACAGTAGCAATGGAAGTTCCTTACATAAGAAATTTGTTCCAGCTTCTTCCTAATAAGGATGAATTGGGATGCACAGAATAATGTTTCACCACTTGGGTAGGGAGTGCTTGGACAATATTCTTGTAGAAAATATGAGTAACAAGCATCCTTAACCTTGTGAATGAAATAATTGAAAAAGCAAGAAGAAATCTGTGTGTCTGTAGCACTACCAGCCTCCCCCAGACAGTGCTGGGTCGTCAGGTCTGGGCAGCATTTTTCTCTCCAGCCTCTGCAAGATGACCTGGCTCCATGGCTTCAGCGCTCAACTCTTCTAAGGCTGGTTGTATGGAAGTTCTCAGTCAACTCTGTGCTGTCTGTCCAGCTGGATGTGTCCAATCTTAAGATGCGCTGAGCTAGGTTTGATGTTGCTGGTGCTTTCAGATACTAGCAGATTAATGTTAGGGCCCTCATTCTGTATTCTGGTACATACATATGCTACTATTCAGGATTTACACCATGTTAAATTAATTTCATCATGAATTATCCCCAAGTGCTTCAATATCTCACATGAAAGTCGATTTGAAAGCAAAAATGAATTCATATCTTCAGAGGGACAGGAATCAAGGCAAGTAACTTGCTGATTTAAAGTATTTACCAAGGAACCAAGATACGAAGGTGCTAATCCTGTTTGACGTCAATTTGTTGTGTCACTTTATCTAAATTGAGTTTCTGATATCTCTGTTTCCTTCTGCTAAAGCTGGGACACTGCTACTGCTGGGGCTCCAGAGAAACCCTGCTGGGCTGGATGGCACTGCCCATTAAGAAGGTTTTCAGAAACAGTTAAGTCCTGTGCAAAGTAGCAGTTGGTCCCCCTACCTAACACACATCACCACGTGAAAATTGGGGCATATTGGCGGAAAGGATTTGTTTATGCATCTATTGTGTATGCTTGAAGGAGACAGAGCAGCTGAGAAAAGAGAGAGAGGGCAGAAAAGTAATCACAGCTGTAGCAGGAGTTCAAAGAGTTATTCTGGAATGGCCGTCCCACTAAAACTATTTCTGACTAACTTGTTTTATAAACATATTCTAGGATGAGTGTTTTTTTGTTGTGGATTAGCTTAATGTATTTCCAAAGGCATTTTTGCTCTAGAACAGCAGTCTCTGTAGCATTCATCCAAAATAGCTATTTCACTTTAAAATTGTAGTATTCCTCGATTTGAATTAACTTTCCCCCAAAAAGTGAGAAGCTCTGGGGTTAATTGGTAACTCCCAGGAAGAAAATTGATGCAAAGAGCCCAACTGCTGCTACTGAGTTCCTTTAGCATGCAGGGAAACAGGACTTTGCGTGTTCCTGTTAAATAAGTCCATTCATTGATTTTAAGTTTTAAGTAAAACGAAATTCTCCCAAAGTTACTTTATTGTTTTGATGGGTGACCTGAAAATATTTTTGGGAAAAAAAAAAAAAAAAGAAGAAGAGAGAGAGAAAAACTTTTTACCAGTTTCACTCCTGCCTCATTTTAATAGGAGGTGTACTTAGATCTATTCCACTTGGGAGTAAACCTGGATAGAAAAGTTACCGAAAAGAGGAAGACAGAGACATTTAGAGGCAATCCAAGGGCGAGAACAGTGGATTTCCATATTTCTTCCCACATAGCATGGTTGGGGCCTGGAGCACTGCTGCTTCATCATCTGCTTATTAATGTAAATTTTAAACTTCCTCTTTGCTCTCAATGAGTGGATTCCATTGGATTTATGAGCCTGGATTCCACAGATTAAAATTGTATATGTATTAATTTTATGAAAGTTAATGGCCATAAAATAAGACAGTTGCATAAATAATTTCATTGGAACAAGTCCTCTGTAGTAAAGTTTGTCTCTCTCTGCTCAAATGCAGAAGACTTAAGAGTTGGTAAGATAATTTTCAACAACAGCCGATGAATGGTGGAGTCTTCAGTCCCTTGCTTGAGCTACCATGTATTTTATAAATAATTACCCGTGGACATGGTCTGTTAGAACAAGCAGTGTTCCTGCTGCGCTCTGCTTATGCTGAAAGTTGTAATAACTCCAGAGTGGTTACGTTATGGCTGTTGACAGCTACAGAGGATCCTTTTTCTCTCGGTGTCCTACAGTGATCATCTTTAGTCAGAGTTGCAAATAATCTACTGGCAACGCTTATCTTTGTAACCTGAAGCAAACAAAGGGAAACAGAAATACAAAGCAGGCAGGATGTCCTGCTTCTTACAGAAACGCACTGGGAGACTTGAAAATGTCCTGAATCTTTTCTCTCCACTAAAATAAAAAACCCTGGATGGTCAAATAGCTTATTAGGAAGTTGGTATTTTCTAATGATAGATGTCTGTGCCCTGGTGAGGAAATCCAATTCCTGTCTGATTTGTTTGCTGGTTAGACATGGTGGTGGCTTTTTTCTAAATTCTGTTTGTATAGGATTTTTTTTAGTAGCCCTGCAGAGAACCAATGTGCTTTGACTAGAGCTATGTGTCATCAACCAAACTGCCAACTCCGGTTTGATTCTTGATTGTGGATGGTCAGGGCTGAAGTCAGAATAAATGGGAGAGATTCTGTCTTCCCCCAGTGCTGCTTGCCATGTGCTGTGGCAAATAACTCTCCCTAAAGGGAACTATCTTGGGGAAGATACTACATTTGATAGCTATAGCTGGCATTATGTTCCCTCAGCAAAGCCTTGGCCATGGGACAAAGGGAGTTGCAGAGCATGAGACCCTTGATCTCTGCATGTAAAGAATACAAAATGCCTTATGAACTTGGCCAGGGACCCTATTAGCTGTCTGCCCAGCAGTGCCCTTTCGTGTAAGATCTTTGACCATGAGGGTGGAACCTCAACCATAAGGTCTCTTTGCCCATTATAAAACTACCCAAATGTCAGGGTCAGACACTCCTTTTTGCTCAGAGAGCAGGTGAGAGAGATCCAGTGATATCTGTGTTGTTTTAAATGTAAAGCTATCCACGGAGAGCCTTTAGATAGCTTACCAAGCCAGCCTGGACCTTCTGATTCCACCCACCCTCAGAGTGGGGACATCTGCTGTAAAACCTAGTTACAATTTAAGTGTTAGAGATAAACAGACATGCAAGTTTGAACCTTCAAACTGAAACTGTGAAGCAAGTCCTGTGGCCTGGGAAAATCAAGGTAAATGATCGCAGAGGGTTCTCCAGTCTTACACTCCTGTACTCTGTGGAAGCAACATTGGCTTTGGCTTCAAGACATGGCTAGCAGTATGAGGCAGTTTTGAAATCATTGAAATGCTTCAGAGTTATCAATCAATCAGATTGGTTAAAACGAGTCTTTGTGAGTGGTGGGTTTTTTTTCTGGTAAAAAACATAAACGTGGTGTTCTTACTGAATACTAAAGTCAGCCTATAAGTAGGTATCAGTAACTACCAAGAAAAACAAATAGAAATGTGATCCAGAGAGAGAGGCAGCTCTGGGCTGAAGTTTAAGAACAAATAGAAAGCTCTGATCTGGAAGTTCATAATTTTTCACAAATAATCTGAGCTATGCCTTCCTATCGCTTCCCTCATCTGAAATTGTGCTACATGAGATATATTTGTAACTACCTTTACTGTGGAGCCTATGTATTTTTGGGAAATGTGTCTTTGGCAGTGTGCTTCGTGAGCCTTACCTGGTGAAGAGCAAGGGGGCTGGAAGACAAGAGAGGTGGTGGTCAATGGCAAGTGGTGCAGGTAGACGAGGCTCTCCAGCTCTTGCTGCCATTCCTTCTGGAGGGATGTAGACTACAACAGGGAGGGCTGTGACTTCTGCGTGGTTGGTAGAGTAGCTTTTGCATCTGATGCATCAGGAGGCTATTTCCAGACGGGCATATAAAAATTGTTGGGACAATGGCTGGCAGTGAAGGGGCTGCTCCTGCTTGGTGGGTGTGTGGGAGGACAGTGAAGTGGCGTCAAATTTAAAGCTGCTTTTGATCCCTTATAATGAATTTTCATAATGTTAGATATTTAGTGGTTTTCTTTTTTTAAACTTTTTTTTTTCAGCTTTGTAATATCATGGTGTTTTAATGTTCTGCTATGTGACTGGGTGTATAAAACAGTGATTAGTTTGGGAATTTCTTCAGATCTTTAGGGATGCCACAGTTTTTTCCTTGACAATATAATAATATATGAGAGCCCATCTTGGATGCAGACTGTGGTAATTAGCTTGTTTTGGTATGAAGTTGTTCTAACAGTGCTTTGAAGCTATGCCAGCTGACAAAGCCGTTCAACTCAGTTAGGGCCATGCGAGATGCTGAGAACTGCAGGTTACTTTTATTGATGTTAGTCTCTAAAACTACGCATGGCAAATGTCACAGACAGCAGAGATCCAGCTGGATTCTGTGGGTTCAAAGACCGTATCAAGAAGTGCTGTGTAAACACTGCATTTTTGTAAAAATATTCCAGATCAGTCTTCTCCTAGAAGGCAATATGAGTGAATGAGCTAGGCAACAATGGTCCAAATAGAAGAAATTATAAAACTCATCTGCGTAGTGAATGTGAGGTTGATTAATTCTTACCTAAATCAGACATCGATAGGCTCTGTTTTTATTTTCTTTTGACTATAACTGCTCCTGTGATGACCAAAAACCTGGATTATCTCCAAAAGCATACATCTTTCAGAGGCTTTGAATGGTTATTTGAAGCTTATTTTTAAAGAAATCTAGAAGGATGCTGCTCAGAAGATACTTTACATAGAAAAAATTATACTTGAAAAAGGCAGTGCAGAGGGATAAGGGACCAAATCTAATGAAACAGTCCAAGAATAGGATTCCTGAATTATCAGATGCATTTGTCTGTATGCATGCTTCTGAGAGTCTTTCAGAAATGACTTCAAGATTTAAGTCCTTGTAGTAATGGAAGTCTTTGCTAACACTTCAGCTTTATTTCCTTTATTTATTATTTGTAACATATGGCTCTCTTTACTACAGATGCTTTCTCCTTGTAAGTAAGTAACACCTCATAAGCATTGAAGATTGTATCTTTAAATGAAAATATAATATCCCATGCTTGTCCTAAAGAACAAACAGCTATAGCACAACATACTGTTTACCTCTCTGGGTTTGAGACAGCAAAGCTGCAAAAGAGCTCTGATGTTAACAGTGGCTACAGTTGAATACAAGTAGTTTTTAAGGCTGCTGCTTTCTTGTCTTTTATTATATGACCGCTTATCTTTATTTACATCATGTTTCTTCAGAAAAGTTTGACTTTAATAGTCAGCATTCATCTCCTCAAAATGTTGTAAAAGTACCTGCCAGCTCCTTCTCACATCAGTGACTCTAGAAGCTGGGTTACTTTTTAGTACACCCATCAGCCACTAGCTGAACTGGTATGGAGATCTTCACCCAAATGCCAGTAAGAGCACGATGAGAGATTGCTGTGGCTGTTCTTCATTATGTTTGACCACACCACAACCCCCAGTGAGGCTACAGCTTGCATGAGATCAGCTCGTGGAAGAAAGCCAGCTGCCATGGCAGACAAAGAGCATTCTCGGGGACAGAAGAAAGCATTCTGAAGTCTGAAGACAAGGTGTGGTGTCCTTGGTTGAATACCATCTGCAGTTTGGGAGTACTGTTGGATTTCACAGTGCTGCTAACCTTTCTCACAATAGCACTCACTTGTCACTCTTCCCAGTACCTCAGACTGGCTTGAAGTCTTGGGTCATTTAATCATTTTGTCAAAAGGTTCCCACAAATGGGAAGAGAGCTACGAAGTCATATTGTTCAACATCTGCTGGGCATTTTTCAGTTAGGTCAAATAACAAGGTTCCTTCCCCACTCTAAGCAGGAGACTTCCCTCTAGATGTGTCCTTTCTTCCACCTACAAGTTTTATCCCAGGGGAAGCTGGACATTTTGCACATTTGTTGGGATTCTTGGATGTCTGGAAATCCAGGGTGTGCAAGTGCTTACTGGGGTTTCAGTGTTTTCTGGCTGCTTTGGACCTCTTGTACCTTTCTGGCAGAGACAGGCTATAGGTATTAAATCTGATACATTTGGTATGTCAGGCATTTTGCACTTTTGCAATCTGTGCAAATGCATTCTCAGTAGGTTGGGTACTTCTCAAACACACTGGTGCTTTGAGGCAAGTTATGCCTCAAAGAGATGAGGAAAGTGAGCTGCAGGTGCCTTGCTCTCTGTGACAAAAAGAGGGTTGGGTACAGGTGAGGTGAAAATGGAGGATTTTACTAGCTCCACAGATAGCATTCTTCTGTCATGTACCTTTGTCTGTGGTCCAGTCCCGGTCTTCTCCATCATCTCCAAGGGAATGATAAAACCTGCCACTGAATTCTTCCCGATTTCATCCTCTTCTCCTGCTCTTTCCTTGATGTCCTGTATTGGCCAGTGTCAGAAACAGGTTTAGGCTAGATTAACTGTTGGTCTGATCCAGTCTGACCCACTACGGTGGTTCTCTTCTTCTTAAAGAGTGCTGTTAACACCATAGCCTTTGCTCTTGTGCTGGAAGTCATCGCTTGTTAGTATTGTAACACTTGAAAGCTGGGAGGATTTGAGGGGGGGCTGTTCTTTAATGTGAACCTAACCCTGCAGGAACTAATGGGTGCAAACGGCCTCACAGAGTAAACAGGACTTGAGAGGACTGCTAGGAGCAGAGGGCAGCAGGAGCGAGCGTTTGCCTGGCGTAACAGCACTGGGCACCAGAGACTGCAGATTTGGGGGATTCAGCTCTCAAAGCCTGCGGAGGTACTCTGCAATTATATAGTCTGGCGCCTTTGGGCGTTAGGAAAGAAATGCGATTCTCTTAATACCTTTTCGTTACACTTTTCCTACTGCCTCCTGTCACGCAAAATCTATCCAGCTGGTGCTGGGCAGGCGCTGCCATTCCAGCTTTCCCATCTCCACTCCTTCGGTGTGGGCTTTCCTTGACTTGCTCCGCTCTGCAGGTTTTGCACAGAGATCCGGGGCTGTTTGCTGGCTCTTGAGCTGCTTGTGCTGGTTTTAGCTGGGATGGAGTTATTTTCTTCTCAGTAGCTTGTATGGGGCTGTGTTTTGGATTTGTGCTGGAAACAGTGTTGATAAAACAGGGATGTTTTAGTTACCGCTGAGCAGTGCTTACACAGAGGCAAGGCCTTTTCTGCTTCACAGTGGAAAATTCTTCTACAAGCATTACTTACAGGAAGCGAATGAACATCTCCTTTAAATGGTCTGGCCACACGGGGAGGAAACGGGTCATTTTGTGAAGTATACTGTTTACCGGATAGCCAATGGACCGTCTCCAAAATATATACTTAGCCCAAGGAAGAAAAATATCTGAGGTGATTCAGTTTTTATGTCAGTGTTTAAATATTATGTAGTTCATAGCTAATGAAAATGTGCATTTTTATGTGGGCTAAAAACATCCTATCCTGTACCAGGAAACTGGTAAAACCAAGTTTTGAATTTCCTTAAGTAAAAAATCCTGGATGTGTATGGCTTGCCAAGTTTTATTTTACTGTAACACTTTATAGCTTCATTATAATGGTTTGTGGTAGGGGTATGAAACAAAGGTAAAGTCTCCCAGTGATACTGATAAATTTTGTACTTGTTTGACTCAGTAATTCTAACACAGCAGCCAGCTCAAGGCTGGAGCATGATCTTGGTTTTATGCAAGGCTGGTTTCATGATGTCTTCATTTATAATTACAGTTTCTGCCAGCGTCTCTGGTGGTTTTGGTCCAACCTCAGGCTGAAGGGAAAGTGCTTCATTCCCTAACCCAAGAGACGTGAGTAAGCGTGTTGACATGGATTCAGTGCAAGATTAGTGCTGCTTTGGCTTCAGATTATCTAGATCAGACACTCTCCTGTAATATGATATTCATTCATCTAAATTCAAAACATTGCAATCTGGCAAAAACAAAACACAGCCGAACACAGTGTTTAATGAGGAGCTAAGGCCAATTTTTTGCTTTGGCATGGGTACTGCACAGTTGCCAGGGAAGGCAATGACAAGTGAACATGTGTATACAAGTGCAGCACCGGGCTGTTGATGGTGCTTTTGGGGAAACCCTGCCTGCAAGGGGTACCGAAAGGCCTGTAACGTTCATTACGTGGGTGCTCATTGCTTCATACTGTTAAGTAAATATCTTCTTTTGATAACTGTCAAAAGTAAAAGAAAATAGAAAAAAAGCAGCAGAATTCTCTAGGTATAGAGGCTGAACCCCGTGAAAATGAGCAGGACGTTTTGTGCTTCTTTAAAGGTTAGGAGTTGGTGAAATGCCCAAGGGTCATCCAAAGCTTCATGGTCAATGTTTGAAGCTGTGTCAGAGCGCAGAAAGGATCCTGCATGCGTCTGTGTCTCTGGATCAGCTCCATGATCTCTATCAGATTTGGCTTTATCAGTTACATGACTCCACATGTTTCCAACAAGTAGGTGTTTGCACAGTGGACAAGAACCTTCATTTTCAATCCAAAACCATTCATCAGTCTGCTCCAGAGGTCAAATCTTCAAACAGTTCGGTAATTCTACCATTATCATCTTCATGTGATTCCAGCACAACCTGGTTATGACTTTTACTTGAAAGTATGTCCAGGACTACAGCAAACTCCTCTGAACTGTTTTGTTAAGCAAACTCCCGTATCTCTAGACTTTGCTTAACAATTGCAAAATGGTTAGCCAGTTAATATTTATCCTATTGTTACTAAAACTCACAATTCAGTGTGTCTTGCTTTAGAAAGCAGTATATATGTCAGTAGTAATTACGAGCTGTTCCTTGGGTTACAGCCTCCCAAGCTAAATTAAAAAGTAACTGTGGCTTGAGCTAAATGATTAAAGGACATGTTTTCAAAGGCAGCCAACCCCAGAAAGATGCAGCTACATTCAGTTCCTATCACCTATCCTTTTTGATGGCAATTTAATTCCCAATTTACTATGGGATCTTTGTGAGTCCCTGGGGGATATCTACCCACCTTAAAAATCTTCTTTTTTTTTTTTTTTTTCCCCGAAGTCCTGCTTGAAATCTCCCAGCTGATGACTGTTTCAGTCTAGCTTCTTGTGTGGATGACATGCGGAATGGCACAAACCACATCCTGTCTAAAGACTGCATCACTTCATGAACAGTGAAAAACCCAGCAGTGATCAAGGAGAGAAACAGTTGTAGAGTTGTAGGTTTTACCAGGTTTTGAGAAGTTTTTAGTACTCTGAGGTAGGATGTCTCAAAGGGACAAGATTTGTGTGAAGTTGTCTGCGAGACAGTGTGAGTAAGTCCAGGACATTATACAAAGGAGGGAAAGGTGGCTTTAATTTGTCTGCCCTGGCTCTGGATTGTTACGATCCGTGTGCAAGAGCCGCAGCTGGTGTCTGCCTCCTTTCAGCTCCTCAGGAGCTGTGCTGTCCCTCGTACCCCCACAAAGCATCACAGCAACCTCCGTTGTTTTCCAGACCATGCGCGGTGACTGCGAGACATTGGGAGGTGCCAGCTGGGGACGTTAAAAAACTCCCTCCTTTTTGCATTGAGCGGGTCTCCATCGGCCAGAATCTCTCTCAAAATGCAGCAGCACGGTCTCGAGAGGGCTGCTAGTGGATGTAACACGCTGAACTGCCAGTGTGGCTTCGGTATAAAATTGGCTGGAAGTCCTTGTCACAAGGCCTTGTTTCTTAGTGTAGAAGGAGCAACTTTGGTCCAGTTTGGAGTAAGTTGGCTGCCAGCAGCCTGGCTGGAAGAGGTGATTCAGCGCGGCCAGCCATACCCGACCACGCGGTTCCTGCACCGAAAAACTGGAAAAAATGACTTGCTTAATGGGATGCAGGCTCACGAGCTGAATCAGCCTCAGCAGGGTTTTTGTTGTTTCAACTGTTTCTTATATTGAAATCTCCACTCCACGACCATCTGTGAAGCCTGGCTGTGTACCAGTGGTGTCAAACCAGTGCTGATGATCAGTGTTAACCGGGGAGGGCAAGCCCTGTGCCTGGGCAGTGAGGGAAGGTGGAGAGGGGCAGGTTAAACCTCGACCCTTTGCTCTGGGGCGGCTCAGCCAAGGCGCTGGGCAGCAAAGCACAAACTGTGCATTTTTGTGGAGAGGAGAGAGACAGCTAGAGAGTGGCAGCTGTGTCAACCCACGCTGCGTGCTTAGTCTATTAAGGTTTTGTCTGTCAAATGCAAGCAGGCTCTGCTGCCTCCAAACATTGTTTACAGCCGCAGCCATTGCTGCCCTTTGTTTGGTGCAGGCAACTGTGCTAGGGCTGTGCTTGGTGGGGGGCTTTCAGGACCCTGTGGCTTGCAAAGGGAAATGCTTTTCAAACCTCCTCTTCCCCTGCCATGTAGAAACGGACACAGAGAGAAATGGGGATACAATCAAGGAGTGCCACTCGCACTTGCCTCCCCAAGTTCCTGACTGCCTTTGCCTTGCCTAGATGCAGTGAAACTGTACTTTTGCATTACATAGTAGGGGACTATGCAAGGGGACTGCCACACTGGCTCAGATAAACAGCAGTGTAGCCGGTAAGACCTAGACAAGTGATTCTCCAGCCACGTTCAGCAGAGGCGCAGCTACAGCTGAAATCCTGGCTCTCGATTTTGCATGCCAGAAAGTGGTGGATCACACTAGAGAAGAGCAGCAACAATAATAGTGGCAAACCCCAGCAAAAGTAACAGCAGCACTACTCCCCCACCCCATATTCTGTATGGAACAACTGAAATAAGGGTTATCCAACCAAAACTATAAGGAATTAAAGAGGGAGAGAACAGGCTTCAAGTGTGAAGTGAGGGCCATACAAAAGGACCTGCTCCCCAGGTCTGTGGTGGATTGCACAAGAAGAAATGGGCTGAATCTGCAGTGAGAAGGGTTGGCGTGAGGCAGGAAGAGCTTGGGGCTGGACGCCTGCCTTTCTGCTGCAGGGAATCCCATCTTCACAGTTTGTGCAAAGCACTGAGTTCTTTTACCTGAGAAACGGGGATAACGATGCTGCCCTCCATGCATGCATGTCTTCATCACAAATGGGGGCCCTGTGGGAAACAACACCATGCAAATGTTAGGTATGAAACCTGAGGGAGCAGGTCTGCAGCAGAAATAATGGCTGGTTGCTTTTATCCCAGCAATCTGCTTGTTTGTGAATTACTTGAGTGCTGTAGAGGTGGAAGGGAGCTCAGCCAAGCATTGCACTTGAGCAGCAGCTTGTGTTTATGGTGTAAGGCTGTAGCTGGTGAGCATGTGCGTACATGAGGAGTGTGTGTGTGTGCATGTGCCCAAGTCGATGGCACTCCCTGCACACACAGCAGATGCTCCCTGCATGTATAGCCACACAAGCCTGGTGGCTGCGTCCTGGAGAGCAAACAGAGAGCAGCCGGTGTTTTGTCTTGTGACTATATCAGTGTGGCTGCTGGCATTTTCAGGTCTGTTTTAAAGCATGGCAGAGGGTTGGTGCTGTATACAAGAAGAATTTGATTTTGCTGTCAGCAGGCTCCTGCACTGAGCTTCTTGGGGCCATGAGAATTTATGCAACCAACGTTGTCTCTCGTGCGACTCTTGTGGATGGTAGCAATAAGGGCCAAAGCAGGCATGCGGCTTGCCCTTCATCTCCCAGAGCCTCCTCAACCGCACACACGGGCAGCTTTATCAGCTCTTGAGACTCCATTGTGAGTCTCAAGATACTTGGTAGCTTGGCAAAGAGACAGCTGCAGTATTTCAGGGAAACCTAAGTATTTTTTTAAAGGGAGATGAGGAAGGAGGGATGGTTGAACTCGATGATCTTGTAGGTCCTTTCCAACCTAATGATTCTATGATTCTATGTTTCTAGGTCCTGTGCTTGCAGAAAGAGATTTGAAAATGTGAAGAGGTGATAATCTCTTTTTCATGCTGAGCATTGGTTCTAAGCTCAGATCTGTACAAAGTTTCGTACTGGTACTACTGCCTCTTCAAAAGCACCTAATTCAGAGTATTCCACTCCCAGGCATCATGCAAGACTAATGAACAGCAAGGAAGTTACTGCTAAAAGAAGGGCCCTTCACTAGGCTTGTCTGGCAAGCTGAAGAAGGTCCTTTACCTGCCTCGTAGGCTGGCTGTGAGCTAGAGCAGTATGACGGGAGAAGGAGGATGGTGCTGGCAAGAGGTCGGGAGGGACAGAACTGCCACTCTGGGTTCCCTTGTAATTGCCACTGGTTTAGACAGCCAGCAGCACGCTTGCAGCAAGGTTTGTCTGTGTGGGGCTCAGTGCAGTCCCCACAAGGGGAGACACTGCTCACCTATGCGTTTGCTCTCTTTGTCTCTACCTGGGCACTTGGGGTTGGCTCCAGCTCCCAGCAAAGCCCCTAAAGTCCTTCCGAGGTGGCTGGATTGAGTGCTTCTACCATTCTCTTCATGAGAGGATCTGAGCACCTCAGGTCTGAGGGAGCGCTGAGGTTTAAGCATTGTGGCAGTGCCTCCAGTTTGTGCTTTTGCGGCATTTTATAAATAGCAGGAAATATGGCCATTTTCAGCATGCTTTTCTAAAACCTTGACGACTCACCCTGCAGCGCAGCATCTTCTACAGTTAAGGCGGTCTCTAATTTCTAGTCTTGACAGCCTTGGCCATGACCTGGCTGGAGTCAGACCTCTCTGAGCACGGCAGGGCATCTTGGAAGCATGCTTCAGCACAGATCTGCTTCTGCCTGGATCTGATGTGTGGAGGAGCTGAAAGCTTTCCGTGCAGATCGCTCATTGAAATGCAAGCCTCATCACAGTAAAGCTTCTGCCTGCCAGCATCCCCTTTGACAAACTGATAATCCATGATAATAGAGAATTTTATCTCCATTCTTAAACATTGTCAGGCATGATTATTAATGTCTTCCTATTGCACAATAAACAACACGGAGCCCTCAGCTTTTCTGAAAGCGGGAGGCATGCAAGTTACATCTGCACTGTGGGTGAGCTGTGCATTTGCTGCTTCTGCAATCAGCCAACAAACCCCTCCAGATTTCCGAGGCCAGACTGTTGCTGCTGGCAGCTTATCTCCTTACTCAACAGCAGAGCAGACTCTCGGGGTGAAAAGCTGGGCCTGTTGAAATCAGTGGCAAAGTCCTGCTTGTTTTACTTGAGACAGGATTTGTCGCTTGATTTCTTCATTTCTGAGTGGGCAGAGGAAAAAGTCCCTTCTTTTCTTAGTGCCTTTTTTGGAGCACAGACTGTGTAGATGTTCTGCTTTTGGTCATGCAGAAGGCGTGCAAGGTGTTAGAGGTCCTGCCCTGCCCCAAGTGAGCTGTGCTTGGGAAGGCAGGAGCAGGAGGGTCTGTCTGTGCTCCCCATGCATAGCACATGGCTTGCCAAGTTAAATACAGGACCTGGTTTTCACCCTGTCAGGACTGAAGCACATCTCAACAACATACCCTGAAGAATTCTGGTTAGGGTATAGGCCAGGAACATCTCTTTTTGCATCCTTTGGTAACCTGTGCGACCCCCTCATCTGATTAGGCAAACAATTTGTTTAGTGCTGCTAAAATCAAATCTGTAATTCTCTTTGCCAAGCATGAACTTCCCTATAGGTAGCCTTACTTGTTCACAGTACGTGTGTAGAGTGCAACTCTTGCGTGTAATGAAAGTACAAAGGTTTGTGCCACCTTCCCAGTGGCTGTAGCAGGCAGTGACGCAGCTGAGGTCCACAACAGAGTCTATGAGAAATCCAGTGGCTGCAACCCAACTATATACATGTTTATGGTCAATTTTGATTCAGAAAAAGCCCTGGAACTAGCAGTTCAAAGATGATTTCTGACCAAGTATAGATCGAATAGCCACTGTGCTGGATCTAATTGGGAATAGAAACTTATGTAACTCTCAACTCCGTTGCTCGTAATGATGCACTAATAGCACGTGTATTGCAAGGTGCTGTGGCAAGTACCATGCTGCTTTCCAGAGAATACTCTGACCTGCCAACTGGCCGCCTCCGGCTTCTGTGAACAGAGCAAAGTCACGGGAGCCAACTGTCCCAGAGGGCAAAGACCCCATGCCTCACCTCTCAGGCACTGCAGCAGAATTGGCTTTTCTTTCACAGTTCCAGAAACCTGCCCTGATTTGCTTCTGAAGAGCAATTACACAAGCATTTATCTCATCTGCTATTTTTTGCTGAAGACCTCAACTACACCTGGGAATTTTTTTTGGTTGGGTGTTTTTTCTCCCCTTTATCTCCTAGAGACTTTTATGCACCTGGCCCCTTGTTCTTAGGACACCACGTTGATCACAGAGCACCTTATAGGTAATTCTGGTTGTGTTGTTTCAAGGCATTTCCTCTTTCTCTCTCTCTTTTTGTGGTAAATGTTGGTAGAGCTCTGCTGAAACACTGGCTGAACTTCTAGTCCAGTATGAGTTTTTGCTTTTGGAGAAATCATTCTAAGATGTCTTTTCTTGTGCTCTGGAAGTGCCTGTAACAAAATCCCAAGTAAGGTGGAGGTAGAAGGAATTCAGCGGTGAGTAACTGAGCTTGCAGTGCTGTGGGGCTTGCTGGTTTTGACCTGAATGCTGCCCCAGTGCCTACACGCCTGTGCTGCACCTCTGTAGAGCTGACGTGTACTTGAGTCACCGTTAAAACCTGCTTCTGGCACAGCCTTTGTCAAACTTGATCACATAAGGAAAAAATAGAGGTAGAGGACAGAGGCTGACTTCTCTGCAGCTGAGACATTGCTGGGCTCTAGACTGCAAATGCAGACATTTTCTGACAGCCGTCTGCAGAGGGAGAATTTGGCAGCCCTGTTTACCAGGGCCACAGAATGTGGCACTGCTGGTTCACATTTTGTATTATTCACATTTATACCATTAAAATAAGCAATGCCTCTGTGGAGATGACTCAGTTTGAAGAGGTGGCAGAAGGGTTCCCAGCTCTCCTCTCCATGCTGCGAGGGCCTGGTCTGTTCACCCCTATCCAGCTATTGCCAGAGGCTGGGCAGACATCCCTAGGGGCTTAGCCCATGAAACCTGGGGCTTTTTGTGCCTCCTCCTGGGAACTGGCCCCGGTGCCGTGCTGGCCGTCAGTGGCAGGCTCCTGATGCAGGTGAGATATTGGCCGTGAACCAGAAGGCAAGAAAGAGTGAATTATAAGCAAAATGGTTGCTCGCTCCTCTGTAGTACAGCCTGTTCAGCAACTGGAACAGCAAGGTCTGGTCTCTTGTCTCCAACCGCCCCGTGCAGGACAGAGAACACGCTCTGTTCCCACTCCCGTGGGCAGGCAGGGATCTTCCCTGCCGGGCAGGGCAGGGAGGGGTACTCCTGGGAGTTGCTCCCAGCTTTTCTCAACCCCACAGGGCAGCAGGCTCTGAAGGCCCCGTACTTTCAGGCTGAGGACATGAGGAGAATGGATCTGGGTTGGCGTTGCTCCTTGCCAAGGGAATTGATTTAGCAGCTGCGAGCTATGATTGGCCCGGTTGTCCCCGGTGGAAAACTCTGGGGAAGCAGGGGGTTCCCACACGGAGCGTTTCCTCCCCGTCCAGCCAGGAGGGTGCCAGGCCTGAGCTCCCTGAGACCAGCGGCCTCCCGAGGCCCTGCCTGTCCAGGCTCCACAAGGCTGCCTACGCAGCACTCCGGCGCTAAGCTGGGCTGCCCGTCCTCCGCTGTGCTGCCCTGAGAGCGGGAGCTGCTCCCGTTCCCCCCTTGCCTGCTGCCCCAGAGGGCTGGTGGGGTGCAGGAGAGCCCTTCCAGCAGCTTCAGACCTGCTGCCGCGAGGGAGCAGAGGGACAGAGCTGCTTTGCCAGCTCTGCTCTTGCCCTGGCCCGGCCACTTCCAGAGGGGTGTGCAGAGACATGGTGCCGGGTAGGGGCTCCAGCCAGGCCTGGCTCTCCCTCTCTCCCTGCACATGGCCATAGATGTTGCCCCATACGTTTTGGCACTCGCAGTTGCCCAGCAAGCTTTTCCCAAGCCCTCTCGCCTTCTCAGAGCACCCAGCCTTGTCCCCAGCCAGCTCCTGGTGCCTAGCTCTCTGCCTTCAGGTTTGTATTTTACCCAGTGCTGTTCACTTGCATGCCAGCTCTGCTTACCATCTGGCTTAGTGGCCTGGCTGCTTTTTGACGTATAAAAACGTTCTGTCTTAAAGTTTCATCAGGCACTTTCTCCCCCACCTGAGTTAACATAGTCTTTCCCCTCACTGAAAGCCACTGCTGCTTCAAGAATTGAAGGGTCTGTGCATTTACCCTCTAGATGTGGTTGCATGGGGGAAACAGAAGCAACCATGAACATTCATAGGCTGGGAGTGATAGAAATAAAGGATCAGGCTCCTTAGGCTATCCTCTGGGCCCACAGTAACAGCATGCAAACAGCCTTGCAGAAAGCGGTCCTCATTCTGGGTCATGGTTTGGGTCTGAGCCCAGCACCGTGCTCAGGTGCCACAGCAGGCTTTGGTGACAGGAAGGTAACACCTGGGATCCTGGGGTATGCAAGGGGAAAAGACCTGAAAACAAGCTCAGTTGAAGGCCTCATTTTGATACTTTTTTTTTTCTTAGCAAAACTGCTATTGGAAGCTATGGGACATACCAGCTCTCTGTCACTTGGGGCTTGATGCAGTTCACACAAACTCATCTGGTCTTTGGCTGCAGGTGAAGCTTCTTTGTGCTCCCAGCAGTGATACCACCACCACCCCGGTATTCACAGCAATATGTGCCCACCAGATAAGAAACCCAAGTAATCATTGGATTGTAGGAAAATCTTTGAGGTATTTCATTTCTGTGGGAAACACTGAGAAGCACACTTGCCCCATCATTTCATCCTTCACAACGGCCTGTGCTAAGCTGCTGTCTGTCTAGAGGAGCAGGGCTGGACAGGACTCTCGAGAGAGACGGTTTCTGTTGCTCCTCGCTCAGCTGGAGGCATTGGCGTTGAGCAACCCTGGGCACACCTTTCCCCCCACCCCAAACACGCTGCCTGCACATGTGTTGGCTGGCACCTGGCCGCAGCAAAGCCCTGCCACTGGCCCCACGGCCCCGTGAGGCAGGTCCCAGCAGAAGCAGGAGCAGCAGCCCTGAGTCCCTGCCTGGCTTACAGAGCTGGGGATGTAAATCCAGCAGCTGCTCCAGCACTAAGGCAATCAAACCCTTAACACTGGGGCCGGATCCAATGCCAAGCGCCTGCTGGAGTGGTGCTAGGCACGGTGTTAGCTGGAAGCGGGAGCTCCCTTTGCAGTGAAATGCGGGTGTTCATGTGTGTCTGTGTGTGCCCTTGCATGTCCAAGACATCAAACTGGTTCTTTTACATTTGGATTACCACCTATTTTCATGCATTTAAACATTGCCAGCTGTGTTAATGATGGCTGCAGCACATCAGCCGCTTCTGTTCTCTCCCAGACTTGTTATTTTTCCCACCGGTTATTCTGTCTATTTTGGGAGAGGGCTACGGCACAGTTTCTTTCACACAAACAGTCTCAGGTAGGAAATTGTAGTGCAGAGTATATATTTTTAACATTACTTAATTTGGACTGGCAGGATCCCGGGTTCGTTAGAGTAGAGAGACACCTCATAGCTGGGCTCAGCTAGCTACAGAGGCTGAGGCAGACTGAAAAAAAGAGTTCATTATCATCTTTGGGAGATTTAAAAAACATATGCCTCCCCTCCAGTACTCCAGACTATTGAGCTTTATCAGTTTCACTGCAAACTACAAATGCTTTTTGTGTAATGACAGCTCTTTAATTAGAACTTGGAAGCAATAGCATCTGCTGATTATAGCATGGTCCAGCATGTTCATATTCCTCAGTTTTATTTCCAGCTCTGCAACTAAATTGCTGCATGCCTGAAGGCAAGTGACTTCACCTCTATGTCTTTACTTCCACAGATGGGATTTTAACCTCCACTGGAGGTCCCTGGACAGAATCTGATCAAATGGCAGAGCCTTGGTTTGCTTTTCCATCCTGTGCATGTTTGGGAACCCATGTATCAGTCCAGTGGATGAGGGTTTGGGATTTGCCTTGTCCAGCCATACCCCGTGAGATACTCCGGGTTTGAACAATGGAAATTTTATAGGCTTCAATTAACTGGCTGGGCAAGAAACAACAGCTTCACAGTAATGAGTCCTCACTTGCATGGAATGCCATTTAGTGTCTGATCTCTCCTTGCCAAAGAGAGATATTAAAATCTGTCGATCCAGAGTGCGTTTCTAGAGCGATGAAAAAGGGGGAAAACCCTCTCAGTTTGAAGCGATCCTCAGTTATGTTAGTAAAAGGGTCTGTTTTCCAAGAGGGATATTATAGACTAGTGATTATGGAAAAAAAGAAGCAACACAGTTCAGAGAGAGACAGCACAGCTAATTGTGCTGTCTGCAGCCTTTCGCCCCACCTTGGTGGGGATACTGGTGTAGATGAAGGAAGATGACAGTGGTTGCTGTGATGCCTCTCTTTAAACCCTTCATTTTGGGATTGCCAGTTTGAACAAGAATGGAATATTTATCCTTAAGGCCAAAAGTACCAGTCACTGCAGGCCCTCTCATTAGGGATTTCAAATGCAGGCAATGGAATATTGTTTTAAAGTAGCCCCGGTCACTAGATCAAACTGGGGCAAAGTCAGAAGGGAAGTGCACAAGGAAACAGAGGTCAGATCAGTACTGAGAAGCAACAGAAATGACAGTAAATTAGCATTACGTATGCTTACAGGCAAGCAGTGGTGTAGATCACAAGAGAGTTGCAATTTTTCCTAGTCTTACTTAAAAATGTTCCCAAAGTCCATGAGTACAGCATCACAGAACGCCTGATATTTTGTAATGCTGCAAATGCTGACCTTAAAAGACACCAGAAGTCTCACTGGGAGTTTTATCCATTTGCAGTGGAAACATGAGGTCTTTAATAGTAAGAATGTTTCAATAACTTTCCCGGATTTTTTCCACTTTGGCACAGCTGTTCTCTAACAGATTGCAAAAGAGAGGAATTCAGTAGCAACAGCTCGATCTTGCAGGATGCTAAAGCCTTTCTGCCCAGGGCCGCGTGCCCGCAGCCCCTACCCAGAGCAGCTCGGTGTCTCACAGGATTACTCAGCTTTTTGCAATGTGGAGCCTTTCTTACCCACTTGGCCTTGCCACTGACTTTGCTATTTCTACTTTTGTGGAAATGAGCCAAAAGCAGTGCCATTCTCTGAAAGGACTCATTAGCCTTTCTGTCTAGGAAAGGGCTCAGTGGTGTTGTAGGAAAGCTGTGGAGTGATGATACGACTTGAAAATTTATGCCTCAATTTTTACCTCTTAGAAAAGCACCGTCTCGCTGCTAGATTTAGTAACAATGGCAGCATAACCAAATTGTTTATTATGTTGTATTAAGGTTATATAGAGGAAATGTCAAGGGAAATGGCTTCCTCCCCCTGTTTCTAAAACTAAGTATAGACTCCAAATGAGTGTTTATTCTGATAAAATTTAACGGTTTGGGAAGGGGTGAGTTTTTTAGTTGATTAAACAGAAAAATATATGGTATCTTTGCTACGGCTGGCATGATCAATGATAATTAAACCCCTTGTTCAGACATAAAATACCCACTACTGCATAAACAGTCCCTGGGCTTTACCCATACAGCACTAATAGGGTCAATGGTAAAGCTCTTGCCAGCTTCAGCAGGCCCAAGGGGTTTCACACTGTTCTGGACATTCCTGGTATTTGCTGCCTCACAGAGCAATGTATTGCAGAATCCTCTGTTGTTCAAAACAAGGCAGAAAACATGTTTTCCCTCTTTTCTCCCTGGCCTTTCCTTGTCAGAACACAGGAGAAGAGCAGGAGGCTGAAGCAAAACAAACATGAGCAGGGCAAGATGATATTTGATTACTTTGGGGGCAGCTTAGCTGGAGTGAACTGCTCGCTGGTTTTGATACAACTGTGGTAGTCTATGTAGGAGAAAGACATCTCCACGTCCCACCAAGCACCCCCAGGCTGCTGCCACTCTGCACTGGGAAGGGCTCTGCCCTGTGCAAGGGGATGCTTTCCCCAGAAACAGACTCAAACTGCTGCATTGTGTTGTAGCTGGGAATGGAGATTTTGCTCTTTAGCTGGTTCAGCACCCAGAAATCCCACCTCCTTGCAGCACAGCATGTTGATCGTTGCTTTGGCACTGATGCCAAATTCATCGCTGCCAGAGCACAGCCAAGGGAAGAGCAGAAAGCCAACCCTGTCCTCGTCTAGTTTTGGAAGTCCCGTATCTTACGCTATAAGGGCGCCCTAGAAGAGCCTGTGCCGCAGGCAGAAAGGATGGCCTGACCATCACACGTGAACTAGCTGTGGTGGTAGGGAAGTGTTGACTTCCTCAGCAAGGACACAGGAACTGGCGTTGTTTGTGTTCTCAGTGCGTAATCAGACAGGACACCTCCAGTCACCTGCCACAGGGATTTTAAACTGATCAGGGTGGTACTTTTGAGCTGCTGGAATAGTAATTTTTTTTACTTGCTCCAACTTGATTGCATGCAATCATCTGCCCTTCAAGGAGAAAATGCAAGGAAGGATGTTTTAACACTGAGCTCAACCTCTTCTAATTATTCCTCTAGGCCTACTTTGCAAACTTCCTATTTGACCAGTGTTGACGCTCAGATGAGCATTTATCCGAATGGAGGCTGCTTTTGCTGTCCTTCACTAACCTCTCGGTCATTAACTATAGAAATTGACGTAGGGTTTCGGCTCATATATATATAAAAAAATAGATATATAACACAGTGTTGGATTAAAGTCCACTGAAGTATATGTGTGACTAAGTGGGTCATATTTTACAGTACTATTGTTCCCGCAATGATTTTTAAAGCATAAAGCCATGTGTAAGTAACTTCAAATGTAAGCCTTGCCTTGCTTTGGTTTTGGTTTGGTTTGGTTTTTTCTTCATAAAAAGCTTTTCAGACAGGACCCGCTAAGGCTGGCTTTGAAGCTGGTGGTCTGATGGGACACACTGCTGCACTGATTCAGGGAGCGTGGGGCTGGGAGCACCCAGGCCTGGCTCAGGTGCTCCCGGGGAGCTGCTGTCCTCCCTGCGGGGCTTCCTGCTCCCCCGGCACTCGCTTCCTGCCTCTGAGAAGCAGAGCTTGTTCTTTCCCTCCTCCCCACAGCGGCATGACCTTGTGTGTTTATTTTGAGAAGCTGCCTGCAAAACTCTTTAGCGTTGTTCTCTATTGTAAGGGGGAAAATTAAAATTAAGGGAACGGTTGCCTCTTTAAAGAAAAAAACAACAAACCAAACCAAAGCAAGTGATTTTGCTTTGTGCAGCAGGGTGCACTGGCTTCTGCATCTGCAAAGGATAATGGTTACAGATTTTTCCAGCATAAAGTGACTTACAGCTTAAATTTGTCCCACAAGTCCCTAAAGCCAGGCCTACATTAGAAGCTTATGACAATAAGGAAACGCTGGTTAAAGAAAATATTTCTTTTATGCCATTTCTGTATCATTGAAATCCCATTGTAGGTGTATAATTAAATCAACATGATTTTTTCCTGTTTAGGTTATTTTACTCATTGAACTGGGAGATGGTCTTCCAGCAAAAGTACCCTTACTAGGAAAGTTTGTCATTTTTACTGCATTGAGAAAATCTGGTGTTAGAGACAGGGCAGTTATGTCGAGGCCTTTTTTAGTCTAGACTGTGTCTTCAGACCAGAGATTTAAGAGTATTTTGGATAGCAGGTAGTTGCCAAACCGCCTTTAGCAGCCTAACTCCTGGGGACCAAAGCCCGTTGACTGTCAGTGTCACTTCTGACAAGGTGACGCCTGTTTGTACCACCCAGCAGCATCGGTCTTGCTGACGAGAAACAGATTCTGTTAAAGATGGGATAAGCAGTCTTTCCTACAGAAATATCAGCATCAAAAGCATGGGGAAAAAAAAGATATCTTTCACTTATATGTACTGCTTAAGTGAATAGCATAACTGAGGTATCAAAGCAACTTTTGAGTGGAGAATCTGGCTCTCTTGATTCTGATTCAGCAAACTGTTTAAGCATATGCTTATCTCTGCTATAGATCTGCCTGGTTAAAAAATAAGAGAGAGAACTGAAGCCAAATCCCCAATGCTGATTTAAGACTTTTCTTCCCTCTGTGGTTTTCTTCTGTCTGTGGCTTATAGGAAAAAAAAAAGCAGAGAGCAGCTTCTGGCTGTTCTGGCAGCCCTGAACGTCGGCCAAAAGGCGCAGAACGGCCTTTTATCCAGGGAGGAGAGCAGCAGATCCAACAGGTGGGAGGGAAGAGTTGTTCCCACATTCTCCAAGGCTTGCAACGGTGTTTGTCAGGCAAGGTTTGTCAAGCTGCAGTCCCGCTCAAGGAGTCGGGGAGCTATTCCTGACATCGGACATCCCATCCAAGTGCTATTGTGTCCTACATTTTTAGCATTGCTGAGTTTATAACAGATAAGGAGAATAGGCTGCTAAAAAGAGTAAGTGAAGTAGGCTCCCAGCTTGGATTACAACAGGGAGGGAAGGCACAAGGTCATGGCTGGAGCATGGGCAGACGACTGGGTGCTCAACCCACAGAGTGGCCACGAAGCAGGGGGAGCAGAAAGCTCATCAAGCGCCCGTGCAAGTGTTGGAAGGGCTTACAGTCCTTATTCCCAGTAGGCGGCAAACAGATGTGGTAATTAAGGCAAAGAACCTCACCGTCACGTACAGGGATTTACTTTCAGAAATGCTGAGAGCTCAGGAGCAGGTTTGATGGTTCAAGTGATAGATCCACAGAGCTGCTGGGCTGCACCGAGTATGGCCTGCTGCTCAGATAAGCAGGGCTGGGCTCCTGACTTGCCTGTTCTTTCTCTGCCTTAATCCTTCCCCCTGGAGCCCCCAGCTGCTGTTTTCCTTGCCAGCCTTAAACCCTGTGCCCTGCCTACAAGAGAGATTTTAATTTTGAGCAAACCTGTGCTAAGATAGTTATTTTGGGCAGAGATTCTGTAAAAGCCTGTGGTTTCAGCAGTTTTGTTTTGAGTTTTGGGTGGAAACCTGCACTCAAATCGAGGTTTGCATGCTGCAAAAGAACCAGGCAGAAACATTCTCACAAACTTCTGAAAGTTAAAGTTTCAGATATGTTCAGCCCCAGAACACCCTCATTTCGGTTCCCAGGTTGGTAGCGCATAAAGGTGTCTCTTGACAAAAGCGGAGGCAGCACGCATCCTTTTGCTTCTCACCCTTCTTCCTTTCCAGCCTTACCTCCGGGAGGTTTTGTCTGAGGGGCTTCTGGCCAGCATCTGGCTGGATTGGTCCATCAGCGAGGGCATCCAAACCTTGTCCGCTGTGCGTGACAGTGAGACCCCACAGCACACGCTGCCTGGTAATGCATTGACCATCAGCTCTCACGGGGTGGCCATGGCTGAGGAGACGGGGGTGACGGGACCTGCTGCTCAGCCTCTGGAGGGGTGGTGGGGGAGAGAGGCAGGACAGAGCGGGGGTGATCCCGCCGGTGGGGGGGTTCAAATCTGAGGGCCTGCTGAAGACCAGGGGAATTGCGTGGCTGGGTGCTTTAGTGGCAAAACGGGTGGGAGCCTGGGATTTCAGTCCCAAACTTCCCTCTGACCATGGGAGCCGTGAACAGTAAAGGTGCACATCTGAGAAACATGGGAATGGTCAACCCTCTGTAGTGGGAATGACAATACAGAGTGGTAGCATGGCCTGCAGCAGTCCTGCTGCTAATCTGTATGGTCCTGCAGACTTTTTGGCCCTTTTTGTTGTGTGTGTTGAATATAGTGGTTGAACCTTAGAGACTCTTGACCTGCTTCTCTTTGGCCGTGGGCCTGTTGCTGGTTCCCAGGTAGTTACTGGTCCTGCTGCATGGGTAGTAGCTGGGCTCTTATCCAGCCCAGATTTTGAGAGGGCTGTATATCATTGAGCTCAATCTTTACTTCAGTGCTAATCCACTGGCAGGTCACAGTGGATGTAATTTTCTTTCCCTTCCCTTGTCCTGTAGTCCTGGTTGGATGCCTTGGCTGCAAGCTGAAGGATTTCTCCATGTCCTGTGAAGGATGAGGTTGTGGCCGTGCCCTTCATTCTATGACAAGTTCAATATCTTTTGGAAGTGCCTGGGCTGAAATTCGTGAGTAAGGAAAGTAGGGACCCAAGTACAGGTGGGGGACTCCCAGCCCTCCCTCTCTTCCCTGCTTTCCCAGCCCCAAGGGAGGAGCAGTACCAGTCTTAAGACTCAGTGCAATGTCTGAATTCATGTAATAGCTCTGTCCTGTAATGGATGAAATGAAGAGCCAACTATTAATACCACAAAATGTTGGAGGAGCCTATCTGATTTGAGATCCAAATGTGTGGCATGTTTCTAATTGCCATCGTGTGTGTCCACTCCTACAGCCACCCCCTCTCCAAACACACAAATGGAGCATCTAGAAGAAAGGAGCACTGTGACTTCTCAAGCTGAGGACAGATACTGCTCCATTTGTCCTCCTCCAGCATGTTCTCCATGCTGGAGCTGGAAGTCATTAACTGACATGTTTCCACCTACTTTGGACTCTGAGCTAAGCTTATTATGGCAGAGTTTCCTCTTTGGGTCTGTGCAGTGCTGGTTTTGCTGCTGCTCTGACGAAAGAATAGTTGTTTGGCAGCTTAAACACTACCTCTTTCCTTCCAATATGCCCTTGTGACCTGCTCAGAAAATATGGGCTTAATAATGCAGGATCATAGGTACTTACGGTCCCACCTGTGCGGTGGGAAGGAAGTGTGTGCCTGTTACAATGGGAAGCTGTCTGGGATACAGGAAATCTGCTCCGGAACAGGCAGTGCTGGAAGGCCCTGGCAGTATATACGAGCCATATGTAACCTGGAGCATTATTAAGTATGTTTCTTGTCTCGTGGGACAAAATGAGGAAATGAGCCCCATTCATCTTTGTGATCAGTGAGATTTTGTCTGAGCAAGTGCGGTAGGACTCAAGATGTTGACTAACCTTCTGGCAAAAGCAAGGATTGAAATAAAAAAGTGTAATGCTGCACCAACTCTGCCTGTAGTGAACTCCGTGGGCAGGGACAAGAGGTTTTAAAAGTAGGATATCAAAAACAAATCTGTGACTAGGTGGTCCTGGAGAGATTTAATTGAGGGATATCTAAACTGTTTATCCTTTTCCAGGGGTAAGGAGAGCCGTGAATAAACTGATGTGTGCTTTGATTGACAGTTAATGGCCGCATTCAGTTCTGTCCCTTATCTCACCATCAGAAATCGTTATTGAACAAAGCCCTATCCAGCCCGGGTGTATCAATGTATTAAACAGTTTCTATCTGAACTTGATATGCTGATCTAAAGTATTCTGTAAGTATACAGGTACATACCACTAGTGATAGCATCTGGTTCAAAAAGGAAAAAATACTGCATCATTCTGGCTATTGTAATAATCACTGAGGGTAGCTACGGTTTCCCTGAGAATAGCTGCTATTTCATTTTACTGCAATAATATTTGTATAAAGGATTTTATGTCACTTCAAGCTGCCTGATCCTCATGTACAATATAACCTCTGCTGAATTCTTTTCCCTTCCTTCTTTCCCTTTCCTCTATCCCCTGTTCCCCCTCCCTGTAACCATTGTTTGCTCTAGAGTTTGAGTTCCTAAGAGAGATTTGCTCCCTTCTTCACTAGCCTTAGGCACTGTTCATTTACAGGGTCAAGGCTGAGCCAGCTACAATGAGGATGTGGCGGGAATATTTCCATGTTTGGGGTGGTGCATCTGTTGTGGATGTTATGATTCTAGCCTCTGAATATAAACTTCCAAACCTCTTGGGTCAAGTCAGTAGGCAGCAGGGTGAATTGCTCCTTATGGATTTACCTCTCACGGTTGTGCATGTACAGCAGGCGCTAACACCATCTCTTATGCGCAACCGCCTGTCTTCACAGAACTTGTAGGACTGTATAAGCATGGATGTGTCTACGCTGCCCTGTTAGAGCTTCCTCACAGCTGTGACCTTAAGGCTAAGTGTTCTACCATCCAAGTGGCTGAGATTACTTCAGCTGGGCCAACAAAGGGCTGTAAGGGAGACTGAGCAGGTAAAGCAGAGAGCTGGGTTTCTCAAGCAGTATCTCAGCCTGCTTTAGCATCTCTGTTGAAAGTATGAGAGCTGCCGGTGCTGAAGGCAAAATAACAGGAGTTCAGCCACAAGCTCTGGAGGGAGATGCCAGCCAAGAGAATATCCCATAGATAGCTCCACAGACAACTCATTCATGCTGAGCCGGCAAAAGGCTGAGGACTCACGGGGTGGCCGGCAGGCAGAGCAGTCCGCGCAGGTGGCAGTGCCGAGGCCCAGGTGCCAAATCTGCAGCATTATCAGCCTCGGTGGTGGGTGCTCCAGGCTGAGGTACTTGCCCTGGCAGTAGCAGCTCTCATAAGTAGAAGTGCTAATTGGACGTCAAGACAGCTGAGGGCCATATGGCTTCTCCTTTGGATTTCATCTGCTGAGCCTTGCAGATTGGTACTGGACACCTCTTCATGAGCATGCAAATGGGCAGCCCAAAACCAGAGTCTCACGTCCAGAAGCACAGGGCAGCTTAGGGCCCTTTGTTACCTTGTGCCTGGCGGAGCTTGGCCAGGACGTGGCACGTACTTTGTTCCCCGTGTCCCTCGGGAGCTGCCCGAGGCCCCTGGGAACACAAGCTCCAAAGAGAAGCCAGGGCACAAGGCGAAGAGAGGGGACCTGCCCGTGCCGGACTTGGCCAGCCCCGGTAAAAGCGTGGGGCCCTCCGGGGAGCTGTGGACTCTGAGCTGTGTGAGCTTGTTCCCATAAATTGACCTAATCTCTCCTTGGCTGTCCTGGTTGTGCTGTGACTAGTGTGTGCAGGTTGCAGGCAGAGGGCTGACTTCTGAGTAAGAGTGGGGTTTTTTGTTTGTTTGTTTTGGCTTTTTTCTTTCTCCTAGTGCAGCACTGTCAAGTTTGGGCCAGCTAGCAGGGCTGTAACAGCCTTTCTGCAGGAGGCTGTGTGGTCTACTTGCACTGAAGGAAAAGTGGGGTTTGTTTTGATTTGTTTCTTAATGAAAAGAAAAATCTTTTCCTTTTTTTTTCTGGATCGGTGCTTTTTGTGAGAACATTAAACTGGCTTATTTTTCCTTACCCAGTCCTTTCCACAAAACAATCTTGTCTCTTTTAGCAACTTCTCTTGCTCGAGTGAAGCATCCTAATTACAAAATAGATCTGGGCTGCTGGTGCAGGCTTGGCAAAGCCATGCAGCCCTCCTGAGATGGATACCTGTGCAGGTCAATGGCACTGGGCCTAAAGCTCCTCTGGAGACGAGGCAGGAAGGGAGATCTGGTGCTGGTGCTCTGCTTGGTTTGTGCCCCAAGAGCAGGGGCCTGAACAAGGCTTCCTATTCTGGGCTTGCTAGCGAGAGCGAATGTCGTGGCGTGGGCTTGTCAGCCCAGCCAGGCTGCATATTATGACAAGTGGAGGAGAGAGAATTGTGGGTGTGGAGAAGTGTGGGTGTAGAGAAACTACTCAGTGGAGGGGTAAGGTTGGAAGGAGTGGATAGGGAAGAGCCAGAGGCATAGGTGTCAATTAGGATACTGGCGAGGTGGCTCCTGCCTATATGTTGCTCTGGCATCATGCGTGATCTTCTGGGTAAACCCTCTCTGGTGAGGTTGTTGGAGCGAGGAGGGGTCTCCCAGAGTGTCTCACCCCCTGAAGCCCTCAGGAATTTATCATAAGGTCCTGGAGCTCCATGGAACGACAGCCCTGGTGTCTCCAGTGTCACGGTTCCTGCCCAGCAGCAATGGATACACATTTGTGCCCTGTCTTGCTGCAGGCACAACTGAACGTGTAATGGCATTCAAGTATGTGCCTCAGAGACCCCTGAGGTGACAAGTTGCTGGTGCTGCCCAACTGTGCCACCAACTGCTGGGCATGGCTGTGTCCAGGGCGCTCTGTCGGGACACACGTTTTGTCGTGGGAGGGTAGCCCCTGTGGTCCCATAGCCATCTGGTTCTGCAGAGGACATCTGCCCTCACTCTCCTTGGCAGCGTATTTCTCCTCTTCCTCCCCAGCCCTCAGAGCCACAGCTCTTCTGAGTGTGCTGGAGCAGCAAGGTCTCTAGGTGATGGCAGGCAGAGCCCCTTACATCAGGCAGCACCGCTGCCAGGCTGGCGGAGGGGGGGGTGCGTCGGCGAAACCGAGCATCCTTGGATGAGGAACAGGTGGTCCTGGTGTTATCTGCTCCCTCTCACTGTATATCATTGAGTGGACTGAGTGCCCAGTCAAAACAAGGAAGAAATGAAAGTTGCTTTTTCCCATCTGCTGCTTTAAATGTAGGTGCCATGTAACTCAATCCTGAACCTCAAGGAGGTGTGCTGAAAATACAGGAGTCCACAGCGAGGTCACTCATGGGTCACAAAGCAGCAAAACAATCTCTGCCACCACGAGGCAGGAAAGGAGGTTAATGTTTCACGGTATACTTAGCTGAGTGGAGTAGCTCTGTCAGTGTTTCATTTGATAGAAATTATTTATTGACAAGGAGGGTTTCCAGACTGTCCCAAGAAAAATTCTTTGGGAAACTGTTGGGATTTCTTCCAAGTTAAGAGGAGCCATTTGGATCATGAGTTGAAAACTGACCCTGGGATGCACACTCCTGTCAGTCAGTTACATTTAGGAAAGGAAAGATTAAAAAACTCTGAGGCAGAGCCAAGCACTTGAAAGACAGAAGTCTTTGCATTGATTCCAGTAGTAAAATGCCAAGCCTTGTGATTTCCTGGACCAAGTGCAGAGAAATGAAAAATATGAATAGGCCAAATACTGAGATCCTCATTACAGAAAAGGGCCACTTGAGAGTACCTAAGATCTGGCCCCTCATCAGGGAGATATAATAGCTGAGGAAGCTGTCATTGCAGTCCTCAGCCATAGCCTCGTGCTCAGCAACCTCAGCAGCCTTCTTTTTCCTCATCTGACAGCTTTCTTTTTGTTTCCATTCCAATTTAAAAAAAAAAAGGGGAGACGAAACTACCTGTTCTATTTTTAATCCTATTTGTCTGTAGATAAATTGCATGTTAGATGATTCATAGATCTTTATCACTTAATAAAGTTTAGACTATAAAAAGCCTACCCCTCTTTTCTGACTGATAAACAATTATGTAAGCCTTGCTGCTGTTACAGAAATCTAAGTTAGACACGCCACTTCTGAGAGCGTTTGTTAGTTCCTCAAGTGTGCCATGTGGCCTTTGGAGAGCTGGAGGGAAGTTTGTCCACTTGTGTGGCCTTCAGGAAGCACAACTGTCCAGTTTCATCTAGAAAGACCAAGCTATGGAGCCCATCTGGTTAAGGAAAAGTTGGGCATGGGTGCAGGCTGTGTTTGACCATGCCAGGGGCTGGGACCAGCAGTATGCATCTGATGGTCATACCTTTAAACCCTAGTGCTGCTAATTAAATAAGAATTTGCATGTGATGAGGGTTTGGGATTTTTGGTGCCAGCATGGCTCTTCACATTGACCTCTCTGTTCCTAGGGCAAGTGCAGTGTCCAGCTTTGCAGTGAATTCTTCTATGTCCATGAGTTCCTCTGTGACTATGGTGGGGCGTGATGCTTGGTTCTAAGAGAAATGAATGAATGGTATGATACCTCCTGAGTTAGGAGTTAGGTTACTTGAAGTGAGACTTGCCAACAAAGCTAACTGCCACTGACCAATCTTTGAATTTTGTACTCAATCCTTTTCTAATTGGCACATGTCTTCTCCAAGGCGAGTGGAGGCTACCCCCAAATCCACAGAAGAGGAATTTCAGCACAAAAGTGCACACAAGAGCACTCGCAAAATTAGTGTTAGCCTCCTTGGGCAGGATTTCCTTGTCAATATTGTATTTTAGAAACAAAAGAATTGGGCGAATTTGTCTTTTTTTTTTTTTCTTCTCTCCTTTTTGACTAAGAGCATAAGCTGGAATGGTGTGGCATTTGGGCAGACATTGGACAAAGCCTGAAAAAGCCTTGACCTCAAAGGTACTTGTGAACAGAGGGTGGAGCTTCTTCTGAACCAATACCATAGATTTGGATTAAACTAGCAACTTCTTCTGTCACTGGAGGAAGAGCAAATCTGAGTCTGAGCCTCCTCAAACTTTGTACGTTGATCTGGCTGCCACCAAGCCCAGCTGGAAATTGATGGTTGCCCATAAAGACAGTATAAAAGCTGTTGCAATGTGATATTTTATGGAAGCTATTAAATCTGCCAGCTGACCCAATCTGTACCTGAAAATGTTTATCTTCTATCACACATTCACCTTCAATTAACAATTCAGTGGTTGCAAAGACTTTTTAATCTTTGTCCACAGTTTTTGTTCTGATGCAAAATGATACATTAGCCTTTTCTCCTTGTTAATGTGTATTACTATGCTTCATGCATAGTCTGCTTTTTAAAATGCAGACTAAAAGGAAGGAGGGAATAGCAGTGAGACCTCTTTGGCTTGCTAACCTTTTCAGGCTACTGAAGCTCAATGGGAAAACTGGAGGCTGCTCTGCAGATTATTTTACCAATTGTACATGAATGCTTTGAAATCTGGACAACTGCTTGCACAAGGAGGATTTTTGGTTCTGCAATAGTATGTGCGTATATAGTGTGGAGGACGATGTACAAGGAAGAAGGGAATGAGTTTGGCTTATCTTAAATCATGTTTGGTACTACTAGTACAGAAAGCAGCAAATATTTTGCATTCCGGTGGACCAGACCCAACCCCTTCACGTAGAAAGAGAGGTTTGCTAGTTTAGGGACTCTTCTGCTTCTTCCAGCATTTTTCCTCAACTCTTCTGTGGCCAGTGACACAACTCAGCATCCAAGCTGGTTGAAGACTGAGCCCTCTGATCACTGAGGATACTAGTGAGGGTGCAGCTTTGGGAGTGCAAATGGTCTTCAACCTCACAGTAATCGCGTGACACTTGTTGGGGCTGGAGTTGTCACTAGAGGCTGACACAGAAGCTCAAGGAATTGGAGGACGGCTTCTGCCTCTGCATGTGGCTGGGAACATGTGGCTCCCAACTAGGAGTGCTAACGGGGGGGGGGTGGCTTATTCCAGCCTTGTGTATCTGTCCTACCTATGAGGCAGCAGTGGTGGTGGAGCTGGAGGGAGGGATCTGCAGGGGATAAAAGCCAGTGTGGCAGGTCTGTTCTTGCAGCACTCCCAAAATCCAAGGAGGAAAAGCCCAACCTCTCCTGCGTTAGTGTGATTACTAATACTGAGACGAGGGTATCTTCCTGCAGACACTTGTCATCTACTCTTGCGAGCAGTCTAGATCAATACTCCCCATTTCTCCAATGTGCCCAGGGGTCTGATTTTGCTTTATGTACAACCCTTTGTAGCAAGTTATGAAAACCAGTTTTAAATGGTCACTCTACTGGGACACTGACAATGGATGTGGAGAAGATCTGATGAGTGGTGTTTTCTGCAATGTATTAATAACACAAATCCTGTTGTACAGGATGCAGCAAATGAAACCTCCTTATCAGTCAGCTAAAAATAATATCAATGTTAACTCAGGCTGTTTGCAAACTCGATCTTGAAGGATTAGGCTAAAGAAATGAAGGGGGAGGAGAATGTCTTTGCTTGAATAGGAAAAAATAGAAAATTTCTGATTAATTTACCGTGGTGTGCTGAGAACTGATGTTACTGCACGAATTTGGCATCTCTTAATGGTTGTACCTTGTGTACTTTGTATTTTCATGCTGAGTGCTAAGCTGAATGCTTCCCTGTGGATTTGTTCTGTTACAAACTATTTGCTACTTAGCCTCATGGCCATTTCTGGAGTCTGCATCTGTATTTCTGGTTAAATGGTTGCTTATTACCTTTATAGAGTTATACAGTCAACAAGGCGATGCTCAGCCAGGGGTGTCATAGTAACACGCTTTCTGCTAACGAGGAGGAGTTGTACAGAATTAAAAAGAAAAACCCACCCACCCCCCAAAACTGGCATGCGAGAGGTGTGTTTATATTGACTTGTCGGATAAAGTTGTGCAAGCCTATATGCAACCAAGCGTGGTCAGGCTGCCTCTCCTGCCAGGGATGCCACCCACATCTGTCTGGGTTGTGCCTGCATCAGCTGTTTCCTCTAGCCCTCCACCTTGTGCCGAGCCTGCTGTTGCTGGGTGTTGCTGCTCTACCTCCCGAAGCTCCCCCAGGCTCGCTGGGGCTGAGGCTCTGCTCCTTGCAACACCTCCTCCAGCCGGCAGCCACCCCTGCTCCTCCTCAAGCCTCCCGAGCCTGCCCGTACCAGAGACCCCGATGGGTCAAGATAATGGAACGAGCCTGGAGGTAAGCAAGCCCTGATTAAAGAAATGGTTTTTATCAGTGTGTCTGCAGATAAACGGCAAAGTACAGCAGCGATTCAGCAATTCCCTGCAAGGAACAGCCAGGTGAGGCTCTCGCGGGCGGCTCTTTGCAGGAAGCGCAGAAGCTTGCTGGAAATACACTGAAACCCAAGAAACGCCACGTACAAACCTAGAGCACCGGTTGCCGGATCAATTTGTTCATTAGGTAATGGCTGCTTCTGAGAGTAGAAACAGAATTTAACTTGCAATAGTAAAACCAGGATAATTTCTAGACTTCTTCGGGGACCAGTTTGCCCACTTTTATTCATGAGGTAATGAAAACAAACCTTCCCACTCTATAGCTCCTAATGCTCTTTCTGTATTGGTAGCCTATTTTTCTGCTTAAGGACAGGGAGGGACTGTTGAGTCACACACAATCTCCTGCCCTCCTCCTCCTCTCATTTAAATATTAATATGATGAATTATTACTAGAGTAACAGCTGTGCGCTACTCATATCACAGCAACATAACCTTCCCCTCCTCATCAGAGCACAGCTATTCCTGACTCGCGTTTTCTGGTCGTCCTTCTCACTTCTTCTGGATGACTTTTTAAAAATTACTTTGTTAGTTCTGGTGTGGTATCATTAGGATAATTGTTTGTTCTCTTCTTTCTGCTTAAATATTAATGATACTGAGGAATTCAAAAGATAGCTTCAGTAATGGTAAGTTAAATGTCTGTGTGTATTCTCCTATGAGATCTGTTTGTTTAGAGAGAAAGAAGTATAAAAGATTAAGATCAATCTTTCTAGCTAACACTTAAAAACATCTCTCTCTCTTTGAGAATTACCAAAATACATTGCCTTTTATATAAATAAAATCACTATATATTAGTCAGCTAGTGTCTCTAGATGATTCAGGGGCATACCTAATGTTGTACCTAAAAGTACTAATGCATTGCATTCTCTGTAGATACAGTGTTATAGGAGAGACTGCTAATAAAATCGTGAGACAACTCTGTATAGACTGCTGAAAATAAATATTTGGCATCAAGCAAAGAAGGGGAGGGAATATGAAGGAAAGATAAAATGCCATGAGTTAGCTCAATATGACTGGAAATACCAAAGTAAAGCATTCCCAGGCAGATTTGGAAATGTTAGTAGATGTTAAGTTTTGTGGGTAAAGGTCCTCCTCTGCTGAGCACCTTTTGCATGGTTCTTGTGTTTGTGCATGTGTGTGTGTGGTTTATAAACCCACAGGTTTTTCCTCCTTGAAAATGTCACTCCTTGGAGTACTTTCATGCTGCAGAAGGGGAGGCTGGGTTTGTTGGTTTCGGGACCACTGTTGTGGAGAACTTAATGCCAGCAGGAGTGTGTAGAAATCAGGTTTACTGCATTTGCTCAATTGCTCATATTTAGCATTGGAAGAAACTTTTAACTCACTGCTCTTGTTACTTAGGGAGAAAAAAATCTGAAATGCTCTTACAAAGAATTTAAAATGAAATGTCCACATTTTGATTTGAAAATTTTCATTTTAAAATTTTGTTTTAGTAAATCAGCATTCTTAGTCAAACAAAATGCTTTCCATTTGAATAAAATATAGTTTTATTGCTTTGTTGGGTTTTTTTAAATAGCTTAGGAACCTAAAAAATTAATCCAAATTTATAAATTATGCCCTTCTTTTCCCACTCATGAAGAAACTGGTAGAAATTTTTTTCCCAATCAGCCCTACCGGTGATGAGAAAAAGGGAGGGGGGAGGCTTCTGCTGCCTGAGAACTCTTTCCATTCAAAATCAGTGTCTAACCACATGCCTGGGTAGGGGTTGGGGAAAAGAAAGAGTGAAAAGATAGTACTGCAAAATGTTTTTTGAAGTCATTGACTGCTCTGATGTAATGCTAAAAGTAGTGCTGTTACTTCTTGAATAATTTTTCCAGCCTGCTTTTTTCTGAACAAGTACTTAGTGGAAACAAAGAGCCCAATCCTGACTGCTTGCAATTCCCACTGTAGTCAACAAGTATAAGCTCATGGATTGAGACATGCTCAGTACCACTATATACATAAACGCGTGTCAGGTTTTTTTCCCTCCATGTTCTGCTCCTAATGTTTGTGGGAGTTGTCATTTTCTTTTTTTTTTCCTCAATTTACCTTTCACATCAGGGATTTTTTAATTCTCACACAGGTTACTGTATTGCAAATTATTTGGCAAAAATGCTGCTTTTATAAAAAGCCTTGATAAACTTGTAGCATATCCCCCAGATAAAATCTCATTTTAAACAGTCCCTTCAGATGATCATCTGCACTGATTGCGAATGAACCTTGTAGCAATCTCATAACAACTGTTCTCATGGACGGAAGAGAAACCTGCTGTCAGAACTACAAATAATTTACGTAACCCAATTTAAAGCTCTAACAAAATGTTCCCTTCTTAAGAGGATTGTTATACTTAACGTGTGAGATGAAAATACTTTCCGAAGGTCAGGAATGCACAGAAGATAGATTAGATCTCTTGAAAAGATGAAAAATAGGGTTTTTCCAGAAGTTTTTCCTCTGTCAGACATTCAACTTGGCATTCTCAGAAGCTTATATAAGCACAGCTTTATTCCTGCAAATGCTGTGTTTGCTCTGCAGAGGGAGAGGAGCCTCAGAGCTTCAGCTCTGCACATGGGAAAACGTAACTGAAGGTAGACTGGAGGCTCAGGCTATTTTTTGCCACCACCAGCAGCACAAATAAAAATTTGTTTTAAAAAGCACGAGGGCGGATTCGGGCACGTATTTCCTAGACTCTGCCTGCCGCAGCTGCCAGCGTTACGCTGAAGGGCCCCAGGCAGCCTGTGTACCCGCTGCAGGTGAGCCGGCCACCCCGCAGCGGTGGGTGCCCAGCGGCCGGCGCGGGGCCGGCCCGGCAGAGGGTCCCACTGGTGTCGGCGGCGTGGGAGCGGGTGGGCTCACTGGTGCGCTGCCGCATTCATCGGCACGAGCGGGAGCGGTGGGACGGAGCTGTCGCTCGTTCAGGTCTCCTGCTGATGACCGCAGCTTGGTAAAGGTCCCGGGAGCCGAGCTGGGCCTGCCGCTGGACGGCGGAGCGGTGGGACAGACTCTGCGGAGGCCGCGAGCAGATGGGGGCTTCGAGGAGTACATCTGACCCAGGCCAGGCAGGAGGGCACCCAGCCACGCAGCCCTGGTGTTCAGTGACCTGCTTGCTTACGCTCGGTCGGGAGCTAATGCCGTCTTCGTGAAACTGTCAAACAGAGCCACAAAACTTGAGTTTGATGTGTTGGAAAACAGCTTTGTGAGACCTAGCTTTTCATCGTAGGATCTGGGGGGTGGGGCAGGTCTCAAAAAGCTCTTCGCGTAGGATACGGCGGAAGTAAAAAGAAATTACAGCCTCTGTAACCACCAGAAAGTCAGGCTAACGTTGCTGTTGTCCCCATCCCCTGCGCACAGTTACATGTGGTTTCTGTCTGTCCCTCCAATCAGCCAAAAACTGAGATTATGGAGAAGCTGATGATGGAGATTATTTAAACACTTATTTCCTCACCTTCTTCACTGTTGCATTCCCCTAATTCCTGGGGTCTCTCCCTGTAAGCCCTGATCTTCTGCCCGCCCTGACACTGGCTGCCCCCCAGCCCCATAACGGCAGCTGCAGTGCTGGGGGTGCAGGGTCTGCGCCCAGAATGCGGGGGAACCAGCAGGGTTTGGGTGGTGGGAGAGGCTGTGCGACTGCACGTCAGAGCAAAATAATAGGAAGAAACTTTGTCCTGGAGACAGGGACATTTTGCTACAGGAAACAGCCTCCTGCTTTCCACTGCCGAGAGCCTTTTCCCAAAATACCTTTGCAAAGGGGAAGAGAAGCTTGAATAGGGAGGGCTCTCCGCACCCCAGCAGCGAGTGCCCCTGTGGGGCTTCCTGTGCCCCCCCCAGCAACCTCTCACCCCCCCACAGGGAGGACACTGTGACAGGACCGTATCTTTCTCAGAAACTCTCTGCTCTGCTTTTTTTTCCTCCCTAATGCGTTCCCGTGTAAGAAGAGCCTTTTACCACCACCTTCCCTGACAGCTAGCAGCTTTCCAGCCCTGGGGATGTCAGGAGAAGGCTGGAGAGGTGACGCAGCCCCCGTTAGCTTTCTGGGTGCCTTCTGCTGGGGGAGAAGGTGTGAATGTGCCTGTTCCCTTGCCCGGGCAGAGGAGCCTTGATGGAGAGAGGCTGTACGTGCAGGGAGCAGTAGCATAGCAAAGCAGAATGTGGCACTTGCAGCCCCTTGGTGGCTCGGGCAAGGCTGGGAAGCTCTCGTGTTGGGATTGCCTTGGTCTCGGTGCTTGCCTCGGTTTCAATAGACCATGACATTGCTGACGGCTAATTCTTTGGATGGAAACATTTTTGTGCCAGGTACATTTCCAAATCTGAAATTTACTGGAACGTTTAGCTCAAATATTTTGTCATTCTGCATGAACTAGGGTGGAGGAGAGCATTGATTTTGCCCTACTTAAAAACAGGCAAACAAAAAAAAGTTTTTAAAAGGCTCTTGCCTGTTCCAGAAGAGGACAACACTCTAGAAATCCAGAATCAAAGATGTGCATTTTATCTTTGTGGAAAATCTCTTGATGTCTATGAACTGGAGACCTCATGTTTTGCAGACTGGATTGATGTGGTAGCAGATAAATTCCCACACTGTCTGTCAGTCCTGGGTGTGCTCCAGCCCAGTCACTTCTGAACAGAAATTTTCCTGTGACTGCATCCACGGGCTGCTGCAGGCTGTGTTGGGTTTGGGCACCTTAACTGAATGTAAGTAAGTGGACTGTTCCTCCCATACACTGCTTTTAGTGGCTCCTGTTGGCTCCAGTTAAGAAGCTGGAGGTAGCTACCTGACTCACGTGCCAAAGAAACAAGGACCGAATAGGTGGGAAATTTTTAAGGAGTAGGTTGGGAGAAAAAGCTTGTAAAAATGCGATTTGAATTGGAAAAGAGAAAAGAAAATAGAAACTGAGAAATGGGAGGAGACTTGGAAAAACTAGATGAGCAGCTGAGAGGGAGTGGAGAGGCTGGCGTAGAGGATGTGCAAACACAGCTACTCGAGGTGTACAAACACAGCTACTCGGGGGCTTCTGGTGCTGGGGAAAGTCAGAACTGCCTGGACAAAGCCTAGAATAACTTGCAAAACCCGAGAATTCAGAGCTTTGGGAGTCTGCACTTGATGCAAGAAGCACCAATCACTTTGAAAAGTGGGTTGAAAAGTTGAACAGTGGAATAAAGTACCAAACCCTTGCAAAATTCAGTTCTAGCAATCTTAAATTGTCATCTGCTGTTAAGGGCTACTGTGACCTTGATCTTTGTGACTCAGTTCAGGAAAGCGGAAATGATAATACCTTGACATTCTTGCAGACTGTAGAAATTAATTTAAAGGATATTTACAGAGCCCTTAAACCCTGGTGGTTCTGTCCTCAGACTGGGGCTATGTGTGCTGAATAAGACACTGGGCAGTACACTGATTTAATTTTTCCTTGGTATCCAATTACTGGTAATCAGGTGAGGACTATCTGTCTCGTACAATGAATGAAGCGGAGCACTGAGCACTTGCGAGGAGAAAAAGGAGTATCTGCTCACGCAGTAAAGCTGTATCAGAGCAGATAGAGCTTGTTCTGATTACTGTGATTGTCATGTCACATGGAGTTCCCTGCAAAGGTCAGAGAAGTTTACTAGCTGACATTAAGGCCCATATTCCCATGTTCTCCTGCTCTCTGAAACATTAGAGCAATCAGGAAGATAAATCTTCTTGTTCCTCTGGGTGAAAAGGTTCAAAAGTTTCCATTACTACCCTGCTGTTTCACTTGATTTCGGCACTTACCGCAGGTTCTTGGTTGAAGTTCTACTTGACAACAGCCTATTCAAGCCTTGCGACTGATTTACCATCGCCTAGCAATGATTACATTTGTATTGTTTACTAACAAATATCATTGGACCTAGGATGATAAACATGGGGTACAGGGTAGTACTTTGATCGCAAATTGTACATGTAGTCCTTGAATCATTTTTACTACAAGCAAATGAATTGCCTTAATTATTTAAACAGGGATATTATCACAAACCATAATAATCTCAGTTTACTCTGTACTTCTAGGAAGTATTTAGATAGTCCATGCAGCTGCGGAAATACCAGCTTGGGTAGCCTGTCAGGAAAAAATAAGCAGCTGACATCTCGAAACCTTTGCTGGGTTGAGGGGAAAAAACACTGCCTTTTTTGATGAATATTGCACTGTCTTGTGAAGTCTTTGTAAAGCACCTCTGACAGACAGGCTCGAGAGTGTTAAGTCCTCCTTGGTGTTGCCCTTGGAGCAGGATGGTTTGGGCAGTGGTAATGAGACTCCTAGTCCAGCCCCAGCAGGATGGGTCGACTCTGAAAGCAAGGGATGAGACTTGTGTCCATCCTTGATTTCTGGGATATACCTTTTCCAAGACAGTCTGTAGCTAGAGAGGATGTCTGTCCTGGAAAAGTTAACAGCAAGGAAAAGCTGAGAGGTTTGTGAGCTGCAGTCTTACCCCTCTGGGCCACCATTTCAAGCCACAGGCTACCAGGAAGAGTTTGCCCACTGTGTCTGGTGGCTGAAGCCTAATTCTTCATTGCTTTGGGTGGCCAAGTGATATATCCCACTGCTCAGCCTGACCTTGTCACAAAGTCTCCCACTACAACACATGAGTGAACGGATTTGTGCACCTAACTGCTGTGATAATGGATGCAAGGAAACAGAAAAAGGCCTTTCAGCTGGTTTGTGGTGCCGTCAGCCACTGGGGCCACCAGATTACAGACAGGAACCACGTGGCAGCTCTTGCTGTCACCCAGGGCAATGCTGGCGTAAGTCAGTCGCAGAGCACACTATGGTCATGCTGGAGTCTGTTGAATTGCAGCAATCATGAGAACTAAGTATTGCAATTAGAGCTGGTCCAAAGGTTGAAACTCCTCTTCTTTGAATCATCTTGATTGCTTTTGTTTTGGGAGTGTCCAGATTAAACAATAAGAAGAAATTTGAGATAATGGTTAGCAACTTCTTTTGTTTACTAAAATACGTTTATCAGGAATTGATTTTATTTTAACTGAGACTTAAATGGTTCCCCAGTGTTTCATAAAACACAAAGAATGAGGGAGGAATACCTTTCCCTGTCACAAAATACAGCTTTAGATGTATGTAGTATCTCTTAAGTTTTTATTTAACAGTTTTTGACTGAATGCAATTGAAAACTGTTTAGAGATACGCTGGAGATAAGAGAATGCTGATGCACTAAAAAGCAGAAGGGTTCTCTACCTCTTTATCTTTCTTAATTCCAGCTCACTTGCAAAGTAAAGCTCCCTATTCAGATCATGAAAGAACCTCTGGGCATAACTATACAGTGAAATGTTTACCTATATGAGATAACTTTCTCGTTTTAGGACTGCTTCTCAGTGATTCCTCTGCACCAGGGTATCCTACGGAGGCATTTCTGAGAAGCAGTCTGCACGAGCCCCGTACAAGAAGAGCGTGTCTCTGTGGAGGAGGCTATCCAGTGGTGCAGTAAGTAGGCACGTGAGACACATTTCCTCGTAGGTCAAGAAGCAAAAAAGATATACAAGATCTCTTTCCAAGTGCAGAAAATAATGAAGTCTGGGTTTACAATTTTAGGGGGTTTTATGCTTGTGGTCAGTAAGGACAGTTGCATCTCCTGCACTGGAGCTCTCATTGAGCAAAGGCCGACAGCCTTGTCCACCTTCTCTTGTACCCTTCTCTCCTGCACACACGCAGTGTGTGAACACCCACTAACAAGTGGATTTGCTTTACGTCCTGCAGTGTATATGTGGACAGATGTATTCCATTTCTGTTTGCACAGCCTTTAACTGAGAAAGTTTGGGATGGCCCAGTTTCAGCACTGTTGTACCTCTAATAGAGGTAACAAATCTTACATTTCCAAAATAACAAAGATTCAGTCAGATTTAATGTCTTTAATGGAAAAAAAAAGATCCAGTTCTTCTTTAGAATTACAGAAATGTAGACCATGGGCAAAAGCAGTTACTCAGTACAGTAGCTCAAAAAATATGTCATGTATTATTTCCTCCTTTCATAGGTAGGAGTGCTTCTAGGCTCTTCCGTCTGTCACGGGAACAGATAACTCACAAATGATGGGGAGAGACCATCCACTCCTGAAAGCAGGATGCCTCTGAGGTATGGTCATGAGAGGGATCAAATATGGAATTCTCTGTTGAAGTAAAATCCCAGCAGAAGTCTCAGGCTCCCCAATGCTGGGTCTGTGGGAGACAGTGCTATAGGTGGTTATGACAATGCCCTTGTGCAGAGGAGTTGTGTGCTTACACGGTCACGCACTTCTAGGGCCCAGTGCAGAAAGGAGACCAGTCCGTGGCTGCTTCAAGGCCAGCTCTTCTGGCCCCCCACAATGCTTAACTGCAACGTGGGAACGTAGAGGACTTAGATGCATCACTCTCTGGACTGAACGACTCAAAAAGCCCATCTGCTGGGGAGGTACACTATCTATTTCTCACTAATACTTGGAGTCTTCCACGTATAGCATGCTGTTCAGTCATCAGTGGTGTGGAAGTGTGGTAAGGAGTGGGCTGCTGTTAGGAAGAGGAGACACCTTGGTAGTGGAGGAGAAGGCTGGTGTCACTGCGTTGAAGTTAAATCTGTTGAGAGTTTTGCCACGGACTTAGGAATGCTGACGGTTTGCCCCTATTCCAAATAAAGCATTTATTTGAGGTTAAATTATTGTGCTTTATCTTCATGGAAGCCAACGGAAACAAACTGAGACAGTGAGTTGATGCTCCATTCTGTATTACTATTGTAAAGAGGAACAGATAGTTCTTGGGATCAGATGAATAGACACAGATTAACCTCTAAGCAGCTATTATTGGAGCCCATTTAAAGCAGTTTGAGTTGGAAGAGCCTTTGCTGAAGCTGATGGGAAATGCTAGGATAAGAAGATGATCCCAGTGTTTGGCACCAGTCAGAGTCTGGAGAATCTCCAACGCGTGTGTTGGCATTTACAGCATGTTAGGAGGGGAAAGCTCCTCCTTGAGAGTAAAAGATAAAGTGAGTTTAGACAATTCTGGTCATTTTTTCCTCTTCAAAGGAAAATTTAATTTTCCTGGTTTTCATTGTACTGTAGTTACAAACAAATAGACTTTTTGCTTGAGCTGTAATAAGATAGAGATCTTGTGTTTCATAAGCCTGATATCCTCTATAGTAAATGATGCTCCTGTACATTTCCCCCCCCCAACCCATGCAGTTGTCGGTGGTGCAAGTCCCTCTTTCCTGAGCACTTCAGACAGTTGCCCTCTGTGGAGTGGCCTGAGATCTTGCATCATTTCCTGTCATCTGTCCAAAGCTATTTATAAAATGTCTGCTGATTCTGGCACATAGGCAAAACCCAGTTTTCATGAGAAAACAAATAGTTTGGAAATGTATTCCCTCACAGCAAGTCTCTCAAAACCGTTGAGAAAACCTGAAACGTCCTAGAAAATCTTAATGACAGCTAAGGTATAATGGGGTTGGGGAATATGGGGAATTGAATAGTCCCATGTATTTGTAGTGGAAATCTTTAGAAATAGATGGTGCAACATGTGCTGAGAAAAAGTTATAGAGTATTAAGGGAGAGGAGGTGGTTCCAAAATTTATTTGTTAGCAAAATAAAAACTTGGGGGGTTGATGTCTGACAATATAACAAAAGTGACTCAAGGTAGCTTTTGCAATGCTGAATATTTGCCATATAATTTGATGGTAGATGTTCTATTAAAAGTTTCTACTTTTCGATATTTCTTGGGTTTTCCATCTCTTTAGCTTCAGGAGACTGACTGAGGTAGGAGTCTGGCAGGGACAGTAGGAGGCATTAAGCGCAGCAGCATGCTTCCCAGTCAATCTGCTGTTTATGATAAGTGCTATTCTGGGAATCCTGAAAAAGCGTGTTGGCCACAGACAAAAGGCACCCTGAGCAACAGCACTCACATCAGCTTCCCACTGGCCTGCCTTGACCCTGCTGGCACCGTGCTTCTTGCCTCTTTATCTTTAGTTATCCAATATGCTGCTTGCTTGTGAAACAGCTGCATCCATGAGCTTTGGGGGTGTCGGAGACCACTGTGTGCAGGGCAAAGTGAACAGATGTGATGGCCTTTGGGTGAGCAGTCACAAAGACACGATTTCTTAATGTGTCTCCCAATTCAGCTTGTTTCATCCTGTTTCACACGCCAGCATAAGAAGTACCACAGTGCCGCAGGTGGCCTAGGCAGGACTGGAGTCCATGTCCCACTCATGAAGGCCTCTGCAGGGTACAAGTCTAAGTAGCAGTAGAGGTCTGAGATTCTCCCACTATGACCAATTAGTACTGCTTTTCCAAGCCCCAAGTTTCTCGTGGCAGCGACGGATCATCTTCTTGACAGCTGACAGATTCACTTCTGGCCATGCCATTCGTATGTAGTTTATTGCAAAATAACATTTGAAAGTGTTTGAAATGCCTCAATTCACTGCACCTTCCTCCTCCCCATGTAAGCTCATAGATAACATTTCTTGCTGTTTGATATGTAAAAGCTGTGTAGCCTCAGGCTGCTAAAATAGTGTATTAGCTGATGCCCATGTATTTGTATTGAGATTTGCCCCCTGTAAATGTATTTCAAGAGGATTCTGGTGTTGGTGAAAATGTTAGCGAATGTTAGTCCAATGTTTTTTTTCTCCGTAAATGACAAGCTCTGCAGCACCAGCTGTGTTTACAATTGCACAGCAGAGGCTTTATCTCTGTAATGCAATAGCAATCAAAATGCTGCATGTAGGAAGGTTTACTGTTCTATAGGAATGAACAAGAACAGTTCTACATAACAATATGTATAGTTCTGCAATTAAATGCAATAGTTCTGCAAAAACATATAACTGTTCTACATAAATGCATCATCAGGCCTTCATAACTTCTGCTCAAGAGCTGACATATTTTCCAGTAGGAATCCAAAACCAAATGCATTTTTTGCTGACAGCACCCCACCCTGCTTCCAGGGCATCTCTCCACATTGGAGTACTCAGGGTATTACAGATATTTAAATAATATCTGTACAGTAATAGGCTGCCTTACAACTCTAGCAGCACTGCAGCTGATGCAGTAACTAGCACAGAGATGCCTTAGACAATTGCTCTGGTGCTACTTCAGTGGGCAGACATGTTCGCTTGAGGTTTTGGAGGTGGGGATGAAAGCGATGCCTTCCTGCAGGTCTGAACAGGGGAGAACTGTCACACACAGAATTCTCTTGTGCCTGAAGTGCTGGGAAGAAACATTTGGTGCTTCTTGTTTCCACTTCATCCTACGGTTTGCATTGTCACAACAGCCCCGTTCCTCTTTCTGTAGAACATTTTTCAGCTGTAGATTCATCCACTGACTGATTCTACAGCCTAGCTCCAGCACACCTCCTGTATCCCATGCTTGGAAGTTAGAAGCAACTTGGGTCACCTGGAGCACCCGAGTGTGAAAATGTTGGTACTAGTTATCGTTCAAAAGGTGATTAAACCTAACACATACTGCCTCAATTGCGTGCCTTGGTAAATTTTTCTACATTCGCTATTCTGTCCATGAAATACTGACAGCTATCTCTCTGCAAGGTTAACTAATGAGGAATTAATGAAAGGCTGAGAAATCTGGGAGAGATCCAGCCCTACAAGTGTATTTCACACAGAGGGCTGATGCTTTCAGCGATGACCCAGCTACAAGGCAAGTTTTCTAAGCTTTCCTCTTCTTCCAGTATTGTCATGGCTTTGCCAACTCCTGCTTTAGGCAGCTGCTTTGTCCCCTGTGCTAAGTCTTGGTTAAGACATAGAAAAAGTAGGCAATGGAATCGCCTGACTTACTTAGTAAAAATGTGTGATATTAAGCAGGGAGCCTGCATGCAGCTAGCTGTACCAAAGTGTCCTAGATTGCTGATGATCTACCAAGGGGGAAGAATTACTTGTTCTAAGTGTTTAATGACTTTTTTTCCTGCAGATTCAAAGAATTTCCAAAGTATGTCACAGAGCCCATTCATTTCTAACCTCAAAGTTGAAGATCTTCTGTGACTGTCTTTTTCCACCTTCATATGCCCTTTGTACTTTGCTGCCTTTGGCTTGAATTGGTCTCTGTTAACGGCCTGTGCTTTTCTGGTCTTTCTATTGTTTCACACAGGGATGAAGATCTTAGGGTTTGCCTTTTTCCTTTCTTCTAAGTCCCCTAATGTTGCCATAGCTTCTTTCCTGATCAGAACATAGCCGGTACAAAGCTTGCTCTAGCAAAGTCATTTCCACCAAGTGAGTGCAAATGAGGTGAAACCATGCCATCTGTGCCCACGTAGCTTTGGCTACTGCCAAGTAGACTTTAACTAAAAAGGGATTTTGATGCAAAAAATTGTTAAAAGAAGTTTTTAAGATGGCAACTTCTGTGTGGTTACCTTCTAATAATGCTGGCATGAAGTATACTTTAAGATTTATTGGGAAGACTTTAAAGTCTGCAAACCCAGACAGCATTCGTTAGGAAAATGTGTTTGTGTTTAAAAGAACAAATAAAAAAACCCCCATGTCCAGTATGGAAAGGTGTAGTCTGACCTTTTCTAGGAAATGGAGCTGCGCAAGAAGTGAGGCTACCTGAGTTGTTGGGTTGTTAGTGAAACTCAAATTTATCTGGACTATTCGTGCTGAATGTCAGCACTATGAAGCTGTAAGCTGGAAAAGCAAGTGATTTGTAAAGGCTTTGCTTAACACCTGCAGAGAACTAGGCTAACTGGAGAAGGCAGCAGTTACAGAAGATCAGAACAGACTATTAAAAACTCTTGGGAGCTGTGCCAGGAAAACCAAATCATACTGCAGGGCCCAGATCACCCTGCAGAACACAGGTAAGCAGGAACTGGCCAAGGAGGCAGCAGAAACTGTGTCTTTCCTGAACCTCTCCCCATCTCCTTTTAATATGTCGGATTTTCTCTCTAAACTCGTCCCTATCCCCATGCAAAATGAATCCTAGACTTTGGTAAGAAGCACAATCAGTCCTTAAATATGTACCCTAGGATACATTTCCCTTCCTCTGGGAGGACATGTAAGTCGAGCAGGAGCAGTCCGGCAGGCGCCCCGGGTACTCTCTGCTGTCAGAGTCTTCCCCTGTGTGTCTTACCAAATTTGGCTGACCAGGGGACTGATGCTGCAGGACAGGCCAAGAACCAGGTATCACCTTCAACACCTTAATCTTCACTGGGGGTGTAGGCTGCTTGATGTGAGGTACACACTTAAGTTGAGCCTCTTCTGAAAATACCTGGAATCATTAGAGCGAGCTGCATAAAGCCAGAAAGCAAAGATTTCCCACAGAAAACCCCAGCGAAGCAGTGAAACAGACAAAAGCCTGGAGCTGCCAAGTCACCTTGGGCAACCTTTTCAAACCATCTCCAAATCTTTCTTCCCTTGCCAATCATAATAGGTGTGGACACTTAAAAATACTTCATTCACTTTTACGCCACAAGTAACGATTCACACACAGGAGTGAAATATGGAATTTACTGTTTGATCTTTTTGAACTTGGATATAATAAATGAATCATTGCTTCAGTTCTAATTATTTTTTAATTGCTGAGCTTTATGACCTTTGAAGTCCGGTTCTTTTCTTACTCTGCATTTTACTGACAGTTAATATCTGCAGATGTTTTAGAATGGGTTTGTATCGTATAGCATATCATCTACATGCTATGTATTTGCATTTTTGTGGGGAATGGGGAAACAATTTGACACAGTAATTTATAGCCTAATCAATAGGATATTAAAAATCTGAGAACAGATTAGCAATTTGCTGGATTAGATAGCTATAAATTGCCATGTGACACACAATTAAATTCTGAGCAACTCTCTCTCACATGCATTGTAATTCTATATATAGTGAGGCTGAAGACAAGTAACATTCACTCGCCATGCTCTTCCTTGTTGCACGATTTTCTTCTAGATTGAAGGATCTCATTCACTAGATCCTACCATAGACTATGCTTTCAGAAAGGCAGAAAAGAATTTGGGGGCGGGGGGAACGCAGGAAATTAGAAATTAGGAACGCAGAAAAATGGTGGTACTTCTGGACTATGTGAGATTTATGAGTGAGCATGTGCTACCCAGGCAAGGAAGCTTGCCACTTACTGCAAGTATCCTCTGTGTTTGCTAAACTACTTTTCAAACTGTCTGGGCTGCTGCAGAGCAAACCCCATGGACATGCAACTTCTCCACCTGACTGAAATGGCAATGTGGGTATTGGCAAATAGTCCCAATGGACACAGTATGATGATGGGCTCCCCAGATGCTGTTGCAAGGCTGTAATATAAAATTTTTCTTACTGCAGTACCCCAGGATCAGCTTGCTCTTTTGTCCCTCATAATGAAAATACTTTGTATGGGTGAAAGGATTCTTTAATTAACTAAATAGCTCTGGATTTAGACATACAACCACTGCTGCTCCTGCCTTTTTCAAGTCCTGAATCTCTTCCTTTAATGCAAGTAAATACTCCTCTGTGGCTTGGCTCTGGTTGCCGTCCTAACATCACCTCTTCCAAATATGCACTCCTGCAGGTTTTTTTTATAGACTGTATTTAAATACAGGCCGTCTGGAGCAGCCAGTGCTGTAATCTTCCAACTCTCTTTTGCTGGGTGGGCAGAAGAACTGCAACTTTGTTTCTGACTTTTCTCCACTGTTGGCAGCATGGTTAGCTGCCAATAAATGAGCAAATATTGTAATGTAAAGTGCCAGTTTAGTTACTGACTTCTGTATGTGTGCTATTAGTACAGTGCTGTATTATCAAATGCCCAAGTCACCTCTCCTGCTAGTGGGGGCAATGGCAGAGTTAGCAACGCATCTGACTAATTTAAGACAGTTAATGCTTGGCTTCGTAGTTGAAGGGGTTTTAAAAGCTATAAAAGCTATTATTTAAATTACTTTAGAGAAGCTGGGTAGGGAGCTCCTTGGATGTTGATGTATGAGTCATTTATTAAAAAAAATAAAGTTATGTGATTTAAGAGCGCAAGGGTCAATTGGATCCTTCTGTCCAGATGGCAGCAGAGCAAGCTGTAGAGCCCTATGCAATGTCAGTAACTTCTATCCTAGTACGAACTGTAAATAGTCTCTGTTTAAACAGTGAGTATTAATTGTTTTATCTTCTTTTGAGTCATCCTGCACTGAAAAGGCATGTGAGGGACCTAGGGAAGCCACACCCTGCCTTGAGAGTTGTACTGAAACTGTGTTAGTGGAAGCGTAAGGCTCTTCTGATACCTACAGGCCTGGTGTTTCCACGCCTCTCTCTCCCCACTAAGACTGCTGTATAAAAGTCTCATGGGGAAAAGATTTAAAGTTTTAATTCTTTTGCTTTATTTTGTTGTATTAGTCGTGATTTTCAGGGAAAAGTGTACTTTTACTGACCCTGCCTATGTCCGTTAAGGGAGGTGCAATAGCAAGATAGAAATCCTTCCCGACATCTGCAGAGGTAACAGCAATGGCAAGTAGTTTGTAGATGCTCGTGGAGAGAACATTCAGGTCCCCCGTGACACTAAGACTGCAGAACATCTGAGCCAAAATGTCACCTTTGGAGAAGGAAAGCCTGCGTCCACCACTCCCCGCCTGCTGCCTTCCAACCCTGTTTTTGTTTCTCTACCACAAGGGATGTTCAAAGCCAGGAGGGCTGAACTGGGCCCACACAACCACCTCCCCGCCTGTTGTTGCCCGGACTCCCACACGCCGACGTCTGCAGCAGCAGTGCTTGCCTGGCGGCGACCGCTGCTGGGCCTCCTCGTCCCGTTCCTCTTCTCCCCTTCTTCCCCGCTGCTGTTGCAGGGCCTGTGACCTGGGCACGGAGGCACAGCCCGGCTCTCCTCCCCGCACCCCTCCAGCCACGGAAAACGCGCATTCCTGCTCCCTTCTCTGCCCGCGGGGTTTCTTTTGGCGTGCTGTGGTGCGGCCGAGGGAAACCCTGAAGAAACCGAGCCCTAGGGCCCGGGTCAAACGCAGGTTTCAGAAGCAGAAGCCTGACTCCAGGGAATCTGTCAGGAGGCGGTGGAGATCAAACAGGAGGAGGAAGCAGCAACCGTAATTGAAGCTCTGAGTGTTAACGCAGCAGCAGAGAGCCACCATTAGTGCCTGTAGGCCTCTGGTCTGTGCTCACTGCGGTGGCGCGCAGCTCCCTCCACCAGGCCCTTTCTTTGAAGTGCTTTGACTCAGCCGGACTTTGAGACCCTGCTAGCCTACTCCGGCTAACCGCACCTACGGCCTACTGCGAGCCGCCATGCCCCATGAAGACAGGCTAGGCTGTGAGGTGGCGGCGCGCCGCGGGTGTCCCGCCGCAGACCCCCGGGCCGACCCCGCTGGGGGA